>CACRXE010000070.1:538304-1008304 GCA_902685375.1 Neostethus bicornis
TATTAACTCCCACATCCACACACACACCCCCTCCCCGATCAAGCCAACACCTCTCATGGTGATTCACACACAAACACACTCTGAAGATGCTCCTCTTTTTCTCTCCGTCAGACGGGGCACGGGGTCATCAAACGATCACAGCTCACTGAAATATTATGGGCTGTCGTCTGAACTGGTTATCCCTCATGGAGTCATGAGGGGTGCTGGAGCCTATCCTGGCTGATTTCAGGCAAGAGGGAGGATACACTCCGAACAGGTTGCCAGTCTGTTGCGGTGCCACACACACGCACACACACACACATTCTAAGGGACAATTCCACAGTGATCAATCAACCCAACTTACAGTTCATGTTTTTAGAGGAAACCAGAGAAAACCCACCCATACACAGGGAGAACATGCAAACTACACACAGAAAGACCAGTGAGTCAAGCTTCACCCCCACTCTGAATCTTGATCCCTGACCTTCTTGCTGTGAGGTCACCGTGCAGTCCCAGTAGAAAAGTAACATTTTGAATCTTTACCAGAAAACACGTGCAGGTTGATTCGTTCCTCGACCTGAACTCATCTTGTTTTAGACCATGTTTACATAAACTCACTCTCCTAGAGTTAGTCCATCATGAACCCCCAGTATGAGGTCTGACCCCCAGTATGAGGTCTGACCCCCAGTATGAGGTGTGACCCCCAGTATGAGGTCTGACCCCCAGTATGAGGTGTGACCCCTAGAAGAAGCAGTGCCAGTAACAGACCAGCACTGCCTCGACCAATCAGACTGAATAATCAGGGGTTTGAGGTTCTTAATGTCAGTCATCAGTCAGTCATCTTCTTATCCGTCTGTCCCTTTCGGCGTTGTGGGGGGAGCCGGAGCCCATCCCGGCCAATTTAAGGCAAAGGGCAGGGTACACCCCGAACAGGTCGCCAGTCTGTCGCGGGGCCACACACATACAACCATCCACACACACACTCATTCCTAGGGGCCAATCAACCTAGCATGCATGTCTTTGGAGGGTGGGAGGAAACCCACGTAAACACGGGGAGAACATGCACACTACACACAGAAAGGACAGTGTTCCAAGCCTCGTCCCCACCCGGGACCCAAACCCTGACCTTCTTGCTGTGAGGCCACTGTGCCGCCCGGTTCTCATTGTTTTTTTTAATTATTTAATTAGTTTGATTTGTTTTATGACTGATTGTTTTACAATCAGCAGCTCATCAGAAAGTTAGATTAATAAAGTTCATCTATCGATCTACTGTATATGTTATGTATACTGTAATCCGTCACTCATAATATAATAATTCGTTGTACGTCTACAGGATTCTCAAAGATGCTTCACATACGCGTTATTCATTCCATCCATACCAGGTACTGGTAAGCTATTCTTGTACCCACAGCTGCCCTGGAGCAAACTGACAGAAGCGAGGCAGCCATTTTACCCCATCAACCCTTCTGACCATCACCAACCAATCACACACACACCAGATCCAGACTGATCATCACCAAAAAATCACACACACACCAGATCCAGACTGACATTCACCAACCAATCACACACACACCAGATCCAGACTGATCATCACCAAAAAATCACACACACACCAGATCCAGACTGATCATCACCAAAAAATCACACACACACCAGATCCAGACTGACCATCACCAACCAATCACACACACACCAGATCCAGACTGACCATCACCAACCAATCACACACACACCAGATCCAGACTGATCATCACCAACCAATCACAAGCACACCAGATCCAGACTGACCATCACCAACCAATCACACACACACCAGATCCAGACTGACCATCACCAACCAATCACACACACACCAGATCCAGACTGACCATCACCAACTAATCACACACACACCAGATCCAGACTGACCATCACCAACCAATCACACACACACCAGATCCAGACTGACCATCACCAACCAATCACACACACACCAGATCCAGACTGACCATCACCAACCAATCACACACACACCAGATCCAGACTGACCATCACCAACCAATCACACACACACACCAGATCCAGACTGATCATCACCAACCAATCTCACACACACACACCAGATCCAGACTGACCATCACCAACCAATCACACACACACCAGATCCAGACTGATCATCACCAACCAATCACACACACACATCAGATCCAGACTGATCATCACCAACCAATCACACCCCAGATCCATACTGACCATCACCAACCAATCACACACACACACCAGATCCAGACTGATCATCACCAACCAATCACACACACACCAGATCCAGACTGATCATCACCAACCAATCACACACACACCAGATCCAGACTGATCATCACCAACCAATCACACACACACCAGATCCAGACTGATCATCACCAACCAATCACACACACACACCAGATCCAGACTGATCATCACCAACCAATCATACACACACCAGATCCAGACTGACCATCACCAACCAATCACACACACACACCAGATCCAGACTGATCATCACCAACCAATCACACACCAGATCCAGACTGATCATCACAAACCAATCACACACACACCAGATCCAGACTGACCATCACCAACCAATCACACACACACACCAGATCCAGACTGATCATCACCAACCAATCACACACACACCAGATCCAGACTGATCATCACCAACCAATCACACACACACCAGATCCAGACTGACCATCACCAACCAATCACACACACACCAGATCCAGACTGATCATCACCAACCAATCACACACACACACCAGATCCAGACCGACCATCACCAACCAATCACACACCAGATCCAGACTGATCATCACCAACCAATCACACACACACCAGATCCAGACTGACCATCACCAACCAATCACACACACACCAGATCCAGACTGACCATCACCAACCAATCACACACACACCAGATCCAGACTGACCATCACCATACAATCACACACACACCAGATCCAGACTGACCATCACCAACCAATCACACACACCAGATCCAGACTGATCATCACCAACCAATCACACACACACCAGATCCAGACTGATCATCACCAACCAATCACACACACACCAGATCCAGACTGACCATCACCAACCAATCACACACACACCAGATCCAGACTGATCATCACCAACCAATCACACACACACCAGATCCAGACTGATCATCACCAACCAATCACAGACCAGATCCAGACTGACCATCACCAACCAATCACACACACACCAGATCCAGACTGACCATCACCAACCAATCACACACACACCAGATCCAGACTGACCATCACCAACCAATCACACACACACACCAGATCCAGACTGACCATCACCAACCAATCACACACACACACCAGATCCAGACTGACCATCACCAACCAATCACACACACACCAGATCCAGACTGACCATCACCAAGCAATCACACACACACACCAGATCCAGACTGATCATCACCAACCAATCACACACACACCAGATCCAGAGTGACCATCACCAACCAATCACACACACACCAGATCCAGACTGACCATCACCAACCAATCACACACACACCAGATCCAGACTGACCATCACCAACCAATCACACACACACACCAGATCCAGACTGATCATCACCAACCAATCACACACACACCAGATCTAGACTGACCATCACCAACCAATCACACACCAGATCCAGACTGATCATCACCAACCAATCACACACACACCAGATCCAGACTGATCATCACCAACCAATCAAACACACACCATCCAGACTGATCATCACCAACCAATCACACACCAGATCCAGACTGACCATCACCAACCAATCACACACACACACCAGATCCAGACTGACCATCACCAACCAATCACACACACACCAGCTCCAGACTGATCATCACCAACCAATCACACACACAACAGATCCAGACTGACCATCACACACACACACCAGATCCAGACTGACCATCACCAACCAATCACACACACACCAGATCCAGACTGACCATCACCAACCAATCACACACACACCAGATCCAGACTGATCATCACCAACCAATCACACACACACCAGATCCAGACTGACCATCACCAACCAATCACACACACACCAGATCCAGACTGACCATCACCAACCAATCACACACACACCAGATCCAGACTGACCATCACCAACCAATCACACACACACCAGATCCAGACTGACCATCACCAACCAAACACACACACACCAGATCCAGACTGACCATCACCAACCAATCACACACACACCAGATCCAGACTGACCATCACCAACCAATCACACACACCAGATCCAGACTGACCATCACCAACCAATCACACACACACCAGATCCAGACTGACCATCACCAACCAATCACACACACACACCAGATCCAGACTGGTCATCACCAACCAATCACACACACACCAGATCCAGACTGATCATCACCAACCAATCACACACCAGATCCAGACTGATCATCACCAACCAATCACACACACACACCAGATCCAGACTGACCATCACCAACCAATCACACGCACATCAGATCCAGACTGACCATCACCAACCAATCACACACACACCAGATCCAGACTGACCATCACCAACCAATCACACACACACCAGATCCAGACTGGTCATCACCAACCAATCACACACACACCAGATCCAGACTGATCATCACCAACCAATCACACACACCAGATCCAGACTGATCATCACCAACCAATCACACACACACACCAGATCCAGACTGATCATCACCAACCAATCACACGCACACCAGATCCAGACTGATCATCACCAACCAATCACACACACACACCAGATCCAGACTGACCATCACCAACCAATCACACGCCAGATTCAGACTGACCATCACCAACCAATCACACACACACCAGATCCAGACTGACCATCACCAAC
Organism: Neostethus bicornis; assembly: GCA_902685375.1. Classification (NCBI taxonomy): domain Eukaryota; kingdom Metazoa; phylum Chordata; class Actinopteri; order Atheriniformes; family Phallostethidae; genus Neostethus; species Neostethus bicornis. The sequence continues at coordinate 543,232 of CACRXE010000070.1, forward strand.
CAATCACACACACACCAGATCCAGACTGATCATCACCAACCAATCACACACACACCAGATCCAGACTGACCATCACCAACCAATCACACACACACCAGATCCAGACTGATCATCACCAACCAATCACACACACACCAGATCCAGACTGACCATCACCAACCAATCACACACACACCAGATCCAGACTGATCATCACCAACCAATCACACACACACCAGATCCAGACTGACCATCACCAACCAATCACACACACACACCAGATCCAGACTGATCATCACCAACCAATCTCACACACACACACCAGATCCAGACTGACCATCACCAACCAATCACACACACACCAGATCCAGACTGATCATCACCAACCAATCACACACACACATCAGATCCAGACTGATCATCACCAACCAATCACACCCCAGATCCATACTGACCATCACCAACCAATCACACACACACACCAGATCCAGACTGATCATCACCAACCAATCACACACACACCAGATCCAGACTGATCATCACCAACCAATCACACACACACCAGATCCAGACTGATCATCACCAACCAATCACACACACACCAGATCCAGACTGATCATCACCAACCAATCACACACACACACCAGATCCAGACTGATCATCACCAACCAATCACACACACACCAGATCCAGACTGACCATCACCAACCAATCACACACACACACCAGATCCAGACTGATCATCACCAACCAATCACACACCAGATCCAGACTGATCATCACAAACCAATCACACACACACCAGATCCAGACTGACCATCACCAACCAATCACACACACACACCAGATCCAGACTGATCATCACCAACCAATCACACACACACCAGATCCAGACTGATCATCACCAACCAATCACACACACACCAGATCCAGACTGACCATCACCAACCAATCACACACACACCAGATCCAGACTGATCATCACCAACCAATCACACACACACACCAGATCCAGACCGACCATCACCAACCAATCACACACCAGATCCAGACTGATCATCACCAACCAATCACACACACACCAGATCCAGACTGACCATCACCAACCAATCACACACACACCAGATCCAGACTGACCATCACCAACCAATCACACACACACCAGATCCAGACTGACCATCACCATACAATCACACACACACCAGATCCAGACTGACCATCACCAACCAATCACACACACCAGATCCAGACTGATCATCACCAACCAATCACACACACACCAGATCCAGACTGATCATCACCAACCAATCACACACACACCAGATCCAGACTGACCATCACCAACCAATCACACACACACCAGATCCAGACTGATCATCACCAACCAATCACACACACACCAGATCCAGACTGATCATCACCAACCAATCACAGACCAGATCCAGACTGACCATCACCAACCAATCACACACACACCAGATCCAGACTGACCATCACCAACCAATCACACACACACCAGATCCAGACTGACCATCACCAACCAATCACACACACACACCAGATCCAGACTGACCATCACCAACCAATCACACACACACACCAGATCCAGACTGACCATCACCAACCAATCACACACACACCAGATCCAGACTGACCATCACCAACCAATCACACACACACACCAGATCCAGACTGATCATCACCAACCAATCACACACACACCAGATCCAGAGTGACCATCACCAACCAATCACACACACACCAGATCCAGACTGACCATCACCAACCAATCACACACACACCAGATCCAGACTGACCATCACCAACCAATCACACACACACACCAGATCCAGACTGATCATCACCAACCAATCACACACACACCAGATCCAGACTGACCATCACCAACCAATCACACACACACCAGATCCAGACTGACCATCACCAACCAATCACACACACACACCAGATCCAGACTGATCATCACCAACCAATCACACACACACCAGATCCAGACTGATCATCACCAACCAATCACACACACACCATCCAGACTGATCATCACCAACCAATCACACACCAGATCCAGACTGACCATCACCAACCAATCACACACACACACCAGATCCAGACTGACCATCACCAACCAATCACACACACACCAGCTCCAGACTGATCATCACCAACCAATCACACACACACCAGATCCAGACTGACCATCACACACACACACCAGATCCAGACTGACCATCACCAACCAATCACACACACACCAGATCCAGACTGACCATCACCAACCAATCACACACACACCAGATCCAGACTGATCATCACCAACCAATCACACACACACCAGATCCAGACTGACCATCACCAACCAATCACACACACACCAGATCCAGACTGACCATCACCAACCAATCACACACACACCAGATCCAGACTGACCATCACCAACCAATCACACACACACCAGATCCAGACTGACCATCACCAACCAATCACACACACACCAGATCCAGACTGATCATCACCAACCAATCACACACACCAGATCCAGACTGACCATCACCAACCAATCACACACACACCAGATCCAGACTGACCATCACCAAGCAATCACACACACCAGATCCAGACTGACCATCACCAACCAAACACACACACACCAGATCCAGACTGACCATCACCAACCAAACACACACACACCAGATCCAGACTGACCATCACCAACCAATCACACACACACCAGATCCAGACTGACCATCACCAAGCAATCACACACACCAGATCCAGACTGACCATCACCAACCAATCACACACACACCAGATCCAGACTGACCATCACCAACCAATCACACACACACACCAGATCCAGACTGGTCATCACCAACCAATCACACACACACCAGATCCAGACTGATCATCACCAACCAATCACACACCAGATCCAGACTGATCATCACCAACCAATCACACACACACACCAGATCCAGACTGACCATCACCAACCAATCACACGCACATCAGATCCAGACTGACCATCACCAACCAATCACACACACACCAGATCCAGACTGACCATCACCAACCAATCACACACACACCAGATCCAGACTGGTCATCACCAACCAATCACACACACACCAGATCCAGACTGATCATCACCAACCAATCACACACACCAGATCCAGACTGATCATCACCAACCAATCACACACACACACCAGATCCAGACTGATCATCACCAACCAATCACACGCACACCAGATCCAGACTGATCATCACCAACCAATCACACACACACACCAGATCCAGACTGACCATCACCAACCAATCACACGCCAGATTCAGACTGACCATCACCAACCAATCACACACACACCAGATCCAGACTGACCATCACCAACCAATCACACACACACCAGATCCAGACTGATCATCACCAACCAATCACACACACACCAGATCCAGACTGACCATCACCAACCAATCACACACACACCAGATCCAGACTGATCATCACCAACCAATCACACACACACCAGATCCAGACTGACCATCACCAACCAATCACACACACACCAGATCCAGACTGATCATCACCAACCAATCACACACACACCAGATCCAGACTGACCATCACCAACCAATCACACACACACCATACAGACTAGGTAATGTGGGTGAAGTGTCTTGTCCAGGGACACAATAGCAATTTAATATCTACGTCCGTCCCACCGTGGAACCTGGGGTGCCAGCGGTCTCCCATCCAAGTACAGCCTAGACCCAGCATGCTTAGCTTCTGAGGTGTGACAGGATGGTACGGACACATAATTGACTACTTTGACAAACCTTCTCATCTGGCAGCATGGTGGCGCAGTGGGTAGCACAGTGGCCTCACAGCAAGAAGGTCGTGGGTTCGAGTTCCAGCTGGGGACGAGGCTTGGAACACTGTCCTTTCTGTGTGGAGTTTGCATGTTCTCCCTGTGTCTGTGTGGGTTTCCTCCCACCCTCCAAAAACTTGCATCGGTTGATTGGCCCCTAGGAATGAGTGTGTGTGTGGATGGTTGTATGTGTGTGGCCTCGCGATGGACTTGCAACCTGTTCGGGGTGTACTCTGCCCTTCACCTTAAATCAGCCTGGATGGGCTCTGGCAACCCTGTAAGCCCAAATGGGACAGATAAAAAGATGACTGACCTTCTCATCTGTCTCTGACCTCAGGGTCATTTTTAAGCCTAAATTGGAGAGCGGATGGGGTTCCAGTTCCCCAGGATAGGATCCCTGCTTTTATCAGATGATATGGTTCTGTTGTTTTCATCAGGTCATGATCTCCAGCTCTCACTGGATCGATTTGTTACCGAGTGTGAAGCGGCCGGGATGGAAGTCAGAGCCTCCGGATCAGACACCATGGTCTTCACCCTGCAGGTCAGGGACGGTATCTCCCCCAGGTGGGGGAGTTTAAGTATCTTCAGGTCTTGTTCACAGTGGGTGAAGGATGGAGCGGGAGATCCACAGACGGATCGGTGCAGCATCTGCAATAATTAGGACACTGCATCGATCCGTTGTGAAAAAAGAGCTGAGTCAAAAATCAAAGCTCTGGATTTACGTATCAGTCAGATTTACCTCTCACAGCAGAGACTACCTTGGACCCTCCTGATTGAGCTGAAGGGGTTTCCTGAACCCACCGTGCATGAGCAGAAACATTCATCACACTGCTTATAGGTGGAACCTACTCCACCACCACATGGTACAGGACTGTGCTGACCCAGTGGGTGCTATCTATTCCCAACACGAGTGCAGCTCAGTGGAAAGGTTTGCTGGTCCACGTTCACCCCTGACCCAATCCAGACCTCCTGAGGAGTCCTCTGATATCTGAGGAGCAGAGCGGTCTGAGGCTGAGCCGGCAGCATCTAATTAGCGATGCTGGGATTGTGTTCTGTTTTTATCGCCATCAGGACATCAAAACACGGACAGCCCATAGCGCCCCCTGCAGTTTAACATCAGTCAGTCATCTTCTTATCCATCTGTCCCTTTCAGGGTTACGGGGGGGCCGGAGCCCATCCCGGCTGATTTAAGGTGAAGGGCAGGGTACACCCCGAACAGGTCGCCAGTCTGTCGCGGGGCCACACACATACAACCATCCACACACACACTCATTCCTAGGGGCCAATCAACCTAGCATGCATGTTTTTGGAGGGTGGGAGGAAACCCACACAGACACGGGGAGAACATGCAAACTCCACACAGAAAGGACAGTGTTCCAAGCCTCGTTCCCACCCGGGACTCGAACCCACGACCTTCTTGCTGTGAGGCCACCGTGCTGCCCACTGTGCCACCGTGCTGCCCAGTTTAACATCATCACACTATAAATACATTAGATTTATTTTATAGATTAATTTATTTCAAAGTATAGTTTTATAAAAACACATGAATAAAAAAAACAGAATGAACCAACAGATTACTTTCCATCTGCAGTCCTCTTGTGGTCACGGTTTAAAATAAAAATAAAACATTAAGACTGTTACTCGTTTTAAAAATCCTGCTTTCTTTACAAATATAGACGTTTTTATGTTTTGTGTAAACAATCTGCAATTTAAGTCAAATTTTTGCGCAATTGAGGAAACAATAAATTCTGTTGTCGTTTTTTTTTTTTTTAGAAATTGAGTCCGTTTTAAATTCTAACCGATAAATTAGGATGAAATTAAACCATTATGTTTTAATAATTAAACTATTAAATTAAAAATAATTAAATAATTAAACCATTACGTTTTAATATTCTTTTTCAAATTAATTTTTAAAGGAACTGCAATTCTCTTTTAAATCCGTTTTTTTTTTCAAATCAATTGCAATATAAATAATAATAAAAGATAACAATAACCAATAAAAGAAGATTAAATCCGTGTCACATTTTACCGCGTTACCCACGCATTTCTAAAATAAGAACAACAGAATCCAAATGATCTTCCTCTGCAGGGTGGGTGGGGTCTCTTTGGGAGACAGAGGGAGGAGCTCGGCCATCTTGGCTTAGAGCCTTTGCTCCTCTGGGTCGAGAGAAGCCAGATGAGGTGGTTCAGACATCTGGTTACGATGCCTCCCTCAGTGGTGAGGTGTTCCATCCCACTGGGAGGAGACCCAGAGGCAGACCCCGGACCTGCCTCTGTCTCATGTTCTCTACTCCAGCCTGACATACCATCTAAACCCAAAACATGTTCAGGTAGGTTCCTCTGTAGCGAGCGTGGCTACCGGGAGCTCGCTCCGACAAACCAAGCCAGCTGAATTTGGCAAGAAAATGTCCTCATGTCTCCCAGCTGGACAGGGAACACCTCGGGATCCTCCTGGGTGAGATGGAGGATGCAGCCGGGGGAGAGAAGCCCGGGCTTCCTGTCTGAGGCTGTTGCCCCCGGCGACCCACCCCGGATAAACGTAAGACGACAGAACTGAACGATAATGAACCAGACTGAGCAGGTTGAGTTTCTCAGGAGGAGGTTTTATTTCCATCACATCATTAACAGGAAATTATTGCAGGATTCACTTTAGAAACAAATAAAACTGCATTTTTACAACAAAATTCTTGATATGATTTAAAGTTTAATCTGTTTTTAGAAGAAAATGTTCAAACACATGAATATTTACATCTATTTAAAAAAATACTTTCCCATTTCTTAATTGATCATTTTCTGATTTTCACTAAAACTTTATATAAAGATGAAACTGAGACATTAAATAAAATAAATAATAATGATATATATTAAGATTAAAATTCAAGCAAAGACTTTTCTTTAAAAACTGCATTTTAAAAACTTTTTAGAGTAAAACAGAAATAAATTTCTTTTTAACAGAATGATTAAAAATCAGAAGACATTTAAAATACTTTCACATTAAATGTAAACTTTAATTTGATCCGTTTCTGTTTTTCTAAACGTGCAAAAAAAAAAACATTAAACATTTGTTTGAAAAATTATTTCTGTTGCCATGAAAAAAAAAAAAAAATCACCTTAAAGCCACGCCCATTTACATGATAGCCCCGCCCTTTAATAATATTTACCCCCTTAATGGCCCCGCCCACCATGTATAAGCCCCGCCCACATGCTGTAAACTAAAATGTAAACAAAAAAACGAGCAGAAAATCAAAAACTTTTTTTTTTTTTTTTACAGCTAAAACTGAAAAAAAACCCAGCAAAGTTATTTTTTTTTCTTCTCGTTTAGAAAATAGAATCTCGTTTGGATTTTTATTTATTTACAGGGTTTTTTTTTTTTGTTCAGGCAGCGAGCCGGAGGGGAGGGGTCTTTAATCCAGGTCGTGTACCAGGCTGGGTACCAGGCTGTGTACCAGGTCGTGTACCAGGCTGTGTACTAGGCTGTGTACCAGGTCGTGGACCAGGCTGTGTACCAGGTCGTGTACCAGGCTGGGGACCAGGCTGTGTACCAGGTCGTGGACTAGGCTGTGTACCAGGTCGTGGACCAGGCTGTGGACCAGGCTGTGTACCAGGTCGTGTACCAGGCTGGGGACCAGGCTGTGTACTAGGCTGTGTACTAGGCTGTGTACCAGGCTGTGTACCAGGTCGTGTACCAGGCTGTGTACCAGGTCGTGTACCAGGCTGTGTACTGAGCTGTGGACAAGGCTGTGTACACAGCGTTTTTAAGCGTGTTATTTTTTGACACGTGTAAAAACCGTTCCTCTTTCTTTTAGATCCAATCCCAGTGAAAGTCTGGTCCAATCAGACAGCAGTAATCAATCCCAGATCCAATCTGATTTTAATCCCAGTGAAAGTCTGGTCCAATCAGACAGCAGTAATCAATCCCAGATCCAATCTGATTTTAATCCCAGTGAAAGTCTGGTCCAGTCAGACAGCAGTAATCAATCCCAGATCCAATCTGATTTTAATCCCAGTGAAACAGTCTGGTCCAATCAGACAGCAGTAATCAATCCCAGATCCAATCTGATTTTAATCCCAGTGTAACAGTCTGGTCCAGTCAGACAGCAGTAATCAATCCCAGATCCAATCTGATTTTAATCCACTAAACTTCGTTTTTTAGGCAAATATTTGCTGCAATAATAACAATATTTAAATTTACTCAAAGATTTAAGACTTAAAAAAAAAAATAAAAATACAAACATTTAATGTGTCCTTTTAAAGAATCATCTTGTTTGGAGCACCACCGTGTGTCCATTAACAATAGTGAACGGATTCATATTTTTATCAAACATAATTAATTAATTAATTAATTAATAGAAATGATTAAACATTACAGAGAGAAGTCACGTGGCCTTTTGTTTTCAAACAGATTGGTTTTTACAAGAAAGAGATACGTTTTTTTTTTTTATTAAAAAAAAACACGCTCGACTTAGTGACAATATTTGTCCTGATGGCTTTACATTGTGTACCGTCTTCTGTACCAGGCCGTGCACCAGGCCGTGCACCAGGCCGTGCACCAGGCCGTGCACCAGGCCGTGCACCAGGCCGTGCACCAGGCCGTGCACCATGCAGTGTACCAGGTCTTGGTCAAACTTGTTTTTCAGTTTAAAAACAAGGAGATTTTTAAACTTTTAAATCCTATAAAATGAAAAGAGATTAAAATCAGAATCTGGTAGAAACTGCTTCCGGGCGGTTCAGCCGGTCCTAGGAACATTTTTCTCTGGGAGACCCCTCCCCCGGTGGAGCGGACCCGGTTCTGATGGTCCGGTTTTTAAAAAACGAACCTGAGGTTTGGCAACCAATCAGCTTCACTTCCTGTTCTTATTACTGACCAATGAGATGGCCCGGCTGTCCTCACACCGTTTTCACCTGAGTGGAAGGTCAAAGGTCAGGCTGAAGGACTGTCGAACTGGACCAGGACCACCGGACCCTGAACCCACCGTGAGGGGGCAAACCTCCACTTCAAGGTCAGACTTCCTGGTTGTTCTGGGTTCAGGGTGCGTTCCGTCTCCTGATTGGTCCAGCTCCGGTCCCGGTCTCTATGGCTCTTTGGGCTCCAGCTTACAGGACATGTCAAACAGCAGGTTCTGGTTGTCGATGACCTGGAGCTGTCGTACGTAAGCCTTGGTCTGCAGGTGGGACGGAGACGTCTCGGTGTCCACAGCTTCCAGAAACACAGAGTCAGTGAACGCAGCGCAGCGGCAGAAAAAAAAAAAAAAAAGAAAACTTACCGAGCTGAGAACTTCTGTAGCGTCTGACGTTCCTCACCATGTCCGCCACTTTGTGCTGCACATACACATACACACACACACAACATGTCTGCCTGCACCACACACACCGTGTCAGTGAGATTTAATCAACTCACCATCTTCTCAAAGTTGACCAGTTCACCGTGAAACGTTTTGCAGCTCTCGTGTAAAAACGTTAAATCTGAAAAACAAACAGTTTGATGTTTTTCTCTGAGTTTCACAAAAAATCTGCTCACGTAAAAAAAAAACAACAATGGGGGAAATTCAAGCAGAGCTCAGGCGTCCGTCTCACTCATCGAGCGTCATGCCGCTTCATGTTTATTCAACAGATTGTTTTGTTATTGATCGAACTTAAAATTATGTCGCCGTCCCAGGATCTTCTGAAATCTACTCTAAGTTGGAAAGGTCGAGTGATCTTCGAAGGATCACCTCCGGATGAGTTGTAGACGAACGATCGACCATCAATCGATTTGGTAAGAGGGTCAGACCAACGTCCATGTTCGGTAGGAAACACGCTGCTAATCGATCGATGTGAATCACAGACACGTCATCGTCTACGTAGTCATGACGTGTCTCTTGATCGTCTCCCGACGATCGACATCATTTAAAAAGTATCTGCATGCATGATGTGTGTGGATCCGCTGTGCGGTGAAGTTCAGGACGCCACCGACATGACGTCCTATCCCTCTCAAGCTCGCCCGCCTCCGTACGCAGCACAGCATTGTGTCGTTCGCCACAAGGCAACGGGAGGAAGATAAACGATCGCATCGCCAACGTGTCCGCATCATGTTTGTGATCTATCGTGTAACCGTCTGCCAGAGCCTTTCATAGAGTGCTTTACGGTCGATCGTCACCGTAGCGTTCTGGGCATGGGCCCCCCAGAGCTCGACAGAACAGCGGACCTGTACGTAACGTCTGATTGTTACCTTTCAGCAGGAGAGGTGTGAAGGGAATGAGAGGAGGTTTCAGGGCAGTGATCAAGTCCCGGTAAGACTTGTGGTTCCGGGACGGGTCCTGAGGGAAGATGATGTCATCATTTTAATCTTTTTTTTTTTTTTTTTTTAAAATGAAATGTTTACTCACAGCGATGCCTTCAAACTGCTGGAACTGTTTACGGAACTTTCCTGGAAGACCCTGCACCCAAAAAAAAAAACAGCAAACGGATCATTAATGTTTTATTTTAAACACAACCTTTTAGAAAAATGAGGGTTTTTAAATGATATTTTATTATATTTCACATCTTTTTCTGTCTGATTGTGACTCGTTAAGTTTTTCAGTAACACGCTGCAGCGCAGTGTGACATGATTGCAAGGAGAGACGCAGTAAAACACCATGAGTGTGTAAAAGACTGTGTCGTGAACATTAATCTTGTACGTTTAAAAGGATATAAAAAATAAAGATGATTTTTTTTAAACATAAAAATATCCAAAACCAGATTTCCATCTTTTTTCTTATGCTTGTAAAAAACATGGTTCATTTAAAACTTCTTAATGTGAATAAAAAACATTCTCGTTTGTTAGTTTTATTTTTTTAAGCAGCAAACGGTCCAGTTCCTTCGTTAAGCAGTGATCGTTTATCAGTCTCGTTAACCAAACCAGAGTAACTAACCCACCTAAAAACTCAACTCTACACCCCAACAATCAAAAACGTGACAGTCAAGAAGCCCCAAAAATGATTCCTCACTGCCCTCTACTGATTCCTAAAAAAATCTCATGTCCTCCTCGGGAACCAAAACCGATACCATGACGACCAAACATAAACACCTCCCTCAGCCCAACACTCCTCAGCCCCCCATCATAACCCCCCTCTCTGCCTCATACGTAACATGTCCCACCCTCTCCACCTCCTCCACCCCTCCTCCCCCTCCACCTCCCAGTAGTAATCACAGTTCCATCCAAATGTTTCCCTAGAACCCTAAGATTACCATTTAACCCAGTATGCCCAATCCTTAACCTGCTCAAAACCACCTATCCCCACCTCCCCCCACCGACTGCACCACACTCACATCCTCTGAACGTCAGACTACTTCCTTCCCTTGACCTCCGACTCCCACTCCTACTGCCACGGGTTCACTGTTCCCATCCAGATCACCGCCTTCACCTCACCCCAGGACAGAGCCACGACCCTCCAACCACCAAAAACTAGAGAGAAATGTATGCTGGGACCAGTCACCAGGTCTGGAGCCTTCAATATGTGGCTCGTTGAAGGAGGATGAGAGACTAATGAATGGATGAACAGAACAGAGAGCTGCATCCTCCAGCTCACCCAGGAGGATACTGAGGTGTTCCCTGTCCTGGTCTGCAGTGGGACCGAACACCACACCAGTGAGGGAAGCATCCGAACCAGATGCCTGAACCAAACCATTTTACTTCTCTTGACCCAGAGGAGCAACGGCTCTACTCCGAAATCCTCCCGAATGGCAGAGCTCCTCCCTCTTCCTCTGAGAGAGACCCCCAGCCACCCTGCAGAGGAAGATTTTAAACACTTGGATCCGTGACATTGTTCTTCAGGTCAACACCCACACTGGTTACCATGGTGAGTGTAGGAACGTAGATCCTGGTTACCATGGTGAGGGTAGGAACATAGATCCTGGTTACCATGGTGAGGGTAGGAACGTAGATCCTGGTTACCATGGTGAGGGTAGGAACGTAGATCCTGGTTACCATGGTGAGGGTAGGAACATAGATCCTGGTTACCATGGTGAGGGTAGGAACGTAGATCCTGGTTACCATGGTGAGGGTAGGAACATAGATCCTGGTTACCATGGTGAGGGTAGGAATGTAGATCCTGGTTACCATGGTAAGGGTAGTAACATAGATCCTGGTTACCATGGTGAGGGTAGTAACATAGATCCTGGTTACCATGGTGAGTGTAGGAACGTAGATCCTGGTTACCATGGTGAGGGTAGGAATGTAGATCCTGGTTACCATGGTAAGGGTTGGAACATAGATCCTGGTTACCATGGTGAGGGTAGGAATGTAGATCCTGGTTACCATGGTAAGGGTTGGAACATAGATCCTGGTTACCATGGTAAGGGTTGGAACATAGATCCTGGTTACCATGGTAAGGGTTGGAACATAGATCCTGGTTACCATGGTGAGGGTAGGAACATAGATCCTGGTTACCATGGTGAGGGTAGTAACATAGATCCTGGTTACCATGGTGAGGGTAGGAATGTAGATCCTGGTTACCATGGTAAGGGTTGGAACATAGATCCTGGTTACCATGGTAAGGGTTGGAACATAGATCCTGGTTACCATGGTAAGGGTTGGAACATAGATCCTGGTTACCATGGTAAGGGTTGGAACATAGATCCTGGTTACCATGGTGAGGGTAGGAATGTAGATCCTGGTTACCATGGTAAGGGTTGGAACATAGATCCTGGTTACCATGGTAAGGGTTGGAACATAGATCCTGGTTACCATGGTGAGGGTAGGACCATAGACTGGTAAATCCGGAGCTTTGCTTTTTGGTTCAGCTCTTTCTTCATGACGACGGATCGATGCAGTGTCCTTATTATTGCAGACGCTGCACCGATCCATCTGTTGATCTCTTCATCCTTCACCCACTGTGAACCCAGAGATACTGAAACGAGGGTTCACATTTAACTTCAGACATACAAAGAAATCTTTTTAATTAAAAGAGCTTGTAAAAAATAAAAGATATGAGATGATAAAGTTTAACAGTCTGAGTGTGTGTGAGAGTGTGTGTGTGTGTGTGTGTGTGTGTGTGTGAGACGGTGTGTGTGTGTGTGTGAGAGGGTGTATGTGTGTGTGTGTGTGTGAGAGGGTGTGTGTGTGTGTGTGTGTGTGTGTGTGTGTGTGTGTGAGAGGGTGTGTGTGTGTGAGAGGGTGTGTGTGTGTGTGTGTGTGTGTGTGAGAGGGTGTATGTGTGTGTGTGTGTGTGTGTGTGTGTGAGAGGGTGTGTGTGTGTGTGTGTGTGTGTGTGTGTGTGAGAGGGTGTATGTGTGTGTGTGTGTGTGTGTGAGAGGGTGTGTGTGTGTGTGTGTGTGTGTGAGAGGGTGTGTGTGTGTGAGAGGGTGTATGTGTGTGTGTGTGTGTGTGTGTGTGTGAGAGGGTGTGTGTGTGTGAGAGGGTGTGTGTGTGTTACCTCCCAGGTGAGCCTGAGCCTGCTTACAGCTTGATTATCCAATCCCAGAACCAGAGCCAGGAACGAGAGCAGATCCTGCTGCTGTTTACAGCTGAAACACACACACACACAGAGAAACAGAGAGAAACACACACACAGAAGATCATTTTAGAAGCTAAACCAATCAGGTTTTTTCTTGTAATAAACAGTAAAGTGTTGGAGAAGTAAAGATGGAGGAGCTAACGATGGAGGCTAACGTCCTCCTACTTGCGTGTTTTTCTTCATTAATGAACGAGCGGAGGCGAGTAATGGAGGAAGGGGGAGGTCACCCCGCTTACACCGTGGTTTATTTAAGAGAGGAAGACATTTTAAACCAATTAGAAGCACTTTATTGTGTTTATTTACAGTTTAAATCCTTTGTTTAGTTGTTATTGTTTGTTGGCATGGTAACAGAAGCTCCCGTCTGTCCACGGTCTGGCAGGAAGTGAGATATGAGCTTCAATAAAGAATCATGTTAAAGTGGGGTTCAATAAAGAATCATGTTAAAGTGGGGTTCAATAAAGAATCATGTTAAAGTGGGGTTCAATAAAGAATCATGTTAAAGTGGGGTTCAATAAAGAATCATGTTAAAGTGGGGTTCAATAAAGAATCATGTTAAAGTGAGCTTCAATAAAGAATCATGTTAAAGTGGGGTTCAATAAAGAATCATGTTAAAGTGGGGTTCAATAAAGAATCATGTTAAAGTGGGGTTCAATAAAGAATCGTGTTAAAGTGGGGTTCAATAAAGAATCATGTTAAAGTGGGGTTCAATAAAGAATCATGTTAAAGTGGGGTTCAATAAAGAATCATGTTAAAGTGGGGTTCAATAAAGAATCATGTTAAAGTGGGGTTCAATAAAGAATCATGTTAAAGTGGGGTTCAATAAAGAATCATGTTAAAGTGGGGTTCAATAAAGAATCATGTTAAAGTGGGGTTCAATAAAGAATCATGTTAAAGTGGGGTTCAATAAAGAATCATGTTAAAGTGGGGTTCAATAAAGAATCATGTTAAAGTGGGGTTCAATAAAGAATCATGTTAAAGTGGGGTTCAATAAAGAATCATGTTAAAGTGGGGTTCAATAAAGAATCATGTTAAAGTGGGGTTCAATAAAGAATCATGTTAAAGTGAGCTTCAATAAAGAATCATGTTAAAGTGGGGTTCAATAAAGAATCATGTTAAAGTGGGGTTCAATAAAGAATCATGTTAAAGGGCCCATCTCATGTAAAAGTGACTTTTCAGAGTTTTCTAGCTTGTAAGTGTGATGTCCGGGCCTTGTACTGTATGTGTGTGTGTGTGTGTGTGTGTGTTTTTCTAGATTGATTTAGCCCGTTTTTCTGTGGATTTCTGGAACGCTCAGACAAAACAACCAATGAGCAGATGTCTAAAGTATGACGCATTTGACGTAGCCACGCCCCCCTCCCTCCTCACCATCCGCCCGCCCTCCTCACCCGCCTCCACTCCGGCCTTACGCCCTCACAAACTGGCTTTCAACGTCCGATATACAGGCTGGTTCGCTGCTCTCTCTCTTTTTTATTTTCTTTTTGTAGCTACGCACGGGTTTACGCCCGCCTTCCCCCTCCCTCTCAGAGATGGGCGGAGGAATAGCGGCTCAGTGAGAGCAGAGGGCGGAGCTTGTACTTTCTCAGGACGGGCGGGGGGATGAGCGATACTCGGTCTTTCATAGTTCCGGGTCTGTGACTGCGCTCCACCAAATCAATATATTTTCATAACTATGGTGTAATTCATGTTGTAAACGTGTGTGTGTGTGTGTGTGTGCAGAGGGTACAATGTGAAGAGAGTTAATTTACATGAGATGGGCCCTTTAAGAATTTCACACATAAGTCGCTCCAGGATATAAGCCGGGTTCCAGCGGGGCGGTGGGGCTCAGTGGACAGAGCGGCTGTCTTGCACCTGGAGGGTTGCAGGTTCCATCTCCGGCTCTGAAGCTTAAGTCAACGTGTTTTTGAGAAACCTAAACCCCACGTGGCTCCTGATGGGTCATGATTTGCACCTTGCATGGCAGCTTTCTAACATCATATTCATGTGTGTGTGAATGGGTGAATGTGAGGTGGTGTGTGCGGTGTTTTGGGGTACCTTCAGGTTCTATTTACTTACAGAGCTGCGATCTTTATGAACTTGCGAAGCAGCTGGATCCTTTTTGGCAGCGACTGGCATTGCAGGATCTCCGTGGCAACCCAATGCTGGACTTCACTGCAGCGTTGCAGCACCAGTTCCAGATTGAGGGGCCGCCAGCGAGACTGTTCACCGTGAAACACGTAGCACACAAACTCCACCTGAGAAATAAACCAATCAGATCTCTGATAGACGGTTTAAACGTGATCGGTTTTATTTGTGCTCTCGTGTGTTACCGACCTCATGCACGCAGCTGAACAGCTCCCAGTCGAACACCACCAGCTGATTGGCTACTTCCTCTGCCGACATGTCGTGAAGTTTGCTGTCTCCTGGAGTCCAGTGGATCTCCTCCGGGAGAGGGAGCTAAAGTCAGAAAATCAATCCTTCAGATTTAAAGAGTCCTTTTGATTCTTTCACACGTTTAACTTTACATTTAGTTTATTATTTATGAGACACTCCTTTTGATCTATAGAACGTATTTCTACGTTCATGAGACAAAGGATGGCTCAGTGAGTAACGCCCGGTAACCAGAGGGTTGCTGGTTCGAGTTCGATCCCCTGCCCGGAGTTCATGCCGAGGTGTCCTTGAGCAAGTCACTGAACCTCCAATGTCTACTGATGGTAGTTTCCAGCTTGCATGGCAGCTTCCACCATCAGGTGTGTGTGTGTGTGTGTGTGTGTGTGTGTGTGTGTGTGTGTGTGTGTGTGTGTGAATGAGTGTATGTGAGCTTCACTGTAGAGCGCTCTGAGTGCCTTTCATGCACGTTTAGATGTGGCACTCCTCAGTGAAACACCTAACCATCCAAATGGTTGTACAACGGGCATTAGATCATCACAGAGGTTGTGTCATGAAGGGCATCCGACGTAAAACTATGCCAAATATAAATATAAGTACATGAGAAGAAGGATGCTGGGTTTGGAACCACCAGGAAAGAGGACTAGAGGAAGACCAAAGAGGAGGTTCATGGATACAGTGAAGGAAGACATGAAGATAGTTGGTGTGACTGAAGAGGATGCAGGAGATAGGGTTAGATGGACCGTCTGGATTTCCTCCAGATGAGCACTAAACAAAACGATCCACCATCGGTCGATTTAATCACTGGTGACGTTTCTCAGAGGAATGTGGTGTAGATTTTCAGTAGAAAACATGCCGTTAAATGACTGGTTGTGAGTCACAGACACGTCATCATCTCGTTGGTAACGTGTCTCTGATCACCTGGTAATTAATTAACGATCAGTATGATAGTAACATAATCGTCTCCTGATTATCCACCTCGTTTCAAGTATCTGCATGCATGAAAATACAAAATCTTCTGTTTGTAGATCTGACGTGTGGTGAAATTCAGGGTGCGATATGTTGCCAATGTGTCGGCATTATGTCCACGATGCATCGTGTAACAGTCTGCAAGAGTCTTTCATCGAGCACGTTACAGTCGATTGTCTGCACACAGACAAGACAGCATGGTGTGATGTTCTCCGACATGCGGTCGATTTAAATCACTTCATCTCCCAATTAAAACGCAGACATGGCGCCAACGTGTGGCTTTAATGTGAGACACGCCCACCGCGACCCTTTCATCTCACGCCATTCACACAAAAAATCCCCGCCTTCTTCCAAGATGTCGATGCATCTCATTTTATGTGAGCAGGGTTTTAGACTCCTGCATGGCATCGCTCACTGCCCGTAAGCACCACCCATCACCACGGGTACCGATGACCTGGCATCCACAGCTCCGACAACAGAGTCCGTTCTGACTCGATGCCCTCGTCTCCTCTGGTACCTGGAGAAGCTCAGCTGGGGGTGTGAGTGCACCCTAAAGCAGCAGGAGGGGTCGTATAGACACCCCCCGCCACACACACACACACACACACTAAAAATGTACCGTAATTTCACGGCTATAAGGCTCATATAAAAGTCTCAAATTTTCTTCAAAATGAACGGTGCGTCTTTTCATGCGGTGCGCCTTGTGTGTGAGAAAAGGCGGACCTAAAAGAAAACGCGGTGCCCGCGAGGCGGACCTGAAAGAAAAGGCATGAGAACGTTAAAGAGTGAAGTGTGAGCGGCGTGGGAGCGATGGATGACCGAAGGGTGGAAGGCAGCGCCCGCCGGGCGAGTTACGCTACAGTTTGCCAATGGATTGTAGATGCTTGGACTAACGTGTCTGCTGGTACTGTTATCCGAGCTTTCTCAAAAGCTGGTATCCTTTCTGAGGAGCCGCACAGTACAGACAGTGACTTTGACAGCGAGGAGCGAAGTGGACCTGCTCTGAAACAGAGGATGAGGACTTTGATGGATTTGAATAAAGACTATTACCGGTAATGTGTTTGTTTAGTATCGTTACTACTTAAATAAAACACAACCAAACTCAGTTTTGCTCCCGATCTATTTTTTAATACACACATTTACATGCTTGTGTGTGTGTTGTTGTAAGGCGGTGTGTGACTGAGGCTGCGCCTTTTCGTACGGTGCGCCTAATGGCCGTGAAATTACGGTATGCTTTTAGAACGGGTGAAGAGGAATCCTCCTTACCAGTGATTCCAGTTCAGAAGGTTCACATGCAAACAGGTGTGTGTTCACTCCGAGTGTGGTGAAGACGGCCTCATCGCTGGGACGAAACACTGCTTTCTCTGAACAGATTAAACACAGAAACACACACACGTTAAACACAGAAACACACACGTGTAAAACAGTAACTGTTGTCATCCTTCAGTCTCTGGAAACCATGAACCAGGATTCTTGTCTGTGCAGCGTTGTCTGAATAAACCGATGCAGGAGCTGCAGCTCCTCACCACCCTTACTGCATCATGGGGGAGCATGGGGGAACACACACTGAACCTTTTACTCTTTCCAGGTCTTTGTGGTCTTTATCTCCATCTCTAACTCCATCTCTATCTCCTCCCCCAGCATCAGAGACAGGACACACTCTTGTTTCCCATCTTGATGTTGACGACCCGTCGTACTGAACTGTTCCTGTCATGTTTTTGTGGAATGACCATCGACAGACGCTTCGGAGGAGACAAAGAGGACAGACCGTCTGACCAGGTCGATGACGGGACATCACTGTACCCCAGCTCTGAGGTTGAACACCATGTCGATGGTCAAACGTTGACCTGGAACCCACACTGTGACTCAGGGTACATGCGATGGGTAAGTACCAGCAGGCGGTTGAGGACTTTTCCCACGACGCTGAGGAGAGATTCTACTATTTCAATCACTGCGGTCGTCCTTGTTCTTGAAGAGCGTAACAATCTTTGCATCCTGCATGTTTTGGGGTACCGTTCCCTCTTCCCAGCACTGGATCAAACACTCATGGAGGTGATCGAGGAGGGAGCTGTCTTTGAAACCTTCCTAACCTCAGGAGGGGTTTCGTTGTTACCTGGTGCTACCCCGCTGACTTTAAACCATTCTGCTGTGGCAGACGTTCAAGAGACCCAGAGGTGAACGACCGGTGGAACGGTCGTCCAGTTCTTCCATGATGGGCATGAATTATACACATACATGTACATAAACACACACATTAACCACAGTTATTATCTAGTCACAACGTGTGTGTGTGTGTGTGTGTGTGCGTGTGCGTTCTCACCTCCAGCCGAGGTGACGGCCACCAGAATGAGGTTCCCAGGTAGAACCGGTTGGTCTTCACTGTACTGAAGTTTCTCTTTAACCAGAGCCAGGATCTCCTCCACCCGACAGGACAGACGGCTCCTGATGGTGACGTAGGAATGGTCCGGGGTGTAGACCCTGCAGAAGACTGGACACACCGACCAATCAGAAAGAGTCCCACAAGGATCCGTTCCTGGACTGGTTGTGGTTTATGTGCATAATCAGAAAACACAGCATGAATCACCACTGTTACATGTGTGTGTCAGTGTGTCTGTGCATGCGTGTATACGTACTTTCGTCCGATCCCCTGAAAGCCTCTCTCGGCTGCAGACAGGCGTCGATTCGTCGAAAGTGTCTGAAAAGAGGTCGAACCTGCTTCTTTCTGCTCTCCTTCTCCTCGTCAGTCCTGCAGCACACAAACCCGTCTCCTTAGCAA
This sequence comes from Neostethus bicornis, assembly GCA_902685375.1. Classification (NCBI taxonomy): domain Eukaryota; kingdom Metazoa; phylum Chordata; class Actinopteri; order Atheriniformes; family Phallostethidae; genus Neostethus; species Neostethus bicornis. The sequence goes on from CACRXE010000070.1 coordinate 562,680, forward strand.
CCCGACAATTCTGATCCTTGTTTTTTGAGTGAGCGAGTAGTCGTTCCTAAGATTTCTAAAAGTTCATTTACCGTAATTTCACGACCATTAGGCGCACCGTACGAAAAGGCGCAGTCTCAGTCACACACCGCCTTACAACAACACACACACACGCATGCAAATGTGTGTATTAAAAAATAGATCGGGAGTAAAACTGAGTTTGGTTGTGTTTTATTTAAGTAGTAACGATACTAAACAAGCACATTACCGGTAATAGTCTTTATTCAAATCCATCAAAGTCCTCATCCTCTGTTTCAGAGCAGGTCCACTTCGCTCCTCGCTGTCAAAGTCACTGTCTGTACTGTGCGGCTCCTCAGAAAGGATACCAGCTTTTGAGAAAGCTCGGATAACAGTACCAGCAGACACGTTAGTCCAAGCATCTACAATCCATTGGCAAACTGTAGCGTAACTCGCCCGGCGCTGCCTTCCACCCTTCAGTCATCCATCGCTCGCACGCCACTCACACTTCACTCTTTAACGTTCTCATGCCTTTTCTTTCAGGTCCGCCTCGCGAGCACCGCGTTTTCTTTTAGGTCCGCCTTTTCTCACACACAAGGCGCACCGCACGAAAAGACGCACCGCTCATTTTGAAGAAAATCTAAGACGTTTATATGAGCCTTATAGCCGTGAAATTACGGTAAAAGAAAAACCGTTTGCAGAAAAACAACAAAGTTCCTTCTTTATGGACAAACATCCAACGTAAGAAAAGCAACTAAAGAAATCATGAGCTAACGAGGATCTTAAACAACACACAGTTCTTCATCCAGGATTAGGATTAACTCTGTACGAGACGGAAACCTGAAGGTGTGTTCTACCTCTGATGAGGAGACAGAAACCTGAAGGTGTGTTCTACCTCTGACGAGGAGACAGAAACCTGAAGGTGTGTTCTACCTCTGATGAGGTCAGAAACCTGAAGGTGTGTTCTACCTCTGATGAGATCAGAAACCTGAAGGTGTGTTCTACCTCTGATGAGGAGACAGAAACCTGAAGGTGTGTTCTACCTCTGATGAGATCAGAAACCTGAAGGTGTGTTCTACCTCTGATGAGGAGACAGAAACCTGAAGGTGTGTTCTACCTCTGATGAGGAGACAGAAACCTGAAGGTGTGTTCTACCTCTGATGAGGTCAGAAACCTGAAGGTGTGTTCTACCTCTGATGAGGTCAGAAACCTGAAGGTGTGTTCTACCTCTGATGAGGTCAGAAACCTGAAGGTGTGTTCTACCTCTGATGAGGAGACAGAAACCTGAAGGTGTGTTCTACCTCTGATGAGGAGACAGAAACCTGAAGGTGTGTTCTACCTCTGACGAGGAGACAGAAACCTGAAGGTGTGTTCTACCTCTGATGAGGTCAGAAACCTGAAGGTGTGTTCTACCTCTGATGAGGTCAGAAACCTGAAGGTGTGTTCTACCTCTGATGAGGTCAGAAACCTGAAGGTGTGTTCTACCTCTGATGAGGTCAGAAACCTGAAGGTGTGTTCTACCTCTGATGAGGTCAGAAACCTGAAGGTGTGTTCTACCTCTGATAAGATCAGAAACCTGAAGGTGTGTTCTACCTCTGATGAGGAGACAGAAACCTGAAGGTGTGTTCTACCTCTGATGAGGTTAGAAACCTGAAGGTGTGTTCTACCTCTGATGAGGTTAGAAACCTGAAGGTGTGTTCTACCTCTGATGAGGTCAGAAACCTGAAGGTGTGTTCTACCTCTGATGAGGTCAGAAACCTGAAGGTGTGTTCTACCTCTGACGAGGAGACAGAAACCTGAAGGTGTGTTCTACCTCTGATGAGGAGACAGAAACCTGAAGGTGTGTTCTACCTCTGATGAGGTCAGAAACCTGAAGGTGTGTTCTACCTCTGATGAGGTCAGAAACCTGAAGGTGTGTTCTACCTCTGATGAGGAGACAGAAACCTGAAGGTGTGTTCTACCTCTGATGAGGAGACAGAAACCTGAAGGTGTGTTCTACCTCTGATGAGGTCAGAAACCTGAAGGTGTGTTCTACCTCTGATGAGGTCAGAAACCTGAAGGTGTGTTCTACCTCTGATGAGATCAGAAACCTGAAGGTGTGTTCTACCTCTGATGAGGTCAGAAACCTGAAGGTGTGTTCTACCTCTGATGAGGTCAGAAACCTGAAGGTGTGTTCTACCTCTGATGAGGAGACAGAAACCTGAAGGTGTGTTCTACCTCTGATGAGGAGACAGAAACCTGAAGGTGTGTTCTACCTCTGACGAGGAGACAGAAACCTGAAGGTGTGTTCTACCTCTGATGAGGTCAGAAACCTGAAGGTGTGTTCTACCTCTGATGAGGAGACAGAAACCTGAAGGTGTGTTCTACCTCTGATGAGGAGACAGAAACCTGAAGGTGTGTTCTACCTCTGATGAGGTCAGAAACCTGAAGGTGTGTTCTACCTCTGATGAGGTCAGAAACCTGAAGGTGTGTTCTACCTCTGACGAGGAGACAGAAACCTGAAGGTGTGTTCTACCTCTGATGAGATCAGAAACCTGAAGGTGTGTTCTACCTCTGATGAGGTCAGAAACCTGAAGGTGTGTTCTACCTCTGACGAGGAGACAGAAACCTGAAGGTGTGTTCTACCTCTGATGAGGTCAGAAACCTGAAGGTGTGTTCTACCTCTGATGAGGTCAGAAACCTGAAGGTGTGTTCTACCTCTGACGAGGAGACAGAAACCTGAAGGTGTGTTCTACCTCTGGTGAGGTCAGAAACCTGAAGGTGTGTTCTACCTCTGATGAGGTCAGAAACCTGAAGGTGTGTTCTACCTCTGATGAGGTCAGAAACCTGAAGGTGTGTTCTACCTCTGATGAGGAGACAGAAACCTGAAGGTGTGTTCTACCTCTGATGAGGAGACAGAAACCTGAAGGTGTGTTCTACCTCTGATGAGATCAGAAACCTGAAGGTGTGTTCTACCTCTGATGAGGTTAGAAACCTGAAGGTGTGTTCTACCTCTGACGAGGAGACAGAAACCTGAAGGTGTGTTCTACCTCTGATGAGGAGACAGAAACCTGAAGGTGTGTTCTACCTCTGATGAGATCAGAAACCTGAAGGTGTGTTCTACCTCTGATGAGGAGACAGAAACCTGAAGGTGTGTTCTACCTCTGATGAGGAGACAGAAACCTGAAGGTGTGTTCTACCTCTGACGAGGAGACAGAAACCTGAAGGTGTGTTCTACCTCTGATGAGGAGACAGAAACCTGAAGGTGTGTTCTACCTCTGATGAGGAGACAGAAACCTGAAGGTGTGTTCTACCTCTGATGAGGAGACAGAAACCTGAAGGTGTGTTCTACCTCTGATGAGGAGACAGAAACCTGAAGGTGTGTTCTACCTCTGATGAGGAGACAGAAACCTGAAGGTGTGTTCTACCTCTGACGAGGTCAGAAACCTGAAGGTGTGTTCTACCTCTGATGAGGTCAGAAACCTGAAGGTGTGTTCTACCTCTGATGAGGTCAGAAACCTGAAGGTGTGTTCTACCTCTGATGAGATCAGAAACCTGAAGGTGTGTTCTACCTCTGATGAGGAGACAGAAACCTGAAGGTGTGTTCTACCTCTGACGAGGAGACAGAAACCTGAAGGTGTGTTCTACCTCTGACGAGGAGACAGAAACCTGAAGGTGTGTTCTACCTCTGATGAGGAGACAGAAACCTGAAGGTGTGTTCTACCTCTGACGAGGAGACAGAAACCTGAAGGTGTGTTCTACCTCTGATGAGGTCAGAAACCTGAAGGTGTGTTCTACCTCTGACGAGGAGACAGAAACCTGAAGGTGTGTTCTACCTCTGATGAGGAGACAGAAACCTGAAGGTGTGTTCTACCTCTGATGAGGAGACAGAAACCTGAAGGTGTGTTCTACCTCTGACGAGGAGACAGAAACCTGAAGGTGTGTTCTACCTCTGATGAGGTCAGAAACCTGAAGGTGTGTTCTACCTCTGATGAGGTTAGAAACCTGAAGGTGTGTTCTACCTCTGATGAGAAGACAGAAACCTGAAGGTGTGTTCTACCTCTGATGAGGAGACAGAAACCTGAAGGTGTGTTCTACCTCTGATGAGGAGACAGAAACCTGAAGGTGTGTTCTACCTCTGATGAGGTCAGAAACCTGAGGGTGTGTTCTACCTCTGACGAGGAGACAGAAACCTGAAGGTGTGTTCTACCTCTGATGAGATCAGAAACCTGAAGGTGTGTTCTACCTCTGATGAGAAGACAGAAACCTGAAGGTGTGTTCTACCTCTGATGAGGAGACAGAAACCTGAAGGTGTGTTCTACCTCTGATGAGGAGACAGAAACCTGAAGGTGTGTTCTACCTCTGATGAGGTTAGAAACCTGAAGGTGTGTTCTACCTCTGATGAGGAGACAGAAACCTGAAGGTGTGTTCTACCTCTGATGAGGAGACAGAAACCTGAAGGTGTGTTCTACCTCTGATGAGGAGACAGAAACCTGAAGGTGTGTTCTACCTCTGATGAGATCAGAAACCTGAAGGTGTGTTCTACCTCTGATGAGGAGACAGAAACCTGAAGGTGTGTTCTACCTCTGATGAGGAGACAGAAACCTGAAGGTGTGTTCTACCTCTGACGAGGAGACAGAAACCTGAAGGTGTGTTCTACCTCTGATGAGGAGACAGAAACCTGAAGGTGTGTTCTACCTCTGATGAGGAGACAGAAACCTGAAGGTGTGTTCTACCTCTGATGAGGAGACAGAAACCTGAAGGTGTGTTCTACCTCTGATGAGGAGACAGAAACCTGAAGGTGTGTTCTACCTCTGATGAGGAGACAGAAACCTGAAGGTGTGTTCTACCTCTGACGAGGTCAGAAACCTGAAGGTGTGTTCTACCTCTGATGAGGTCAGAAACCTGAAGGTGTGTTCTACCTCTGATGAGGTCAGAAACCTGAAGGTGTGTTCTACCTCTGATGAGATCAGAAACCTGAAGGTGTGTTCTACCTCTGATGAGGAGACAGAAACCTGAAGGTGTGTTCTACCTCTGACGAGGAGACAGAAACCTGAAGGTGTGTTCTACCTCTGACGAGGAGACAGAAACCTGAAGGTGTGTTCTACCTCTGATGAGGAGACAGAAACCTGAAGGTGTGTTCTACCTCTGACGAGGAGACAGAAACCTGAAGGTGTGTTCTACCTCTGATGAGGTCAGAAACCTGAAGGTGTGTTCTACCTCTGACGAGGAGACAGAAACCTGAAGGTGTGTTCTACCTCTGATGAGGAGACAGAAACCTGAAGGTGTGTTCTACCTCTGATGAGGAGACAGAAACCTGAAGGTGTGTTCTACCTCTGACGAGGAGACAGAAACCTGAAGGTGTGTTCTACCTCTGATGAGGTCAGAAACCTGAAGGTGTGTTCTACCTCTGATGAGGTTAGAAACCTGAAGGTGTGTTCTACCTCTGATGAGAAGACAGAAACCTGAAGGTGTGTTCTACCTCTGATGAGGAGACAGAAACCTGAAGGTGTGTTCTACCTCTGATGAGGAGACAGAAACCTGAAGGTGTGTTCTACCTCTGATGAGGTCAGAAACCTGAGGGTGTGTTCTACCTCTGACGAGGAGACAGAAACCTGAAGGTGTGTTCTACCTCTGATGAGATCAGAAACCTGAAGGTGTGTTCTACCTCTGATGAGAAGACAGAAACCTGAAGGTGTGTTCTACCTCTGATGAGGAGACAGAAACCTGAAGGTGTGTTCTACCTCTGATGAGGAGACAGAAACCTGAAGGTGTGTTCTACCTCTGATGAGGTTAGAAACCTGAAGGTGTGTTCTACCTCTGATGAGGAGACAGAAACCTGAAGGTGTGTTCTACCTCTGATGAGGAGACAGAAACCTGAAGGTGTGTTCTACCTCTGACGAGGAGACAGAAACCTGAAGGTGTGTTCTACCTCTGATGAGGTCAGAAACCTGAAGGTGTGTTCTACCTCTGATAAGATCAGAAACCTGAAGGTGTGTTCTACCTCTGATGAGGAGACAGAAACCTGAAGGTGTGTTCTACCTCTGATGAGGTTAGAAACCTGAAGGTGTGTTCTACCTCTGATAAGATCAGAAACCTGAAGGTGTGTTCTACCTCTGATGAGGTCAGAAACCTGAAGGTGTGTTCTACCTCTGATGAGGAGACAGAAACCTGAAGGTGTGTTCTACCTCTGATGAGGAGACAGAAACCTGAAGGTGTGTTCTACCTCTGATGAGGTTAGAAACCTGAAGGTGTGTTCTACCTCTGATGAGGTCAGAAACCTGAAGGTGTGTTCTACCTCTGATGAGGAGACAGAAACCTGAAGGTGTGTTCTACCTCTGATGAGGTCAGAAACCTGAAGGTGTGTTCTACCTCTGATGAGGTCAGAAACCTGAAGGTGTGTTCTACCTCTGATGAGGTCAGAAACCTGAAGGTGTGTTCTACCTCTGATGAGATCAGAAACCTGAAGGTGTGTTCTACCTCTGATGAGGTCAGAAACCTGAAGGTGTGTTCTACCTCTGATGAGGAGACAGAAACCTGAAGGTGTGTTCTACCTCTGATGAGGTCAGAAACCTGAAGGTGTGTTCTACCTCTGATGAGGAGACAGAAACCTGAAGGTGTGTTCTACCTCTGATGAGGACAGAAACCTGAAGGTGTGTTCTACCTCTGATGAGGAGACAGAAACCACAGACTTGTTTTCAGGTTCTTGTCTGTTTGTTTTCCATAAAACCATAAAAATACAGATTACATTTAGAATCAGATTTCTGGAAAAAAACAAAGTGTTTTATTTAAAGATAAATAAATAAACTCATGGGTGTTTTTTGAGGTTTAAAATGGTCAATTCTTTTTTTTTTTTTTTTTTTATTAACGAGCCCCTTAAAATGAAACATCTTGTCCTCAAACCCAACACCCATGTTTTTGGAGGGCAGGAGGAAACTGAAGTACCCGGAGGAAACCCACGCATACACGGGGAGAACATGCAAACTCCACACAGAAAGGCCAGTGTTTCAAGCCTGGTCACTACTCAGGACTCCAAGCCCTGACCTTCTTGCTGTGAGGCCACGGTGCTAACCACCGTGGAACCGAATCAATTAGAAATTCACTGAGTCTAGAATAAAATATTTTCATCAGAAATCCAATTAAAAAAATACATTATCACTGCATTCAACCTGACATCCCATAATATCCAGAAACAGATCATCACATAATGAGTCAGAATTAAAGTTAAAACTGATTCAATCAAAAACAGTTTTTATACATTTTGTGGCGAAAATAAAGAATCTTATGATTTTCTGACAGTTTTCACCGCTTTAGGATCAGAAACCTGTTTCCATAGAAACGGTAAACACCGCTGTGTTTACCGCCATGCAGCGGACGTCATGGTCACCCTGAAGGAAGTCCGGTGCACTGTACTGCACTGGGTTCATTATCTGGGGGAAGAAGAGGACGAGGCAGTGCCGAGGAGGACGGAGAGAAAACTTACGGGCAGTGCAGGATCTCAGTCCATCGCTCCAGTTTCAGAACGTCCTCCACCAGCTCAGGATACTGGTTCAGCTCCTGAACCGCACGTGTGTACAACTCCTGCAGAGAGACACGGTCAGACAGAACCGGTTTTAACACGTTTATTTGGACAGAAAGTGTCAGGACGTGTGAGATGTGAGGACACACACACGCAGCGCAGTTTACAGATTTATTCTCAAAACTAACTCCTGTAAGATGTGGAAGACCTGAAGGTTAGGACACGACCTGGTGACGAGTGAAGGACAACACACACATTAAACACAGGCGGGAGGGAGGGACAATGAGACACGGGTGAGACACATTAGGAAGGAGCAACTAATCATCAGAACGAAGGGAGAACACGAGGAGGTGAAGTCAGGACCTGGAAGGAGAGGGAGGTCAGTATTTTAAAATAAGACAGAGAGCAAATCAAAACAATAACAAATCACCGGAAAAAAAACGAAACCCAGACGGAGAGGGTCAAGAGAGAAGACAAGCAGGGGGTCACCGTCTAGAGCAAGCAAGAGGGACCAGACGTGTAAGGAACAGACGGGAACAAGAAACCAGAATAACCGACATCCTGACATGGGAGTTAGGGACAACAGAGAGAAGACAAGACACAGGTGCAATCATTGGGCGAAGCAAAGCTCAGTGGTAGAATGGCTGTGTTTGAACCAAAGAGGTTTGATTCCTGATGAGTTCATGTCTACATGTTCCTGGAGAAGAAACCTAACGCCCTGTTACGCCCACCATTGGCGCCGTTGTGGCGACCTGCTGCAAAGTAATTTCCCCATGAGGATGAATAAAGTATGATTATTATTATTATTATTATTGGGGAGAGCGACCGTGTGTTAGGAGTGATGGGCAGAAAATTTTGACATCAGGTCCACTAACATCTGAGCAGCTCGGACTCGGCTCACTCGGAGCACCGGGTACTGAAAGATATTTTTCACAGAATCACAGAAGAATAAAACTGATGAAGTTAAGGAAAGAGAAGTCAAAGCTAGACTAAAAACATAAGAGAGAAGTTCTGAGCAGCAGAATGTTTATGACTAAATAAAAAGATGTAATTCAGAGTTGAACTGTGTGTGTGTGTGTGTGTGTGTGTGTGTGTGTGTGTGTGTGTGTGTGTGTGTGTGTGTGTGTGTTTATTACAGAATGTTTAAATAAATCCTCTAAGTCTGACCCGCTCTCTAACAGGAGGATCACAGTGAAGGTGTGTTCACAAAACAGTTTGTTTTGTTGTGTTTACATGTGTTACAGACTGATCGCCTCACACACGTCTATCGGATTTTTCAGATTTTAAATCGTAAATATTTTTAGAGTTTGGCCAGGGTGCGACTTATACGTGAAAGTAGCAACACATTATAACCATCATTAAACATGTTATTTTCACACTAATTAGCAAGAGGGCGCTACAGGTGTGTGTGGATAACTGACGATGTAACGTAGAAGAGGAGGTGGTGGATGGTCTTCTTCTGGAGTTGGACGAGTTGTTTAAAAGTGATTTGATGGTATTTAGAGATGTGTGTGTGTGTGTGTGTGTGTGTGTGTGTGTGTGTGTGTGTGTGTGTGTGTTACCCTGGGAAAACTGTTGCTGCGTTCTCCCTCCTCCTGCAGAAGTTCTCGGTAGGTTTCCAGGTACCTGAATGCAACATTGAGCACGGCTCGTTTCCTCTCTCCGGCGCTCATCTCAGCGTCCATCTCTCCATCTCTCCCTCTGCCTCCCACCCTCACTCCCCCCTCCTGCCGCGCTCCCCTCCTCTCCTCCTCATCCAGAGAAAATCTGAAAAAATACATGTTAAGGACAAAATGGGGCTTCTTTGGCAGTTTGAGCTGGTAACCATGGCAACAGGAGCCATTTGTGTGGTGATGATGTCATGATTACAACAACAAATGTAACTAAGCAGAGAACACACACTCACACACACACACACACACACACACACACACAGGCTCTAAATGCTTTCAGTGTGAAGAACACAGAAATATACAATTCATTACAAAAAAGTTCAAACCTAACGTCTTATCGTGGGGGTCGTAAACCCATGGCCTGTGAGCTGGACGTGGCTCTTTTCTGGGTCGCAAAGAAATCCTTCACAAATACGCAAACCAGCAACTTCAGAACGGTTTGTTGTCGTTTTGGAGGAAATTAGCAAACAAATATTTTGTTGTGTCTATTTATCCCGTCACTGTAAAACACCAAGGGGGGAGACGGCTGCTCAGTGATTAGAGCGTCCCCGCGCAGACCGGAAGTTCACAGGTTTGCGTCCCACAGAGACCACCGTCTAGGGTCCTTGGAGAAGACACCTAACCCCCGTTTCTCCCATCATTGGCGCCGTCGTAGGGCAGCCTGCTGCGGTGTAAGGAGTGCAGCACGGTGAGGGATGATGAGAGGAATTCATTTACCTGAAGGTGTGTTCACCTCACCAGCAAGGCATTCAGGAGGCAACCAAACCAGATACCTGAACCACCCCATCTGGCATCACTTGACTCGACAGGAACATAGATCCTGGTTACCATGGTGAGGGTAGGAACATAGATCCTGGTTACCATGGTGAGGGTAGGAACGTAGATCCTGGTTACCATGGTGAGGGTAGGAACGTAGATCCTGGTTACCATGGTGAGGGTAAGAACATAGATCCTGGTTACCATGGTGAGCGTAGGAACGTAGATCCTGGTGACCATGGTGAGGGTAGGAACGTAGATCCTGGTTACCACGGTGAGGGTAGGAACGTAGATCCTGGTTATCGTGGTGAGGGTAGGAACGTAGATCCTGGTTACCATGGTGAGGGTAGGAACGTAGATCCTGGTTACCATGGTGAGGGTAGGAACGTAGATCCTGGTTATCGTGGTGAGGGTAGGAACGTAGATCCTGGTTACCATGGTGAGAATAGGAACGTAGATCCTGGTTACCATGGTGAGGGTAGGAACGTAGATCCTGGTTACCATGGTGAGCGTAGGAACATAGATCCTGGTTACCATAGTGAGGGTAGGAACGTAGATCCTGGTTACCATGGTGAGGGTAGGAACATAGATCCTGGTTACCATGGTGAGGGTAGGAACATAGATCCTGGTTACCATGGTGAGGGTAGGAACATAGATCCTGGTTACCATAGTGAGGGTAGGAATGTAGATCCTGGTTACCATGGTGAGGGTAGGAACATAGATCCTAGTTACCATGGAGAGGGTAGGAACGTAGATCCTGGTTACCGTGGTGAGGGTAGGAACATAGATCCTGGTTACCATAGTGAGGGTAGGAACGTAGATCCTGGTTATCGTGGTGAGGGTAGGAACGTAGATCCTGGTTATCGTGGTGAGGGTAGGAACGTAGATCCTGGTTACCATGGTGAGAATAGGAACGTAGATCCTGGTTACCATGGTGAGGGTAGGAACGTAGATCCTGGTTACCATGGTGAGCGTAGGAACATAGATCCTGGTTACCATAGTGAGGGTAGGAACGTAGATCCTGGTTACCATGGTGAGGGTAGGAACATAGATCCTGGTTACCATGGTGAGGGTAGGAACATAGATCCTGGTTACCATGGTGAGGGTAGGAACATAGATCCTGGTTACCATGGTGAGGGTAGGAATGTAGATCCTGGTTACCTGGGTGAGGGTAGGAACATAGATCCTAGTTACCATGGTGAGGGTAGGAACGTAGATCCTGGTTACCGTGGTGAGGGTAGGAACATAGATCCTGGTTACCACGGTGAGGGTAGGAACGTAGATCCTGGTTACCACGGTGAGGGTAGGAACGTAGATCCTGGTTACCATGGTGAGAGTAGGAACGTAGATCCTGGTTACCATGGTGAGGGTAGGAACGTAGATCCTGGTTACCATGGTGAGGGTAGGAACGTAGATCCTGGTTACCGTGGTGAGGGTAGGAACATAGATCCTGGTTACCATAGTGAGGGTAGGAACGTAAATCCTGGTTACCATGGTGAGGGTAGGAACGTAGATCCTGGTTACCATGGTGAGGGTGGGAACGTAGATCCTGGTTACCATGGTGAGGGTAGGTACATAGATCCTGGTTACCATGGTGAGGGTAGGTACATAGATCCTGGTTACCATGGTGAGGGTAGGAACATAGATCCTGGTTACCATGGTGAGGGTAGGAACGTAGATCCTGGTTACCATGGTGAGGGTAGGAATGTAGATCCTGGTTACCATGGTGAGGGTAGGTATATAGATCCTGGTTACATGGTGAGGGTAGGAACGTAGATCCTGGTTACCATGGTGAGGGTAGGAACATAGATCCTGGTTACCATGGTGAGGGTAGGAACGTACAGTGGTGGTCAAAAGTTTACATACACTTGTAAAGAACATAATGTCATGGCTGTCTTGAGTTTCCAGTTATTTCAACAACTCTGATTTTTCTCTGATATAGTGATTGGAACAGATCCTTCTTTGTCACAAAAAACATTCATGAAGTTTGATTCTTTTATGACTTTATTATGGGTAAACTGAAAATGTGACGAAATCAGCTGGGTCAAAAATATACATACAGCAATGCTAATATTTGGTTACATGTCCTTTGGCTATTTTTACTTCAATTAGGCGCTTTTGGTAGCCATCCACAAGCTTCTGGCAAGTTTCTGGTTGAATCTTTGACCACTCCTCTTGACAGAATTGGTGCAGTTCAGTTCAATTTGTTGGCTTTCTGACATGGACTTGTTTCTTCAGCATTATCCACATGTTCCCAATGGGATTTAAGTCAGGACTTTGGGAAGGCCATTCTAAAACCTTAATTCTAGCCTGATTTAGCCATTCCATTACCACTTTTGATGTGTGTTTGGGGTCATTGTCCTGTTGGAACACCCAACTGCGCCCAAGACCCAACCTTTGGGCTGATGACTTTAGGTTTTCTTGAAGAATTTGAAGGTAATCCTCCTTCTTCATTGTCCCATTGACTCTCTGTAAAGCACCAGTTCCATTGGCAGCAAAACAGGCCCACCGTGCTTGATGGTAGGCATGGTGTTGTTGGGGTTAAAGGCCTCACATTTTCTCCTCCAAACATATTGCTGGGCATTGTGGCCAAACAGCTCAATTTTTGTTTCATCTGACCACAGAACGTTCCTCCAGAAGGTCTTATCTTTGTCCATGTGATCAGCAGCAAACTTTAGTCGAGCCTTAAGGTGCCGCTTTTGGAGCAAGGGCTTCCTTCTTGCACGGCAACCTCTCAGTTCATGGCGATGCAAAACACGCTTGACTGTGGACACTGACACCTGTGTTCCAGCAGCTTCTAATTCTTGGCAGATCTGCTTTTTGGTGCTCCTGGGTTGACTCTTCACCCTCCTGACCAGTTTTCTCTCAGCAGCAGGTGACAGCTTGCGTTTTCTTCCTGATCGTGGCAGTGACAAAACAGTGCCATGCACTTTATACTTACAAACAATTGTTTGCACTGTTGCTCTTGGAACCTGCAGCTGCTTTGAAATGGCTCCAAGTGACTTTCCTGACTTGTTCAAGTCAATGATTCTCTTTTTCAAATCTGTGCTGAGCTCCTTTGACTTTCCCATTGTAGCGTTTGTGGGTGTTTTTATCCAATGAGCCCTTTTTAAATGGCCTCAGAGAAGTCACCAGCTGTAGTCACTCATAATCACTCACAAGAAGTTAAGAGGTCATGCTATGATGCTCATGTCATTGACACAACTTTCTAAGTCTCCAAAATTGGTCATTCATGTTGCTGTATGTATATTTTTGACCCAGCTGATTTCGTCACATTTTCAGTTTACCCATAATAAAGTCATAAAAGAATCAAACTTCATGAATGTTTTTTGTGACAAAGAAGGATCTGTTCCAATCACTATATCAGAGAAAAATCAGAGTTGTTGAAATAACTGGAAACTCAAGACAGCTATGACATTTTGTTCTTTACAAGTCTATGTAAACTTTTGACCACCACTGTAGATCCTGGTTACCATGGTGAGGGTAGGAATGTAGATCCTGGTTACCACGGTGAGGGTAGGTACATAGATCCTGGTTACCATGGTGAGGGTAGGAACATAGATCCTGGTTACCATGGTGAGGGTAGGAACGTAGATCCTGGTTACCATGGTGAGGGTAGGAACGTAGATCCTGGTTACCATGGTGAGGGTAGGAACGTAGATCCTGGTTACCATGGTTAGGGTAGGAACGTAGATCCTGGTTACCATGGTGAGGGTAGGAACGTAGATCCTGGTTACCATGGTGAGGGTAGGAACGTAGATCCTGGTTACCATGGTTAGGGTAGGAACGTAGATCCTGGTTACCATGATGAGGGTAGGTACATAGATCCTGGTTACCATGGTGAGGGTAGGAACATAGATCCTGGTTACCATGGTGAGGGTAGGAACATAGATCCTCGTTACCATGGTGAGGGTAGGAACATAGATCCTGGTTACCATGGTGAGGGTAGGAACATAGATCCTGGTTACCATGGTGAGGGTAGGAACATAGATCCTGGTTACCATGGTGAGGGTAGGAACATAGATCCTGGTTACCATGGTGAGGGTACGTAAAATAGACCCTAATAAATCCAGAGTTTTTCTTTTCGGCTCAGCTCTTACTTCACCACGATTGAACGATACAGCGTCCTATTTATTGCAGAAGCTGCACTGATCCGTAAGAAATACTTATCATATAAAAAGACTTTGGAGACTTTTTTAATTTTAAAAGTGTTAAAATGACATAAAATGCACACATTTTCTTGTACTTTTCATTTTAAACAAAGTACGGCTCTAATAAATTAATGTTTAAAAATGTGTTGTTTATGGCGATCGATCCGAGCCAAACAGGGTTCCTGACCGCTGGAATAAAACCTGATGTTCTACTGGAATAAAACCTGATGTTCTACTGGAATAAAACCTGATGTTCTACTGGAATAAAACCTGATGTTCTACTGGAATAAAACCTGATGTTCTACTGGAATAAAACCTGACGTTCTACTGGAATAAAACCTGATGTTCTACTGGAATAAAACCTGATGTTCTTCTACCGGCCAGCAGGTGTAAGCATCGTTCTAAAGAAGAAAGACGACCCGGTCTTTGTAACCAGCTAACACACGTGAGCGTGCACGTAGCTGTGAAGGATACTGCTGCAGCAGGACGAGCTGAAACCTGTCTGCTGTCAGGAAGATGGGATGTGTCAACATGAAGTCATCCAGCAGAGTCTCTGTAAAAAAAAAAAAAAACACAGTGTCTATAAAACACAAGAGTTCTGGTTCCACTGGACCTCCTCGTGTCTTCCTCCACCTCCTCATCTCGCTCTGATAGCCGGTTGCCATGTGAACAAGCAGTAAAACACGTACGTGTCTGCCTCCTACACATTCTTCATCACATTACTGAAACACATCCATTCCAGTTTTTAATCATCCTGCAGGTCCTCAACATCTACGTCTCACCGACCTGTAAAGATCCATCTCCCTCCTTCACCGTAGAACACATGTTTGGTCTTTACCACCTCATCTGTACCCCTGTCTGCTCTCCTCAGTCCTCTCAGTGTCCCACTTCTTCTTAGCTGGATGTACTCCTCCTCATTCCACCACCACCAGGTATTCCTGATCACATCCAGTCATCTGGAAGCAGCCTGTCTCTCCTCCTGATCACCCAGAGTCTGTCTCTCCTCCTGATCACCCAGAGTCTGTCTCTCCTCCTGATCACCCAGAGTCTGTCTCTCCTCCTGATCACCCAGAGTCTGTCTCTCCTCCTGATCACCCAGAGTCTGTCTCTCCTCCTGATCACCCAGAGTCTGTCTCTCCTCCTGATCACCCAGAGTCTGTCTCTTCTCCTCCTGATCACCCAGAGTCTGTCTCTCCTCCTGATCACCCAGAGTCTGTCTCTCCTCCTCCTGATCACCCAGAGTCTGTCTCTCCTCCTGATCACCCAGAGTCTGTCTCTCCTCCTGATCACCCAGAGTCTGTCTCTCCTCCTGATCACCCAGAGTCTGTCTCTCCTCCTCCTGATCACCCAGAGTCTGTCTCTCCTCCTCCTGATCACCCAGAGTCTGTCTCTCCTCCTCCTGATCACCCAGAGTCTGTCTCTCCTCCTCCTGATCACCCAGAGTCTGTCTCTCCTCCTGATCACCCAGAGTCTGTCTCTCCTCCTCCTGATCACCCAGAGTCTCAAAAACCCACTGAAATACAAAGAGAGACTAAAATAACTTTTTGATGCAAAAGGAGTAAAAACTTTTACTATTGATATTTGATATCAATATGATTTTTTTTTTCCACCGCGAGAAGCTGAGACGGAGTCAAACGTTGGTGATGTCACATATCTGACAGGCTCTGATTGGAGCTGCAGCCTATCTGTCATACGACGTCACCAAGTTCAAGCTCACCCTGGGAAGCTACTGGCTGCTTGTTCCTCTCTCTTGACCCTTTCTGTCCAAATAAACTTGTTAAAACCGGTCTTGCATCTCCACCAGCTGGCTGACTCTGTTTCTCTGCAGGAGTTGTACAGATGTGCGGTTCAGGAGCTGATGGAGGACGTTCTGAAACTGGAGCGGTGGTCTGAGATTCTGCACTGCCCGTAAGAGACCATCTGATGCTCTTTTTCTTTTGGTTTTTCTCTCCATCCTTGGCAGTGCTTTTGCTCTCTTCATCTTCCTCACTGTCAGAGTCATTCTACACACCGGCATCCTCTGCTGTCTGGCTACACTGTGAGCTTTGCAGTCACTGATCTCCTTCAGACAACACAGTCTACACAAGATGGAATCTACCGTAATTTCACGGCTATAAGGCGCATATAAAAGTCTTAGATTTTCTTCAAAATGAGCGGTGCGTCTTGTGTGTGAGAAAAGGCGGACCTAAAAGAAAACGCGGTGCCCGCGAGGCGGACCTGAAAGAAAAGGCATGAGAACGTTAAAGAGTGAAGTGTGGGCGTGGATTGTGTATAAAAAAGGTATGTGCTGTATGAACAACATTGCTGTTTTAACCCTGAAAATGGCAAAGAGACATGCTTATGACTCTCAGTTTAAGCTGAAGGCAATCAGCTACGCAGAGGAACATGGGAATCGAGCCGCCGGGCTAGTTACGCTACAGTTTGCCAATGGATTGTAGATGCTTGGACTAACGTGTCTGCTGGTACTGTTATCCGAGCTTTCTCAAAAGCTGGTATCCTTTCTGAGGAGCTGACTTTGACAGCGAGGAGCAAAGTGGACCTGCTCTGAAACAGAGGATGAGGACTTTGATGGATTTGAATAAAGACTATTACCGGTAATGTGTTTGTTTAGTATCGTTACTACTTAAATAAAACACAACCAAACTCAGTTTTACTCCCGATCTATTTTTTAATACACACATTTGCATGCTTGGGTGTGTGTTGTTGTAAGGCGGTGTGTGACTGAGACTGCGCCTTTTCATACGGTGCGACTAATGGTCGTGAAATTACGGTACTTGTGTGTTTCTTCCTTCATTCTATACCCTGTGTTACCTCCACCCTGTGTTACCTCCACCCTGTGTTACCTCCACCCTGTGTTACCTCCACCCTGTGTTACCTTCACCCTGTGTTACCTCCACCCTGTGTTACCTCCACCCTGTGTTACCTTCACCCTGTGTTACCTCCACCCTGTGTTACCTCCACCCTGTGTTACCTCCACCCTGTGTTACCTCCACCCTGTGTGACCTCCACCCTGTGTTACCTCCACCCTGTGTTACCTTCACCCTGTGTTACCTCCACCCTGTGTTACCTTCACCCTGTGTTACCTCCACCCTGTGTTACCTCCACCCTGTGTTACCTTCACCCTGTGTTACCTCCACCCTGTGTTACCTTCACCCTGTGTTACCTCCACCCTGTGTTACCTTCACCCTGTGTTACCTCCACCCTGTGTTCCAGACAGACATTTCCATCCTTCAGCATCTCTCCTGGTTACCAAACCTGCATCACTTCCTCACCATCTCTGTTTCCTCTCTCACTGGATCACCTCATCAGGGTCTGATCAGGGTCTGATGAGGTGATCCAGGGTCTGACCAGAACCTCACATCCTACCTGTGGAGCAAACTCACAATGTTCGACACGTTCAATCTCTGATTTCAGACTCATCTGACTTTCATTTTACTTTCAGAACACTCCTTTGAAACTCCTCCTCCTGCATTCCTCTTTCTGTCTACACCCTGCTTTCTGTCGACCGTGCTCCCAGACTTCCAGACGTTGTAACCCTTCCATCTGATTCCTGGACACACACTATGTCAGCCCTCTACATCACATCACTCTCTACACACACACGTACATATGGTAGTGTAACGCATCACCAGCAGTCCAACCAGAATGCAGCTTTGACTATAAAACCACATGTGAGGCTTGAAGAATGAACTCCACCCTGAACACACACAGAAAGAGCTGGTTTCCATTCACACACACCCTAACACCTGTCCTAACACGCAGACTTATGCAACACACACACTCTGCAGGTGCTGAGAAAACCTGCTCATCCACAACAACATTCACACAGTGGATTCCAGCAGCGTGCAGAGAATCCGCTCTGGAAAAGAAAACTTTTCAAATCAAACTTTATTTAAAGTGAACTTTTTAAACGTAAAGTTACACAAAGTGTTGAAAAACAGAAAAAAACTCAAAAGAATTAAAATCCAGATTATTAACCCTTTAACTACCCCACCGATCATTGAGATACAGAGGCCCCAAATCACCTCGACCATATGGTTTAGCAGGTAGTTAAAGGGTACACTGCACTCATGCATCGACATTCACACACACACACACACACACAGTCCCTGATTCCCCATCCAGCTAGACCCTTTGCTCCCCATTTACCCTGAAACCTAGTTACAGTCTCTTTAACTGATTTAAATTACCGTAATTTCACGACCATTAGGCGCACCGTATGAAAAGGCGCAGTCTCAGTCACACACCGCCTTACAACAACACACACGCAAGCATGTAAATGTGTGTATTATAAAATTTCAGAGCAGGTCCACTTCGCTCCTCGCTGTCAAAGTCACGGTCTGTACTGTGCGGCTCCTCAGAAAGGATACCAGCTTTTGAGAAAGCTCGGATAACAGTACCAGCAGACACGTTAGTCCAAGCATCTACATGTTTTCCCGCGTTTTCTTTTAGGTTCGTCTTTTCTCACACACACAAGGCGCACCGCTCATTTTGAAGAAAATCTAAGACTTTTATATGAACCTTATAGCCGTGAAATTACGGTAAAAGTAACTAAAACAGTTTTTATATCAGTTTTTTTTATCCTGATACTGTTTGTATTTCCTGTTTTTATCAATAGAAATGTTTCATCTTATGAGACGTTTTTTTCTAATGAGTCACCAGAGCCTACCGGAGTCCTACCGGAGCCTATCCCGGCAGATCTCAGGTGAGAGGCAGGATACACCCTACACAGGTTGCCAGTGTGTTACAGGGCCACACACACATACACAACCATCCACACACACACACACACACAAACACACACACTCATTCTTAGGGGCAATTTCATAGCAGCCAATCAACATAGCACGTATGTTTTTGGTGGAAACCAGAGAAAAACTCAGAAGAAATATAACTTTTTAAATTGAGTTAACGCCGGACTGGATCGTACACCTAACGACCAGAGGATGGAACACCACACCTAACGACCAGAGGATGGAACACCACACCTAACGACCAGAGGGTGGAACACCACACCTAACGACCAGAGGATGGAACACCACACCTAACGACCAGAGGATGGAACACCACACCTAACGACCAGAGGGTGGAACACCACACCTAACGACCAGAGGATGGAACACCACACCTAACGACCAGAGGATGGAACGCCACACCTAACGACCAGAGGATGGAACGCCACACCTAACGACCAGAGGATGGAACACCACACCTAACGACCAGAGGATGGAACACCACACCTAACGACCAGAGGATGGAACACCACACCTAACGACCAGAGGGTGGAACACCACACCTAACGACCAGAGGATGGAACACCACACCTAACGACCAGAGGATGGAACGCCACACCTAACGACCAGAGGATGGAACGCCACACCTAACGACCAGAGGATGGAACGCCACACCTAACGACCAGAGGATGGAACGCCACACCTAACGACCAGAGGATGGAACACCACACCTAACGACCAGAGGATGGAACACCACACCTAACGACCAGAGGATGGAACGCCACACCTAACGACCAGAGGATGGAACGCCACACCTAACGACCAGAGGATGGAACACCACACCTAACGACCAGAGGATGGAACACCACACCTAACGACCAGAGGATGGAACACCACACCTAACGACCAGAGGATGGAACGCCACACCTAACGACCAGAGGATGGAACGCCACACCTAACGACCAGAGGATGGAACGCCACACCTAACGACCAGAGGATGGAACGCCACACCTAACGACCAGAGGATGGAACACCACACCTAACGACCAGAGGATGGAACGCCACACCTAACGACCAGAGGATGGAACGCCACACCTAACGACCAGAGGATGGAACGCCACACCTAACGACCAGAGGATGGAACGCCACACCTAACGACCAGAGGATGGAACGCCACACCTAACGACCAGAGGATGGAACGCCACACCTAACGAGCAGAGGGTGGAACACCACACCTAACGACCAGAGGATGGAACGCCACACCTAACGAGCAGAGGGTGGAACCCTGTGGAACGCCACACCTAACGAGATCTTCAGATTTTAGTCTTGCAGATTATTTTAACTCAGATTATAAATAGATATAAACATTATTTTGTGGATTTTTTCTTTTCCATGTAAACGTTCCAGATCTTTTCGTCTCCATCCAGGAGGTTTTTTTTTTTTTTTTGATCAGGGACAAAACAAACATTAACCCACCGGGGGAGAGATCGTTAGTACAGGTTAGTTCCTGTTAACAGACATAAAAAATAAAACAATTACAATCATTATTTATTAAATTTAATCCTCCATCAGCGTGGACAGGATCGTTGTGTTTGAACTCATTAAATTCCGTCTGGGTGAGATCATTGTTTGGAGTGTGTTCCAGATACTTGGTTCTCTGACTGTGGAGCGTGTGGCTCAGGACTATGAAACAAAGTATGTGAGATCTTTCCGTCTGCATCCTGGAGGTTATCCAGCCTGTCTGGCTCCATCCGGGAACGTCATAGAAAGCCTTCAAAGCGTCTTTCAGACGGTGTGTTTGATGATCGAGACGTTTAGAATTCATTTTTAATCTGATCAGTTTGATAACTTTGAAACCTTTTCTTTAACGAAGGAAGAAAAGCTCCAGTAGGGATGAAGGATCACACGGTCTCCATCCAGGAGGCGTTACAGATCGTTCTATCTTCATCCAACGGTCATGTAGTGAAGGAAACACCAGATACGCATGAGAACGGAGCGGGACGGAGTGGGACGGAGTGGGACGGGAGGGGCAGACGGGAGGGGTAGACGGGCGGGCCGTTTTATTTTGTTTTTCTGAAATGATTCATAAACTAATTCAAGAAAGTCTTGGAAATATTCATCACGCATCTGCATTCAATCTGCCCTCAGTGTGCCCTCAGTCTGCCCTCAATCTGCCCTCAGTGTGCCCTCAGTCTGCCCTCAGTCTGCCCTCAGTCTGCCCTCAGTGTGCCCTCAGTGTGCCCTCAGTCTGCCCTCAGTCTGCCCTCAGTCTGCCCTCAGTCTGCCCTCAGTCTGCCCTCAATCTGCCCTCAGTCTGCCCTCAGTCTGCCCTCAGTCTGCCCTCAGTCTGCCCTCAATCTGCCCTCAGTGTGCCCTCAGTGTGCCCTCAGTGTGCCCTCAATCTGCCCTCAGTGTGCCCTCAATCTGCCCTCAGTGTGCCCTCAGTCTGCCCTCAGTCTGCCCTCAGTGTGCCCTCAGTGTGCCCTCAGTGTGCCCTCAGTGTGCCCTCAGTGTGCCCTCAGTGTGCCCTCAATCTGCCCTCAGTCTGCCCTCAGTCTGCCCTCAGTGTGCCCTCAGTCTGCCCTCAATCTGCCCTCAGTCTGCCCTCAGTCTGCCCTCAGTCTGCCCTCAGTCTGCCCTCAGTCTGCCCTCAGTGTGCCCTCAGTGTGCCCTCAGTGTGCCCTCAGTGTGCCCTCAGTCTGCCCTCAGTCTGCCCTCAGTCTGCCCTCAGTGTGCCCTCAGTCTGCCCTCAGTCTGCCCTCAGTGTGCCCTCAGTCTGCCCTCAGTGTGCCCTCAGTGTGCCCTCAGTCTACCCTCAGTGTGCCCTCAGTCTGCCCTCAGTCTGCCCTCAGTCTGCCCTCAGTCTGCCCTCAGTCTGCCCTCAGTGTGCCCTCAGTGTGCCCTCAGTGTGCCCTCAGTCTGCCCTCAGTGTGCCCTCAGTCTGCCCTCAGTCTGCCCTCAGTGTGCCCTCATACTCGGGGCAGATTTTCTGAACACAGAACAAATCTCATTTATCGTTTGCAAAAAAATTGAGATGGTGTAAAATTCAGGTTTAAAACACCAGAGTGGGCGGGGCATTAATGAAGAGGGGTGTCCCGGCTGATTTCAGGCGAGAGACGGGATACACCCCGACAAGTCACCAGTCTGTATCAAGGCCACATACACACACACACACACACACACACACACCCACACACACACACACAAACACACACACACACTCGTTCCTAGGGGTAATTTCCCAACAGCCAATCAACCTAAAAATGTATGTTTTTGGAGGAAACCAAAGAAACCTACACATACATGGAGAACATGCAAACTACACACAGAAAGACCAGTGTTTCAAGCCTCGCCCCCTCCCTGGGGCTCTAACCCCTAACCTACTTGCTGTGTGGCCGTATGGTTGGTTTGATCTTGATAAATATCGTGGCTACGAACATCATTTTAATGACCACACCTACATCTGTGGAGGCGGTGGCTCAGTGGTAAAGAGTTCGCCCTCGGACCGGAAGTTAACCGGAAGTTCGCAGGTTCGATTCCCACTGAGTCACGTCTAGGGTCTTTGGAGAAGACACGAAACCCCCTGTTTCTCCCACCATTGGCGCCGTCCTAGCAGCCTGCTGCGGTGTAATGCAGCACACACATCCCCGTTGAGGGTTGAATAAAGTATACATTTTATTTAATTTATTCAAGCTGATGGTCTACGGCCCTCATTCCACCACACGAAGGGACGGAAGTCAGAAAATAAGATGAATTTTGTTACGTGTTTACAGGCCGATCACTTTTTTCAAAGAAGTCATTTAAAATAACTTCCTGCCAAAAAGTGATCAGCATGTAAACAGATCAATTTGTTGGTTTTTAACCAACAAATTTACATAAAAACACCAAAACAATAATAAAAAAGTTTATTCAATGAAATAAATGTGTCGGTTTGTTTTTAGCAGATCAGATAGAGACGTATTCTGGTCAAAAAAACATGGTAAAAAATGTGGATCATCACATTAAAACTTTGATCGGATAGGTCAGACTGGTGACCTGTTCAGGGTGTATCCTGCCTCTCGCTTAGAATCAGGCTCTGTCACCTCGACCACCACCTTCCACCATTACGGATAAACGGTCCAGAAGACAAAACTACCGTAATTTCACGGCTATAAGGCTCATATAAAAGTCTTAGATTTTCTTCAAAATGAGCGGTGCGTCTTTTCGTGCGGTGCGCCTTGTGTGTGAGAAAAGGCGGACCTAAAAGAAAACGCGGTGCCCGCGAGGCGGACCTGAAAGAAAAGGCATGAGAACGTTAAAGAGTGAAGTGTGAGCGGCGTGGGAGCGATGGATGACTGAAGGGTGGAAGGCAGCGCCGGGCGAGTTACGCTACAGTTTGCCAATGGATTGTAGATGCTTGGACTAACGTGTCTGCTGGTACTGTTATCCGAGCTTTCTCAAAAGCTGGTATCCTTTCTGAGGAGCCGCACAGTACAGACAGTGACTTTGACAGCGAGGAGCGAAGTGGACCTGCTCTGAAACAGAGGATGAGGACTTTGATGGATTTGAATAAAGACTATTACCGGTAATGTGTTTGTTTAGTATCGTTACTACTTAAATAAAACACAACCAAACTCAGTTTTACTACCGATCTATTTTTTAATACACACATTTGCATGCTTGTGTGTGTGTTGTTGTAAGGCGGTGTGTGACTGAGACTGTGCCTTTTCGTACGGTGGCGCCTAATGATCGTGAAATTACGGTAAATCTGAGATTTTTATAGAAGCTGTAAAATAACTGAAACAAAAATGATTTAAATTCTAATCAATAATTAAAATGGTTTCCATGTAAATAAATGTGTGTCATACGGGGGTCTTTCACCCCCCCGCCCCACAGAGTGACCGTTTACACGGGCAGCTTTTTGGGAACGTGGTGTCCTGGTTTTGGTCTGCATGGATCAGTTTGGTTGTTTCCTAGGAGACCAACAAGATGACGGTCATAAAGAGGAGGGGGTGTGAATCAAAAACGAATGATTCCTCAGGATTTATTACAACGTTTTAATCAAAGATTGATCGTTAGTTTTATAATGTTTGGTTGAGTCTTAAATATAAACGGTTGTTTACAGTTTTAAAACACAAGCACACACACACAAACACACACACACACAGAGCAACTCGCTTTGCGGATGAAGTCAAACTGGACTTTGAACCAGGATTACGCAGCTCACTTTGGACCAAATATTTTCTAAACAAACATCAGCATTTAGAACAAAATCCAGTTTTAATAAACAAAAGAAAAGCCTTTGTAGGGTGAGGGGGACCGGGCGTGAGGTGGTGTAAACACACACCAGGGTTACCAAGTGTACAATATTCATGATGTGTGATCATCAATTATAAAAACATAGGATGATTTGAACGTTTCTTAACCACATGATTGTGTTTGATTCAGATTCAGGGGAGATGGTGGCTCAGTGGTCGAGCTTTCGCCTGCGGACCGGAAGTTAACCAGAAGTTCGCGGGTTTGATTCCCACTGAGTTCACGTCTAGGGTCCTTGGAGAAGACACCTAACCCCCCCCCGTTTCTCCCACCATTGGCGCTGTCGTAGGTGGCAGCCTGCTGCGGTGTAATGCCGGTGAGGGAATAGAGTATGTAAAAAAAATTTTAAAAAATCTGACGTTCCTTTAAAAATAGGTTTTATAGTTTTTTTTAAAGGTTTTGACACGTCTTTGAATTCCATTCATTTCTTAATTTGATGTCTATTACACATTAATTCTACGTCTCCCACCTGGTAACCCTGACCCACACACACCTGCCAGCCACACGTCCGTCTGTGTGTGTGTGGGTAGAGTTTTTCACCGTGTGTTTGTTCCATCATGTTGTGTTGCTGTGATTCTAAAAGCTGAACGTCTTAAAAGTTCTTTAAAAGTTTTCAGCATCAAGAAGAGAAACATGTCTGCTGGTTTGGTTCCATCTTATATCCGTCATCCAATCAGAAAACTAGGATTTCTTAAAGTCACCAGGCACCTGTCTGGATGAAGTCCATCTGGTCCATCCCATAAACCTGATTCTAGATGATTGTCTGTTCATCCTGGAGAGAATCTCTGGGTTTTCTCATAGTTTAATAAAATAACTGTTTATTTTGGTTCCTCTAACGTTCCAGCTCACTGGTAAGAACATGGTAACCATGGTAACAACATTATCCAGGTTTGTTTAAAAAAAGAATCCTTCTATCAATCCATCCATCCTCCATTACTGCCCCTCTCGCTCTCTGGTCCCTCCACCCGTTCATCCATCCTTCCCTCTGAGGTCCCTCCATCACGGCTGGACAAGAAGGTGTATCATTAAAACATGATACGTTTCACATTAGAACGGAACATTGTTCCGTTCATTCAGACAGAGACCCCGGCATTTCTCACCCCGGCTGCATCCTCCAGCTCACCAACGAGGATCCCAATGTGTTCCCTGTCCAGTTGGGAGACATAGTCTCTCCAGCAGGTCCGGGGTCTGCCTCTGGGTCTCCTCCTGGTGGGACGTAACATTACTGAATGGAGGGATGGCATCCTGACCAGATACCTAGACCACCCCATCTTCTTCCGGGCTTCTCTCGACCCAGAGGAGCGGCTCGACACCAAGCACCTCCAGGATGGCATAGCTCCTCACTCTATCTCTGAGTGAGAGTCCAGCCACCCTGCAAAGGAAGATCATTACAGCTCCTTGTATCCGTGATCACGTTCTTACAGTCGGTACCCACACTGGTTACCATGGCGAGGGTAGGAACGTAGATCCTGGTTACCATGGTGAGGGTAGGAACATAGATCCTGGTTACCATGGTGAAGGTAGGAACGTAGATCCTGGTTACCATGGTGAAGGTAGGAACGTAGATCCTGGTTACCATGGTGAGGGTAGGAACGTAAATCCTGGTTACCATGGTGAGGGTAGGAACGTAAATCCTGGTTACCATGGTGAGGGTAGGAATGTAGATCCTAGTTACCATGGTGAGGGTAAGAACGTAGATCCTGGTTACCATGGTGAGGGAAAGAACGTAGATCCTGGTTACCATGGTGAGGGTAGGAACGTAGATACTAGTTACCATGGTGAGGGTAGGAACGTAGATCCTGGTTACCATGGTGAGGGTAGGAACGTAGATCCTGGTTACCATGGTGAGGGTAGGAACGTAGATCCTGGTTACCATGGTGAGGGTAGGAACGTAGATCCTGGTTACCATGGTGAGGGTAGGAACGTAGATCCTGGTTACCATGGTGAGGGTAGGAACGTAGATCCTGGTTACCATGGTGAGGGAAAGAACGTAGATCCTGGTTACCATGGTGAGGGTAGAGACGTAGATCTAACTGTAAATCTAAAGTTTTTTTTTTGTCTCAGCTCTTTCTTCAGCATGACAATCCAATGCAGCGTCCTGATTATTGCAGACGCTACACCAATCTGTGTTTCAATTACCCGCTCCATCCTTCCTCACTACGAACAAGACCCTGAGATACTTAAACTCCTCCTCTTGGAGTATGACCCTGTCCCTGACCTATTTAGTAAAAATGTGACTGTAATCCATTCATTCATTCCGCCTTCGGTTTGAGCTTCTCCTTCCTTTCTTCTCTGCAACCGTCCATCCATCTTTAACCCTGTAGACAGACCCTCCCTTCTTCCGTTGTACCTGCATCCCTCCATCCATCTATACCTCTCTCCCTCGTCCTTTAATTCCTCTATCCATCCAGCACTCTTTGTGTCCTTCCTTCCATCCATCCATCCATCAGTCTCTCCCTCATCCGTCCATCCATCACTCCATCCATCCCTCCATCTCTCCCTCATCCTTCCATCCATCCATCCCTCGTTCATCCATCCATCGCTTCATGTCCATCCATCCCTCTCTCCCTCATCCATCCATCCTTTCATCACTCCATCCATCCATCCCTCATCGTTCCATCCCTCCATCCCCGCCCCCCTACCTGCACAGTGTCCAAATCGTTTCCCAGCAACGCCGTCCAGCACAGTGAGTGTCAGATTGAGGGGTGTATCAGAATGAATGGGGGTCCCCCCTCCAGATGTTTCCGTGATGAGACTGGCTTCAGAGCTCTGCTCGTCACTGGACAGAGACGGACTCCGAACGTCCCCTCCTCCAGAACCAGAACTGGTGGTGCTGCTGGGTACCGACACCGGGGCGGAGCCTGTAGCTGAGGGCCAGGAGGGGGGGTCCTCACTATCCGGGCTGCAGGGGGGGGTTGAGGACGGGCAGAGAGATATTTTATCAGTCTCACACAGTTAGCATCACTTAGCTTAGCATCACTTAACAACATCAATTAGCATCACCTAGCAACGCTTAGCAACATCACATAGCAACGCCTGGCAGACCCGGACCGGGTCCCTGAGACCCGGTCCTAGTCCTTCAGACCCCGTCCCGGTACAGACCTGAAGACCTCCCTGGGGGGTCCAGACTCCGGTGAGGTTTCTCTGAAGAACGGAACCACTCTGGAGAGACTGGCTCTGCGGCGCCCCCCTCCGCTCACAGCGCTGCTCTGTTTCTTGAGGAACTTCTCCAGAGGCTTCATCCCTGCAGGCATGGTCCTCCTGCAGGGGGGGGGGGGGCGGCGCCCTGCAGGGGGGAGAGACCTCCTCACGAGACCTCCTCACGGGGGGAGTCCTGCTACAGACCCTCTCAGACGGTGCGCTGAGGTGCGGTGTGTGGATGGTGTGTGTGGATGTGTGTGTATTGGGGAGGAGGAGGAGGGGGAGTGTACTGCAGAGATCTGCTCCCACTCACTCCTCTCTGCGCATGCGCGCGCCCCGCCCTCCATGCCTGTTTCTGCTGCAGCTGCGGTGGATGCGCGCGCATCCAGAGAAAAAAAAACACCTGCTAAAAACATCGCGAGATTTTAGTCTTGATTTATTTTCCCACAGTCACACCCCGCGTCACCCCCTCTCCACCTTACCCATTCCCCTCACCCCCAACCTGACAGGTAACCCTGGGGTGTGAGGGGAGGGGGGGTCACTGTGGGAAAATAAGAGACGCAAATCTCGCGAGTTTTGAGCATGTAAATGGATATAAAAATATAATGTAAAAATATATAAACACACTGTGTGATTCTAGAAGGTTCTAAATAGAACCTCCATCCACACTGTGTGATTCTAGAAGGTTCTAATAGAACCTCCATCCACACTGTGTGATTCTAGAAGGTTCTAAATAGAACCTCCATCCACACTGTGTGATTCTAGAAGGTTCTAAATAGAACCTCCATCCACACTGTGTGATTCTAGAAGGTTCTAATAGAACCTCCATCCACACTGTGTGATTCTAGAAGGTTCTAATAGAACCTCCATCCACACTGTGTGATTCTAGAAGGTTCTAATAGAACCTCCATCCACACTGTGTGATTCTAGAAGGTTCTAAATAGAACCTCCATCCACACTGTGTGATTCTAGAAGGTTCTAAATAGAACCTCCATCCACACTGTGAGACTACATCTCAGGATCTGAGAGTGTCAGTGTGACACAGTTACGATCCGATAGTCTGCTGTGAGTGAACCACTCACACTAAAGAGAATCAAACAGAGATTCTTCTAAGACTTTGCCTCCATGTACAGTGCTGTGCTAACATTTTTGCCCCCTGACCATTTTCTGACATTTCTTGAACGTTTGTCACACTCATCCAATTCAGATCAGACAAACCTGAATATTATACAAAGATAAAACACAAGTAAAGACAAAATGCAGTTTTCAAAAAACAGTATCTGAACCCCCACAGGGCCATGTAGCCCCCCTAAACCTAATAGCTGGTTGAACCGCCTTTTGCAGCAATAACTGCAGTCAAGCGTTTGCGATAAGAGTTGATGAGTCTTTCACATCGCTGTGATGGGATTTTGTTCCACTCTTCTGTGCAAAAAAGATCAACCAAATTGGGTGTTTTTCGGGCATGAACAGCCTTTTTAAGGTCATGCCATAGCATTTTATTAGGGTTCAGGTCTGGACTTTGACAAGGCCACTCCAAAACCCTCATTTTGTTCTTTTTTAGCCATTCAGAAGTGGACTTGCTGGTGTGCTTTGGATCATTGTCTTGCTGTAGAACCCAGGTGCGCTTTAGCTTGAGGTCTCGAACTGACAGCCGAACATTCTTTGCCAGGATTTCTTGGTAGTGAGCAGAATTCATGGTTCCATCAATAATAGCAAGTCGACTAGGTCCTGAAGCAGCAAAGCAAGCCCAGATTATCACCGTTCCTCCACCATGTTTCACTGTAGGCACAATGTTCTTTTTATCAAATGCAGTGTTCTTTTTGCTCCAGATGTAACGGGATGCATGTCTCCCAAAAAGTTCAACTTTTGTTTCGTCAGTCCAGAGGACATTTTTCCAAAAGCTTTGGGGATGATCAAGATGATTCTTGGCAAAAGTGAGTCAGGCCTTGATGTTCTATTTGGTCGTCTTGGAACTCTTCCATGGATGCCATTTTTGCCTCGTGTCTTTCTGATGGTGGAGTCATGTCCCACACGGTGACGGAGGAGGCGAGGATGAATGCTAGCGGTGTAGAACTGCACCATCATCTGGGCTGGCGGTAGTATTCTAGAGTCACTCATGAATAACGTTGAAATGTCCCCATTGGTCAGCTGTAGTGACATGACCTCAAATTGAATAAATTCTGTCCTCATGTCTCGTCTTCTCTTCACTTCTTACAGCAGCTTCTGACTTTGGTTAGAGTTTCTAAAAGATGGTTTCCTGTCAAGAGGTGGTGAAGGTGGAGACGTAGGACCCAGATACCAGTCTGTTTAAACCAGTTTATTGGAGATAATCTTTGGGTAAGAGGTACATGGCATCCTGGAAACAGACGTGGAGGGACACCATCATGGCTGAAACTGTAGATGAACAGCAGACGAGCAGCAGGGTGAGAACAGCAGATGATCTGAAGCGGTGCTTCCAGGTGGGAGGTTTAGGATTAATCCTCAAAAGACATCAAATCATCGTCTTTTATTTTAAAAAATTACACCTGTTAAAACCAAACTGAGCCTGTGTCTATTGGTGAGGTTTAAACTGTCCTCTTAAATAAACAACTTTTATCAAATAATCACTGTTAAATAATCAGAAGAGTTTATTAAAAACTCGAGAATCAATCAGTAGAGACGGGCCGGCTGTGAGAACGACAGCAGCTTCCAGCCAATCAGCCATCTTTTCTGTGTGACGTTTTCGGGGTGACGCATTCAGGGTTCATCGTGAATAAAATAAACACAATCACACATTCATTGTATCGTATTTTGTGATTTTATTTTTTTTTTTTACAACTATTGATCTTATTTTGTAAAGTGGATAAAAAATATTGAAGAAACACGACCTGGCAACCTGGCCCTGAAGAGAAGGAAACCAGGTCTTGAACTACCAGGTGGAAGATGAGACACAGGTGAGCAGTGGAGGTCGGAAGTCAAGGGAAGGAAGGTGAATGACGTGTAGAGGATGGTGGGCGTGAGTGTGGTGCTGGTTGGTGGGGCGAGGCGGGTACAGGTTAGGGATTATTATTGGGCATACGGGATTAAATCCTGGTGAGGTGTTCCGTCCCACCAGGAGGAGACCCAGAGGCAGACCCCCGGACCTGCTGGAGAGACTATGTCTCACAGCTGGACAGGGAACACCTCAGGATCCTCCTGGGTGAGATGGAGGATGCAGCTGGGGTGAGAGAAGCCTGGGCTTCACGTCTGAGGCTGGTACCCCTGGCAACCCAGCCCCGGATTACCAGAAGGAACAAAACTCGTGATTTTGGGGAAACATTTGGATGGAGCTGTGATTCCTGTGGGGAGGGGGAGGTGGAGAGGGTACAACACGTTTCACTGCATTGTGAGAAGTATGAGGTAGAGAGGGAGGTTATGATGGGGGTGCTGAGAGGTGATGGGCTGAGGGAGGTGTTTATGTTTGGTCGTCATGGTAACAGTTTCGGTCCTGAGGTGTACGGGCCGGGGTTGCTGAGGAGGATAAGAGATTTTTTGGGGGACTCAGTAGAAGACCGTAATGCACCACTTGTGGTGGTTCATGCCTAAAAAAAGAAGAAGCGACACAGGTGGAGACATCAGGAGAGGTCAGGAGGTCCAGGGCTGCTGAACCAGGACAGGATTAGGAGGGAGATGTTCTGGTATTCTCAAAGGGTTCACTATCTAGATTAAAAAAAAAAAGGTCTGAAACACAAACACACAGTTAAAACTAAACATCACAGTCCTGTCCTTAGACTCTCCTTCACGGTGAGAAATACACCCCCAAAAAAACAGCTGTGGCAGAAAAACGCCTCCTTCAGGAGAATTCTGGAATTTATTTTCCTGTTTGTTGGTCAGAAGTTTTTTTTAGGTTAATTCTTTTTGTTTTTTGTTTTTTTTGTTGCCAAGGAAACTAAACATAAACAAATACACTGATGTAAATAATAGATTAGATCCGGATGAGGAACGTGTTTCTTGGTAACCATGGGAACAGACTGGTAACCATATGTGACCAGACGCCTGTTTCAGGACCAGGCAGGGAGCGCCAGGGAAGCAAACGTACAGACCAGAAAAAAAGTTTTTACATTGTTTATGTCAAAATATTAAAAGAATAAATAGTTGACGTGTTGGGGTTCAGCTTACTGGCACCTCGTTGTCCTGGGGCCCTTATGCGCCCATTCATTGTTCCGGGTCCATCCTTTTAAGGGTTCACACGTCGCCACGGGTCTGCCCTTTATGGGCCCATTCGTCCGGAGCACCGACTGCAGGAACCTTCATCACCAGTGGGATCCATCCAATACAAAACAATATCAGATGAAATAAACATGTTTTTACAACAGTAAACAAAAAAAGAAGAAAAAAACAACAAACAAAAAAGAACCAATCGAATGGCACACACCTCAAATATATCACCTCGTAAACAAAACAACTATAAATAAATAAGATAGGTACTAACTTCATGTGTGTGAGAGAAAGAGAACGTTGTTTTGTTTAATATACTTTATTAATCCCTCACCGGGAAATTTTTGTGCTGCTTTACACCGCAGCAGGCTGCCACCATGACAGCACCAATGGTGGGAGAAACGGGGGGTTAGGTGTCTTCTCCAAGGACCCTAGACGTGAACTCAGTGGGATGTGAACCCGCAAACGTCCAGTTAACTTCCGGTCTGCGGGCGAACGCTCTGCCACTGAGCCACCGTCTTCTTGTTTTTTATGAAGTAATTAAATCATTTACATTTTTTACAGAATAGTTTGGGTTTTTTAACATTTTTGGTTGTTTTGACACAAGATTTTATTTATTTTTATTTTTTATGGAAAAAGTACGTTGGCATGAATAATGTTGAAAAACACGGGTCTACTGTACTTAAAGGAGCATGCCACCCTTCTAGAGAGGAGCCAGATATGATGCCAACCACCAGGTAAAGATGGAGAGGAGCCAGATGTCATGCCAACCACCAGGTAAAGATGGAGAGGAGCCAGATGTCATGCCAACCACCAGGTAAAGATGAAGAGGAGCCAGATGTCATGCCAACCACCAGGTAAAGATGGAGAGGAGCCAGATGTCATGCCAACCACCAGGTAAAGATGGAAAGTGGAGTTTTCTTGGTTTATTAATGATTCTAATTTAAATCAGTAATAAAGAACATTAAGAGGTACGTAACCATGGAGATGGATTTGATTCAGGATTAAGAGCTTTTAATAAAATCTATTAAAAAAATAAATAAACGTAATGAGACTTTAAGAGAAATTAGAAAAATATTTTACGACATAATTTTAACAACAAAAATTCTTCTCAGCGTTTTCTTTCAGGTTTTTTTTTATTATTATTTTATTAGGAGGATAAGCCCCGCTTCTTGAAATGCGACATCTAGTGTTCGAGGGGCTCCTCAACCTAACACGCATGTTTTTGGAGGGTGGGAGGGAACCTACGCATAAGAACATGCAAACTCCACACAGAAACACCAGTGTTTCAAACCTCGTCCTCCACCCGGGATTTGAACCCATGACCTTCTTGCTGTGAAGCCTCCGTGGTTAGCAATAAAAATTTATTTAGTTTAATCTTCTGAATGCTTATTCTTAATGTGATGTGTCTTTAAATCGGTGAACGGTCTTTTCAGCCACGGACATTTGAGCCAAAAAACTTCAACCTAAGCCATTTGAGCCATGGGATAAAAATGACTAAAAGCAATTATTTTCTGTAGTGCAACTGTTTATTTACAATAAAAAATTTTATATAAATGTTCTCCACGAAGGTTGTGACTGATGCCACGAAGGAAGGCAGGGATGGTCTTCTTGCACCAGGTTGTGGAGACGAACCTGAAGCTCCTGGTACACCATCTTCCCACGCTTGGAAGGACGGATCCCACGCTCCTCCTGGAGCAGAATACCATTCAGAATACCAGGCTGAAATGTCCTAGATCCCTTTAAATCAGCCTAATTAAAGGCTGGAGGCAGGATACACCCCAAAGAGGTCACCAGTCTGTCATGGAGCCATAAACACACACACACACACACACTTGTTTCTAGGGACAGTTTTATAGCAGAGCAATGGAGAGCGGGAGGGAACTCATCTTAAATGTTTTAATTTAGTGGTGCATGGTGGTGAAGTGTTTACCATGGTGGATTCAGGGTTTGAGTCCTGGAGAGGTGGAGGCTTGAGGCTGTGTTTCTGTGTGGAGTTTGCATGTTCTCTCCGTGTCTGCGTGTGTTTTCTCTGATTTCCTCCAACATCATGCATGTTAGATAAAACTTTCTCTTGCAGGAGAGATTCTGGTGTCCACAAGCAACAAAATCACACGCGCCATACCCTTCTTCTTCTTCCTCCATCTCCATCCAGGGGTCGCCACAGCAAGTCAGTTCCTTCCATCTAACCCTATCTCCTGCATCCTCTTCAGTCACACCAACTATCTTCATGTCTTCCTTCACTGTATCCATGAACCTCCTCTTTGGTCTTCCTCCTGGTGGTTCCAAACCCAGGTCGTTCATACAAATAAATAAAACATAAAGTTAATCATTAGGACTCCGTTCCTTTCAGGCCTGTCTGAGGGCAGAAGGGATGAACGACCTCCTATACCGCTCAGTCCTGCAGCGCTGCCAGAGGAACCGGTTACTTGGGGCACTCTAATGTGTTGTGACCACGTCGTGCAGAAGGTGGTGGCGCCCTGCATTAGTGCCCTCATGCTCCTCTCCAGAACGACTCCCACAGAGTCCACGTTTCTCTCTACCGCAGCTGCACATTTCTCTGTCAGTCTGTCCAGTTGATTGTTTTATCTTGTGGGCACGCTGCCATCCTCACAGACGACCGCAAAGAAAACTGCACTTTCCACAAAAAACTGATAAAAAATTAGGTTGATTGGCTGCTATAAAATTGCGATTGTGTGGCCTCGCAACAGACTAACGATCTGTTTGTGTGTACCCTGCCTCTCCATCTGAAATCAGCTGGGATAGGCTCTGAGATCCTCAGTGACTCCATTAGGGAGAAATGTTTCAGAAGAAACTAAATCTTAAATTCAGATGTAAATTCAATTCAATTTTATTTTTTAGCCCAAAATCACAGAATGTCCGTCTCAATGGGCTTCACAAGAAAAAGAGGAATGTATTAACACAAATACACAACAAGAAAAATAACTAACAAATGCTAACTAAACAAGACTAGCACATTAATGCACTTAGACTCTCCTTCTCGGTGAGGAAAAACTCCTAAAAAACCCATCAGCGGGGAAAAAATAAGAAACCTCATGGGGATCCACGTGAAAGAGAGATCCCTCCCCCGGGACGAGCAAACAATGTGTCAAAGATTATTGTTTAAATATTAGCTTATTCTAATCTACAGCTAAATATCTAAAGAAGTCAATAAATGTTCTTCATCCTGATGGAAACACAGGAGACTTCTCAGCCCGGAGATGTCCAGGACGGGGATGAGTAGATGTTCTTCATCCTGATGGAAACACGGGGGACTCCTCAGCCCGGAGATGTCCAGAACGGGGATGAGTAGATGTTCTTCATCCTGATGGAAACACGGGGGACTCCTCAGCCCGGAGATGTCCAGAACGGGGATGAGTAGATGTTCTTCATCCTGATGGAAACACGGGGGACTCCTCAGCCCGGAGATGTCCAGTACGGGGATGAGTAGATGTTCTTCATCCTGATGGAAACACGGGGGACTCCTCAGCCCGGAGATGTCCAGAACGAGGATGAGTAGATGGATTTCATCCTGATGGAGCGGGGATGAAGAAGCGCGGAGGTCTCCTCGGTGTGGCCATGCCCAGGACAGGAACGCAGAGTCCTGGATGGGGCTCTCTCCCAGAGAGGAGGGAGAGAGGTGGACAACATGTGAATTGTATTGTACCAACTAGCAGTGTAATTCTAAATAAACAGACAATTTAGAACAATGAATGAGATAGAAAGCCAGGGGTTTAGGGTAGAGGGTTAGAGTAGGGGGTACGAGGACAGAGCCAAGGCAGTCTGGCAGAGAATAGAAGATAGAATTAGAGGACAGAAGCCCAATGTACCATACTTTCCCCAGCTTTTACTATCTAGCAGCCAACTATTAATTATGTCAGCTAATTGAATCTGTTTCTATCTGACCTGTTGATAAGCTTGTTCAAACAGGAATGCTTTAAGCCTCCCTTTAAATGTTTTAAATCATGAATTTTTCACTTCAAAGTTCTTCCGTTTAACATGTTTATTCTCTGATCATTGTGACAGCTTCAAAAAAAAAAAAAACATTTATAAACATCAAACAGAAAAATAAAAAAAAAAACTATCAACCAATGAAAGAATCAGACATTTTAATGGATCTAAATCAACCTGTTAACCCCGCCCCTGCTTTACAGACGAGCGTGACTGATGGAGAGAAATCTTTATTAACAAAAAAAAACAAAACATGAACAAACTAAATACACATTTTCATCTTCTCTAAATCCAACTTCAACAAAAAAAAAAAAAACTTTCATTCATGCAAATAAACTTCTATTTACAGCCACCATCTTTATTTTTTACATGTGCAATCGAGAAGATATACTCTGGAAACACTCGTAATCTATCAGAAGGATTTTAGCCCTTTTAACATCACAACAACGCAGAGCAGCAGGAACTGAGGCTTGACGAGGTCTCCAAAACAAGAAAGGGGTAGGTCGGTGGGAAAAAAAAAAAAAAAAACCTGCTCAAAAACAGCTCGGTCGAAAAAAAAAAAAAAAACATCTTCATGTCTGTGAAGGACCAACAGCTGCCAGTTCAAAACAGAAAAGAACTTATCCAGACCCCGGTTTCTGTGTAGCTCTGCCCTATGTGTGTGTAGTTCCACCCTGTGTGTGTGTGTGTAGTCCCGCCCTGTTTGTGGCCCCGTCTCAATCCAGCAAACATGCTGCAGCTAACATGTTGTTGCTCTGCCTCCTCCGTGTTAATGGTCGCAATTCTTCATGGACCCCGTCCTGCTCCTACGGAAAGAAAGAAAAACATTTTATCTGCTTCTCCTTAACCTCTAACAGTGCTTCCCCAAGTCAGGGGACAAAGGAGGGTCACATCCTATCGGGGGTCACAGTCCTGACCATCCTCTCTACCATCATGGATAACCCTGACCATCCTCTCTACCGTCATGGATAACCCTGACCATCCTCTCTACCGTCATGGATAACCCTGACCATCCTCTCTACCGTCATGGATAACCCTGACCATCCTCTCTACCATCATGGATAACCCTGACCATCCTCTCTACCATCATGGATAACCATGACCATCCTCTCTACCATCATGGATAACCCTGACCATCCTCTCTACCATCATGGATAACCCTGACCATCCTCTCTACCATCATGGATAACCCTGACCATCCTCTCTACCATCATGGATAACCCTGACCATCCTCTCTACCATCATGGATAACCCTGACCATCCTCTCTACCGTCATGGATAACCCTGACCATCCTCTCTACCGTCATGGATAACCCTGACCATCCTCTCTACCGTCATGGATAACCCTGACCATCCTCTCTACCATCACGGATAACCCTGACCATCCACTCTACCATCACGGATAACCCTGACCATCCACTCTACCATCATGGATAACCCTGACCATCCTCTCTACCATCACGGATAACCCTGACCATCCTCTCTACCATCACGGATAACCCTGACCATCCTCTCTACCATCACGGATAACCCTGACCATCCTCTCTACCATCACGGATAACCCTGACCATCCTCTCTACCATCACGGATAACCCTGACCATCCTCTCTACCATCATGGATAACCCTGACCATCCTCTCTACCATCATGGATAACCCTGACCATCCTCTCTACCATCACGGATAACCCTGACCATCCTCTCTACCATCACGGATAACCCTGACCATCCTCTCTACCATCACGGATAACCCTGACCATCCTCTCTACCATCACGGATAACCCTGACCATCCTCTCTACCATCATGGATAACCCTGACCATCCTCTCTACCATCATGGATAACCCTGACCATCCTCTCTACCATCATGGATAACCCTGACCATCCTCTCTACCATCATGGATAACCCTGACCATCCTCTCTACCGTCATGGATAACCCTGACCATCCTCTCTACCGTCATGGATAACCCTGACCATCCACTCTACCGTCATGGATAACCCTGACCATCCTCTCTACCATCATGGATAACCCTGACCATCCTCTCTACCATCATGGATAACCCTGACCATCCACTCTACCATCACGGATAACCCTGACCATCCTCTCTACCATCATGGATAACCCTGACCATCCTCTCTACCATCATGGATAACCCTGACCATCCTCTCTACCATCATGGATAACCCTGACCATCCTCTCTACCATCAAGGACAACCCTGACCATCCTCTCTACCATCATGGATAACCCTGACCATCCTCTCTACCATCATGGATAACCCTGACCATCCTCTCTACCATCATGGATAACCCTGACCATCCTCTCTACCATCATGGATAACCCTGACCATCCTCTCTACCATCATGGATAACCCTGACCATCCTCTCTACCATCATGGATAACCCTGACCATCCTCTCTACCGTCACGGATAACCCTGACCATCCTCTCTACCGTCACGGATAACCCGGACCATCCTCTCTACCGTCATGGATAACCCTGACCATCCTCTCTACCGTCATGGATAACCCTGACCATCCTCTCTACCATCATGGATAACCCTGACCATCCTCTCTACCATCATGGATAACCCTGACCATCCTCTCTACCATCATGGATAACCCTGACCATCCTCTCTACCGTCATGGATAACCCTGACCATCCTCTCTACCGTCATGGATAACCCTGACCATCCTCTCTACCGTCATGGATAACCCTGACCATCCTCTCTACCATCATGGATAACCCTGACCATCCTCTCTACCATCATGGATAACCCTGACCATCCTCTCTACCATCATGGATAACCCTGACCATCCTCTCTACCATCATGGATAACCCGGACCATCCTCTCTACCATCACGGATAACCCTGACCATCCTCTCTACCATCACGGATAACCCTGACCATCCTCTCTACCATCATGGATAACCCTGACCATCCTCTCTACCATCATGGATAACCCTGACCATCCTCTCTACCATCATGGATAACCCTGACCATCCTCTCTACCATCATGGATAACCCTGACCATCCTCTCTACCATCATGGATAACCCTGACCATCCTCTCTACCATCATGGATAACCCTGACCATCCTCTCTACCGTCATGGATAACCCGGACCATCCTCTCTACCGTCATGGATAACCCTGACCATCCTCTCTACCATCATGGATAACCCTGACCATCCTCTCTACCGTCATGGATAACCCTGACCATCCTCTCTACCGTCATGGATAACCCTGACCATCCTCTCTACCGTCATGGATAACCCTGACCATCCTCTCTACCGTCATGGATAACCCTGACCATCCTCTCTACCGTCATGGATAACCCTGACCATCCTCTCTACCATCATGGATAACCCTGACCATCCTCTCTACCATCATGGATAACCCTGACCATCCTCTCTACCATCATGGATAACCCTGACCATCCTCTCTACCATCATGGATAACCCTGACCATCCTCTCTACCGTCATGGATAACCCTGACCATCCTCTCTACCGTCATGGATAACCCTGATCATCCTCTCTACCATCATGGATAACCCTGACCATCCTCTCTACCATCATGGATAACCCTGACCATCCTCTCTACCATCACGGATAACCCTGACCATCCTCTCTACCATCATGGATAACCCTGACCATCCTCTCTACCATCACGGATAACCCTGACCATCCTCTCTACCATCATGGATAACCCTGACCATCCTCTCTACCGTCATGGATAACCCTGACCATCCTCTCTACCGTCATGGATAATCCTGACCATCCTCTCTACCATCACGGATAACCCTGACCATCCTCTCTACCATCATGGATAACCCTGACCATCCTCTCTACCGTCATGGATAACCCTGACCATCCTCTCTACCGTCATGGATAATCCTGACCATCCTCTCTACCATCATGGATAACCCTGACCATCCTCTCTACCATCATGGATAACCCTGACCATCCTCTCTACCATCATGGATAACCCTGACCATCCTCTCTACCATCATGGATAACCCTGACCATCCTCTCTACCATCATGGACAACCCTGACCATCCTCTCTACCATCATGGATAACCCTGACCATCCTCTCTACCATCATGGATAACCCTCACCATCCTCTCTACCATCATAGATAACCCTGACCATCCTCTCTACCATCATGGATAACCCTGACCATCCTCTCTACCATCATGGATAACCCTCACCATCCTCTCTACCATCATGGATAACCCTGACCATCCTCTCTACCATCATGGATAACCCTGACCATCCTCTCTACCATCATGGACAACCCTGACCATCCTCTCTACCATCATGGATAACCCTGACCATCCTCTCTACCATCATGGATAACCCTGATCATCCTCTCTACCATCATGGATAACCCTCACCATCCTCTCTACCATCATAGATAACCCTGACCATCCTCTCTACCATCATGGATAACCCTGACCATCCTCTCTACCATCATGGATAACCCTGACCATCCTCTCTACCATCATGGATAACCCTGACCATCCTCTCTACCATCATGGATAACCCTGACCATCCTCTCTACCATCATGGATAACCCTGACCATCCTCTCTACCATCATGGATAACCCTGACCATCCTCTACCATCATGGATAATCCTGACCATCCTCTCTACCATCATGGATAACCCTGACCATCCTCTCTACCATCATGGATAACCCTGACCATCCTCTCTACCATCATGGATAACCCTGACCATCCTCTCTACCATCATGGATAACCCTGACCATCCTCTCTACCATCATGGATAACCCTGACCATCCTCTCTACCATCATGGATAACCCTGACCATCCTCTCTACCATCATGGATAACCCTGACCATCCTCTCTACCATCATGGATAACCCTGACCATCCTCTCTACCATCAGATAACCGTTTCCTTCCTGATCTTACCTGTGGTTTCCAGGTCAAGGTGGGGATGTGGCCTGGTGACCGAGAGGAGACAGGAATGGGGTCACTCGGTGGCAAAGGGCACCTCTGGTGGGGGTGGTTTCACAGTGACGGGTTGGGAGGTACGGCGGGGGGGTGAAGGTTTGGGCTGGGCCTGCTGCTGCACCGTGTCGTAGTAGGTGACTCCTCCGTAGGTCACCTGGGCCTGACCCTGGAACACAGGTCAGTGTTAGAACCAGAACACTCATGAACGGAGACACACGCGTCCTACCTGTGGGGTCGGGTACATGGTGGGGTATGGGAAGGTCATGACGCCTGGCGGAGGGTAGAACGGTGGGGGGAGCAGCTGCTGCGGTTGCCCTGGTGACATTGACACAGGCGGGCCTCCGTAAAGGGCGGGGTTGGTGATTGGGCCTCCTGATTGGTGGGGATGGAGACCTGCGGAGAGAAGGCGTGATTAAACGAGTCCAGAACTAGACAGGATCTAAGCGGGTACCGACCTGGATGGGGCAGATGCATCTCTGGCTGCACCAGCATGCTCTGAGGCGGGATGGGGGCCGCGCCGTCACCGTGTGTGTAGATTGGTCCTTGGTACGGCACTGCGTGAAGAACGGGCAGCGTGAGCGCCGTTGGAGCAGGGTCACCGCAGGTCACAGGAGCCTTACTGGGTTCGTAGTAATGACCCTCCATCACTCCCAGGTGCATGGGCGGGGTTGGATCAGGAACGGTTCTTTGACGCTGCGACGAGTAACGCTTAGCCCGGTTGGAGGCGGCGCCCATCTCCTCTATGCCAGAGAACTGTGGGGGTCCACTGGGCATATGCATCGAGGGGTTCGGCAGACCTGGAGCCAGACAGACCAGATGAACCCGTTACAATCATTTCGTTCCTGTGAGTCCAAACCGTCCTCTTTAGAAAGCATGCTGATCGAATTAAAAATACTTTGACCATCGAAGTGAGACGTGACGCTACTTCACAACCTGATCCACCTATGAGGACACGAGAGAGCGTAGATTCTACCAGAACCCAAGATCTACACATCTGTAAAGAGTGTGTGGACTTTAGAGGAACTAAAGAGTCAGAAGCCGCCAACCCTCATCATGGTAACCAGGATCTACGTTCCTACCCTCACCATGGTAACCAGGATCTACGTTCCTACCCTCACCATGGTAACCAGGATCTACGTTC
This sequence comes from Neostethus bicornis, assembly GCA_902685375.1. Classification (NCBI taxonomy): domain Eukaryota; kingdom Metazoa; phylum Chordata; class Actinopteri; order Atheriniformes; family Phallostethidae; genus Neostethus; species Neostethus bicornis. Next base: position 604,160 of record CACRXE010000070.1, read on the forward strand.
CTACCCTCACCATGGTAACCAGGATCTACGTTCCTACCTTCACCATGGTAACCAGGATCTATGTTCCTACCCTCACCATGGTAACCAGGATCTACGTTCCTACCTTCACCATGGTAACCAGGATCTACATTCCTACCCTCACCATGGTAACCAGGATCTACGTTCCTACCCTCACCATGGTAACCAGGATCTACGTTCCTACCCTCACCATGGTAACCAGGATCTACGTTCCTACCCTCACCATGGTAACCAGGATCTACGTTCCTACCTTCACCATGGTAACCAGGATCTACGTTCCTACCTTCACCATGGTAACCAGGATCTATGTTCCTACCCTCACCATGGTAACCAGGATCTACGTTCCTACCTTCACCATGGTAACCAGGATCTACGTTCCTACCCTCACCATGGTAACCAGGATCTATGTTCCTACCCTCACCATGGTAACCAGGATCTACGTTCCTACCATCACCATGGTAACTAGGATCTACATTCCTACCCTCACCATGGTAACCAGGATCTACGTTCCTACCTTCACCATGGTAACCAGGATCTACGTTCCTACCCTCACCATGGTAACCAGGATCTATGTTCCTACCCTCACCATGGTAACCAGGATCTACGTTCCTACCATCACCATGGTAACTGGGATCTACGTTCCTACCCTCACCATGGTAACTAGGATCTACGTTCCTACCCTCACCATGGTAACCAGGGATACTAATATGAAAGGAACCTCTAACCTCTCAACTCAGGGCGCATGTAGGAGCTGGGGCTTTGGGTCCAGTTTGGCCGAGTCACACTGAGCCGGGCTACGTCCTGCTCCAGCTCAGCTACGCCACCATCTCCTCCTCCTGCCGGGGCCGCCTCCTCTGCCCATGATTTTCCGCCAGCTGACTCCTCCACGGACGCTTGCTTGCTGCCGAGATCAGCGGGTCGAGAGCGAGTCCTGCGAGCCAGCGAGTATGACTTTCTCTCCACCCGCCGCTCGGCCGGCGGCGACGTCTCCTGATTTTCTGCTGCCGGCTGTTGGGAAGAGTCAGAGCCCCCGTGATGCTCCTGCTGCCGGCGTGGTGATGACGACTCGCCTGTTTGGAATGATTCGGTTTCGCCTTGTTCTGCTTTTGGGACCTCCTGGCTGTAGCCCCCACCTCTTCCTCCAGCGCCTCGCCCACTGCGGTTCGCCCTCTCATTGAGTTGCTCTCTAGTTACATACGACTCGCTGTTCTGAGGCGGCAGGTACGTCTGAGCTGGGTTGGGGGGTCGGGGGCGGACCGGTCTGGAGGGGTTGTTGCCTCGCTGAGCGGTGGTGAGAGGAGGGAAGGCAGATGGTGAGGAGGAGGGAGGGGCAGAAGGAGGGCCCCTCCCTCCGCTGTGCCATGTTCTGACCCCACCGCCTCGGCCTTCACGGCCCGGAGAGGAGCTCCTCCTGAAGAGAAACGAAGACACACTCAGCTCAATCCAAACCCACCTTCCCCCTTCGAACCGTTCCTGACCTGGGCTTGCGCGCTCTGAAGGTCCGCTCTCCGGCGTTGCCGTTGCGGATGTCGTAACCGTAGATAGCGATGAGTTCTTCGCGGCTCTTTGGCGCCTGCTCTTCCTCTCTGAACTTATCGTGCTCCCAGCGACCTTCGTCCTTCCACAGCTTCCTGTTGCGACCTTTTGGTCTACAGGGCACCAGACGGCATTAGTTAACCCATAGTTAACCACTTACTACCCAAACCTACTTTACTTTAAAGAAAGTTTCTAAAAATGTATAATTTAAGAAACCTGATGATGACGTTACTGATAAAGAATTACTAATATTAAGCTTCAAATACAGCAAACAAAAAAAAAAACATGTTTTATAATAAAGTTCTCTTTTGATGTTGAAAACGTAATCCTTTTACTTTTAAAAACCATGTGAACATCAACAAGTTTGAAACGGATTAGATGAAGTTCATCAAAATTAGAGAAATTTTAGAAGCAAATCAGGCACAAAAAGTTTTTTTTTTTTTAATCACTGAACGACAAAGAAAAACAGTTACTTCTCAATGTCCTCTGACCAGGGAACCCTGGGTAGCCCCACCTCTTCCTTCAGCACCCCGCCCACTGTGGTTCGCTCTCTACTCTGGGTAGAACTGGGTGCAGGTTTTGGTACCCCTGACCACAGCATATTAAGATTATTATAGAAGCTCTTAAAAACCTGAGAAGGTCTGAGCCCAGAGTGTCCCTGATGGAACGTATCCTCCTTCTGAGGATTTATTATTTTACATAAGACAGGGTGAGCAGACCAGCACTGGGACTCTAGACTGGTTTTATTTGAGTACTGGGACTGATGCGTATAAAGAATGCCCTCTCCCAGCAGGGGCAGCAAAGTCTGTTCTGTTACCTCTCCTCTTCCTGCGAGTGTCCCCGGACGTCATGCTCGAAGAACAGACCTTTCCTGGGGATGTAGGCGGGGTTCTTACGATCCTCGTCATCGTCCAGCTGCTGAGCCGATTTACCCCCCTTCTTTGTTTCCGGGTCGTCTGAGGATTCCTGCAACGGGCCGGCTCGTCAGCAGGAGCATGTAGAAGGAAACGATCCGCTGGGCGTGTCTTACCTGTCCATCCCCGCTCTGCCTCTCTCCAGCCAGGTTTTGTTTCTCTTCAGCTTTACTCTCCTCTCTCTCACATTCCTTCTGCTCCTCTTCCTCCTCCTGTTGCTCCTCGTCCTGTTCCTCTTCCTCCTGCTGCTCCTGGATGGGAGCTACTTTCGCTTCAGACTCGCCGGCTGCTTGACCTTCTTCCTCACTGTAGGCTTCCTCTTCCTCCTCCACACCCTGATGGAGACACATCTCATTCAGTCCCACTGGAACCCCCCAGACCCCCAGGCTACGCAACCTGAAATATGAAAGCTTGCATAGATTTAAGCTGAGCAAGCAGCTACGTTCAGCTTACGTCATGTAAACTCAGCATTTAGAAAACCTCTGTAACTCTTTAGAAATCACACTATAGATGGATCTCAGGCGGAACTCAATCTCTGTTCCGTTGGCTTCTTCTCATCAGGGGTCAGGTCGCGGGGGCAACAGCTTTAGACGAGAAACCCAGGTTTCTCTCACCCCGGCTGCACCTTCGAGGCTCCTGAGATGTTCCTGTCCAGCTGGGAGAAAAAGTCTCTCCAGCAGGTCAGGGGTTTGCTTCAGGGCCTCCTCCTGGTGGAACGGAATGCCTCACCAGATGCCCAAACCACCCATCAGGTGGGAGGCAGTCACTAAGGTAACTGAGTAGCACACACAGGTTTGTCAATGAAATAAAGAAACAGGACGTGTGGTGACAAAATAAACTATTCATGACCAGTAATTAGTAAAGTAGACGGTGGCTCAGTGGTAGAGCGTTCGCCCGCGGGCCGGAAGCTCGCGGGTTTGATTTTCACCGAGTTCACATCTAAGGTCCTTGAAGAAGACACCTAAACCCTCGTTTCTCCCACCATTGGTGCCGTCGTGGCAGCCTGCTGTGGTGTAAGGAGTGCAGCATAAAAAAAAAAACAGGTCAGACTGAAGACGATCCGAGTAATCCCAGCTATCTTTATGTAACCGAAGAAGCCGCCGCACGATGAATGAGTTCAACCATGATGATTAACAATGTTCATTTATCTTAATTAACAATCTTTTCTTATGTACAGTCCTACTCTGACAGGTACTTATGTGTGTTTTCTAATTGTTTCTGCTTTAAATGCTTCATTTCACTGTCCTCAGTTCACTTCAGCTTCTGTCCACACGTCTCATCTTTTATCCACGTCTTACCATTCGGTAGATTCTGACTTTGCTTGGATTAAAATCCACGCACCCACATCTTTCTTATAGATTTCTCAATCTGGGTGGAAGTTGGCATACTGACACAACACGCCAAGCAGGCATGTGAGCAGGCTTTAGAAAGTAGGCTTTAAATCCTTACCTCGGAGTGGGAACCGGTCTCCTCTGGATCAGCACTGTCATAGTCTGAAAGAACAGCTGGGGGAGCAGAGGGGACATCATGATGCAGGAATACACACACAGAAATCCACGCACACACACACACACACACACACACACACACACACACACACACACATTTACGCATACATACCTTCTCCAGCTCCATCTTCACTCTCCTGTAAAAGAAAACAAAGAATCAGGAAACGATTCAATAAAAACTAGGATGTGGGCTAGCTGTTAGCTTAGCCGCTGCGGTGGTATCTTACAAATTTTCGCTCAATTAGAAAAACACTTTTACATTCCAAAGTTTTTAATTACAGCTCATCGAGCTGGTCTCAAACTAACCAGAGCTTTAAGGCCAAACAAATCATCAATATTCTGGATAAAAAAAACATCCCATTATTTTGTTTTGTCTTCTGAACTGCTTCTCCCTGATGAGGTCGAGGGTGGCGCCACGTATCCCGGCTGATTTCAGGGGAGAGGCAGCGGACACCCCAAACAGTCTGCTGCCCACTTGTGGTCTTATCGATCCCATCTTATTGATCGTTGTTTTCTAATTGATACCGCTTATCAATCCAGTTCCGTCATCTTCCGCTTGTTCCGGGGTCGGGTCGCGGGGGCAACAGCCTCAAACGAGCAGCCCAGGCCTCTCTCTCCCTGGCTGCATCCTCCAGCTCACCTGGAAGGATCCCAAGTCGTTCCCCGGCTAGCCGTGAGACATAGTCTCTCCAGCGGGTCCGGGGTCTGCCCCTTGGTCTCCTCCCAGTGGGACGTGCCCGAAACACCTCGCCCGTGAGGCTCTTGTGCGGCATCCTGACCAGATGCCTGAACCACCCCATCCGGCTCCTCTCGACCTGGAGGAGGAGCGGCTCGACACCGAGCTCCTCCCGGATGGCAGAGCTCCTCACCCGATCTCTGAGTGAGAGCCCAGCCACCCTGCAGAGGAAGATCATTTCGGCCGCTTGTACCCGCGATCTCATTCTTTCCGTCACCACCCACAGCTGGTTACCATGGTGAGGGCAGGAACGTAGATCCTGGTTACCATGGTGAGGGTAGGAACGTAGATCCTGGTTACCATGGTGAGGGTAGGAACGTAGATCCTGGTTACCATGGTGAGGGTAGGAACGTAGATCGACTTGTAAATTGCGAGCTTTGCTTTTCGGCTCAGCTCTCTCTTTACCACGACGGACTGATGCAGCGTCCTAGTTATTGCTGATGCCGCACAGATCCGCCTGTCGATCTCCCGCTCCATCCTTCCCCCACTTGTGAACACAAGACCCCGAGATACCAATCCTATCAATCCAGTGTAAAAACAAATATAAGAAAACAAACTAAGGGGATACACACAAATATTTTATTTTGAAACCATTTAAATTGGAATCTTAAGTTAATATCAATCATTTTAATTTGTTTTACATTGTTTGGTTGCATCTTCAACTACAAAACCTTACTTGCTTTTACCCTAAAAAAAATATAAGATTCCATTTTGTTGTCTTCTTTTTGTCCGGACCGGGTCGAAGGGCAGCCTCAGACAAGAAACCCAGGCTTCTCTCACCCGGGCTGCATCCTCCATCTCACCCAGGAGGATCCCGAGGTGTTCTCTGTCCAGCTGTGAGACATAGTCTCTCCAGCAGGTCTGGGGTCTGTCTCTGAGTCTCCTCCTGGTTGGGTAGAACACCTCACCAGGTGCCCAAGCCACCCCATCTGAGGAGCAACTGTTCTATACCCAGATTTTTGTAGTCAGCGACGTGAAAACACGTCGTTAAGCCTGTTTTCAATTAATAGCGCCTCCCACAGAAATTTGAGCGTGTGTGATGTCTAATGGTTGAGCAACAACAACAAACGTTTCGTGAGGTTCGTTTTACTGCTGAACTAATCGGGTAAAAGCTGTAGCAGGGAGTTAGCTCCAAGCAAGAGGTTAGCTTTAGAAGGAGGTTAGCATCGGGCTGTTAGCATCTGTTAGCATCGCCCTGCTTGAGTTGGCTCATCGGTTACTTACACACTCTGACTCCGCTCCGGTCTTCTCCTCAGGCCGGACTGCAGCAGCCTCCACCGGTTCCTTAACAACTGGAGACGGGGAGCCGGTGCTGCCTGAACCAGACCCCTCATCGTCCTCGCTGTCCTGAGACGCGCGCCTTCTCCTCCGCCGGCGGTCCGCCATCTTAGGATTACAGAGGAAGGGACCGGAAACAGGAAGTAGAATTCTTCTTCTGCGGTCTGGATCAGATGTTTTGATTGTTACGTCATCTGGAGGACTGAGGGGAAAAAACTAGTTTTCTACATCATTCAATTATATTTTATTTTAACCCTATAAAGCCCACGTATCATATTTGATACGCAATCTTTTATTATTATTAATTAATTATTAATTTATTTTTTTTTTATTATTATTTTTTTTAAAAATTAGAATTTTCTGACATTTATTTCTTTGGGTGGGCTTTATTTAATATTCAATTCAATATTTTAATTCAATATTTATTTTATTTTTACAGCCAAAAAATTAAAAAAAAGAAAAAAGCTTGACATTTTGCCGGTTTAAAAAAAAGTACAAAATCAAAGAACAAAAAATAAAAAATGTTTAAACACAAAAACCCTGTTAAAAACTAACTTAAAAAACTAAAATGATTTTAGGTACTTTGCTGTCCTTGGATCCTCCTTCACAGTGAGGAAAAAATAAATAAACCTGATGGGGATCCACGTGAAGGAGAGATCCCTCCTTGGCACTGTTATTTTTGGCAGCTATCTAAGTTTTCATTTTATTCTTCGTCTTTGGACGAATATTAATTTAAGTTTTAGTCACGAAAACCCAAAAGAGTTTTTGTCTAGTTTTAGTGAAAAAAAAAGAATTCTTACTTTAACAGTCGTGTCTTTATTACTGAGAATGATAAAAGTTATTTGTTAAAAAAAAAAAAAAAAAAACTCTGCCGAGCTTTAACTTGCGCAAAACATCAAACATAGTAAAACAACATAAAAAAATAAATATATTTTTTTTCAGTGAGTGAGGAACATTGTAACTTATTCTTGAAGTTAGCATGCTGTTTAAAACTTTAAGTTTGTGACCACCAAGCTCCTTTGTTACTGTTTTCACCATGGTGTGTGACTTCCTCATGGCTGCAGGTGTGTTGTGTAGACGGTGTGAACGTGTAGCATTGTGGGGGGCGTGTAGCCGTGAGAGACAGATGCAGCCGCTGTGTTTTTTTCTTTTCACAGACAGAAATGTGAAATCTGACGTTTATTTCGTTACATTTTCGTCTAGTCAACAGAAACTTGCAAACGTCTCGTCACATTTTCGTCACTAAAATTTTGCATTTATTTCGTTATCGTTACGTAATCGTCATAAAAAAATGCTTCGTCAACGAAATCATTTATTTTTTGTCATCGTTGACGAAAACAACACTGCTCCTTGGGACAACCAGACTGTTAATTAATAAACATATTTAAACATATTTTATTTGCCATTGATTCATTATTTTTATGAAGAGAATTTCTAGGAGCAGCCGAGGCGGTGGAGGATCCGGTTCCTCTGGATAGAGTCTCTGCTTTTTGCAGATGATGTGGTTCTGTTGGCTTCATTGGGCCATGATACAACACCTAACCCTCATTGTCTCCCCCTGAGGAGAACAACACCCACCCCTCACTGTCACCCCCTGAGGAGAACAACACCCACCCCTCACTGTCACCCCCTGAGGAGAACAACACCCACCCTCACTGTCACCCCCTGAGGAGAACAACACCCACCCCTCACTGTCTTCACTGCAGCCCTGGTGAGGGTCTAGCTGAAGAGACCGTGTCCCAGCAACCCTCCTAAGAACGGTCCAAAGTAATTCTGAAAAAAGTTTGATAGAGTTTCTTTAAACACGTTCTAAAGAACGTTAGAACTCAGATTCTATTGGACAGTTCCACAGGTAAAAGCCAGTAAATTAGAATATTTAAAAACTTGATTTATTTCAGTAATTAACTTGTACATTATATGTATTCATCACACAGACTGATGCATTTAAATGTGTATTTCATTTAAATGTGATGATTTGAAGTGGCAACAAATAAAAATCCAAAATTCCGTGTGTCACAAAATTAGAATATTACTTAAGGCTAATACAAAAAGTGATTTCTAGAAATGTTGAAAATGAAAAATATGAGCATGTACAAAACTCAATACTTGGTTGGAGCTCCTTTTGTCAGGAACCAACAATAAGTAGGACTCAGATGCAGAGATCTTTACAAAGGTTTAATCCAACAGGCCGATCATGAACATAATCCAAAACACTCTGACACAGGACAAGGGGAGACAAGGAGTATTTAACACAGAAGGAAGGGGATCTCAGGTGGAAACAATGAGGGACAATTAGACATACACAGCTGTGGGAAACACACTAGGCAGGAAGTAACAAACATGAAACAAGAGGAAAGTTTGTTTTCAAAATAAAACAGGAAGTGCAAAACACAAGACATTACAGTACCCCCCTCAAAGACCGGCACTGGACAGTCCAGGACCACGAGACTTGTAGAAGTCCTTTATGAGAGATTTGTCCAAGATGTACCGCTCTGGAATCCACTCCCGCTCCTCAGGACCATACCCCTCCCAGTCCACCAGAAACTGACGCCCCCGACCCCTGCGACGGACATCCAGAATCTCCCGCACAGTGTACACTGGGCCACCCCCGATCATTCTGGGCGGCGGTGGGGGCACAGTTGGAGGGACAAGTGGACTATCCACCACTGGCTTCACCTTGCTAACGTGGAAGGTAGGATGAACACGAAGGGACTGAGGCAGACGAAGGCGAACAGCGGCCGGACCAACAACCTTGGTAACGGGAAATGGACCCACAAACCGTGGAGCCAGCTTTCTACAGGGCACTTGTAGGTTGAGATCCTTGGTGGAGAGCCACACCCGCTGTCCGGGTCGATAGATTGGGGCAGGACAATGCCTACGATCGGCAGCTTTCTTAACACGATCTCGTTGGCGAAGCAGAACTTGGCGGGCGGCAGCCCAAATGCTGCGACAGCGCCGAACTAGGGCGTGGGCCGATAGAACAGAGACCTCCGGCTCCAGGTCTGCAAAAAGGGGAGGGTCATAACCAAAAACACACTTGAATGGGGACATACCCGTGGCTGTGGTAATCAAGGAATTGTGGGCATACTCCACCCAGACCAGGTTCTTGCTCCATGTTGAGGGGTTCTGGGAGACCAAACATCGGAGACCAGTTTCCAGCTGTTGGTTGAGGCGTTCAGTCTGGCCGTTGGATTCCGGATGATAACCAGAGGTCAAGCTGACCCTGGCGTCGATGAGTCGGCAAAACTCCCTCCAGAACCGGGACACAAACTGAGGCCCCTGGTCAGAAACAATGTCCTTAGGGAAACCATGATATCGGAAGACGTGGTTCATCATTATCTCAGCCGTCTTTTTGGCCGAAGGCAGTCTGGACAGGGGAATAAACCTGACCATCTTTGAAAACCTGTCAACAACAGTTAGTACAGTGTTGTTACCTTGAGAAACCGGAAGCCCTGTGACAAAGTCCATGGATATCTCAGCCCATGGGCGAGAGGGAATGGGAAGTGGTTGAAGCAGTCCCATGCGGGCCCTGGATGAGGTTTTGTTTCTGGCACAGACTGAACATGCTGCCACGTACTCCCGGACCTCCTTCTCCATGCACGGCCACCAGAATCTCCTCGAGATGCTGTACATAGTCCGCCGGACGCCTGGATGACAAGAAAGCAGTGAGGCGTGGGCCCAATGAATCACCCTTGAGCGTAACGCCGGAGGAACAAATAGACGATTGTCCGGACATCCACTAGGCAAAGTATATTATAATTTGACAGTTATTATAAATTGACATTGTGTACTGAATCAGTACTTACTTTGAGCATGCCGTCTGAGCGGAGTATCACAGTTTGATAGTTATTTTGTTGGGTTTTTATAAATTATAATAACGATTTCACTGTAAAGCAAAGAGTATCAGTTACCGGTCAGGCTGTATTAAGGGCTATCATCAACTTTTTATTAGGAACCCTGAGTGACAACATCATGTATTTTGAGCAACCTCAGAATGAATTTGTTGGTTAAAACATAGTTCTATGGTGTTGTTGTGGTGAGTTATCTCTACAGACGTGAAGCTCCGTGTGGAATGAGCAGTAGTGGAGAACTGACTCACCGTTGTAGATTTCTTCATCGGACAGGAGGAAACCAGGTGATTCCGCTCCCCACAGTAGTAACACCGACCTTCCCGCCGGCGCAATCTCCGTTCCTCAGTGGACAGTCGCGCCCAACCCACCTGCATGGGTTCAGTTTCATCCTCCCTGGGTGAACGGCGATGTGGGTTGACTTGAGAATGGTGGACTCCTTGTTCAGCTGAGGTGTGAGCCAACCCCACATCAGTAGATCTATAATGCTGTTGGCGAGACAGCTGGCGTCCCCGGTTATCTGTACGTATCGCGAGTGTGATGAGAGAATCCAGGTCCGGTGGTAGATCCAGCGGCACCAACAGCTCCTGAATGTGCCGAGCCAGTCCCTTCAGGAAGGTATCATACAAGGCAGTGGGACCCCACCCGCTCTCCGCCGCCAACGTGCGGAAACGAATGGCGTAATCACAAACCGTTTCCTTGCCTTGTCTTATCCCGGTGATTTCTCGGCCCTTCTCCCGGCTGGTGGACACCGGATCAAAGGTGTTCTGCAGGGCGGTTTTGAAAGCAGCAAGTGATGAGCAGAGAGGAGAATCGCGAGCCCACTCCGTCATGGCCCAAGAACGAGCTCTTCCTGATAGGTAGGAGATCATGAAGGCAATCTTGGCTCTGTCAGATCCCAGGCCGTGAGGAGAGTGTTCAAAATGTATTGAACAAGCTGTTAAGAACTCCTGGCAGGATCCCGGCTCTCCAGAATGGCTCACAGGAGGAGCGATCTTATCCTCAACATTCCTGGTAGACATGGTGAGAGGATGAGCTGGTGCTGCTGAGGAGAGACCCGGTGGAATGGGATTCCATAGCTGACCTGAAGGAAGATTCTGGATGTGAGAGGAAATCTGGACCATATGGCATGCCAGGTTCTTCTGGTAATCCTCCTGCTGCGCAAGGCGGGCTTCCAGGTTTTGCAGCACAGCAGCCAGTTGCTTGTTCTCTGCTGAGTCCATGGTGGTCAGAGTGTAATGTCAGGAACCAACAATAAGTAGGACTCAGATGCAGAGATCTTTACAAAGGTTTAATCCAACAGGAAGATCATGAACATAATCCAAAACACTCTGACACAGGACAAGGGGAGACAAGGACTACTTAACACAGAAGGGAGGGGATCTCAGGTGGAAACAATAAGGGACAATTAGACATACACAGCTGTGGGAAAAACACTAGGGCAGGAAGTAACAAACATGAAACAAGAGGAAAGTTCGTTTTCAAAATAAAACAGGAAGTGCAAAACACAAGACATTACACCTTTTGCCTCAATTACTGCATTAATGCGGCGTGGCATGGGGTCGATGAGTTTCTGCTCAGGTGTTTTGAGAGCCCAGGTTGCTCTGATAGTGGCCTTCAACTCTTCTGTGTTTTTGGGTCTGGCATTCTGCATCTTCCTTTTCACAATACCCCACAGATTTTCTATGGGGCTAAGGTCAGAGGAGTTGGCTGGCCAATTTAGAACAGAAATACCACGGTCCGTAAACCAGGCACGGGTAGATTTTGCGCTGTGTGGAGGTGCCAAGTCCTGTCCATCTCCATAGAGCAGGTCAGCAGCAGGTCAGCAGTAGGAAGCATTGAATTGCTCTAAAACTTGCTGGTAGACCGCTGCGTTGATCCTGGATCTCAGGAAACAGAGTGGACCAACACCAGCAGATGACATGGCACCCCAAACCATCACTGAGGGTGGAAACTTTACACTAGACTTTACACTAGACCTCAGGGAGCTGAAGAACTGTTCCGTCATCTTCCACTTATCCGGGACCGACTGCAGGGGTAAAAGCCTCAGAAGAGAAACCCAGGCTTCTCTCACCCCCGCTGCATTCTCCAGCTGTCCGAACTAGAGGTACAACTGTTCATTGCAGACTACGGCATTTATTTTATTACCTTAGAAACAGCCGTTCTGTAGAACATCAAGGACAGCCTGGAATTCTATAGAACGGCCTTTGGGTTCTTAGGACAGCCGTCAGGTTCACTAGAACAGCCTTCTGTGTTCTATAGAACATGGTGACATTTCTATAGGACTTAACAGTTCAGTAGAAATTCTACAGAGTCCTATAGAATCCTATAGAAATTCTACAGAGTCCTATAGAATCCTATAGAAATTCTACAGAGTCCTATAGAATCCTATAGAAATTCTACAGAGTCCTATAGAATCCTATAGAAATTCTACAGAGTCCTATAGAATCCTATAGAAATTCTATTGGACATTTTTTGCAGGGAAAGCAGCTGGGCCGGATGGATTGAGTTCATGGCCCCTGAAGGCCTGCTGTACCTTCAGGAGGTAAGTGACCATCTGCAGCACATCTACAATCTGAGCCTGCGATTGGGAAGGGTCCCGGTACGGCCCCTGTTCCCAGGAAGCCACGCCTCAAGGAGCTGAACGACTTCAGACGTTTTGCTCTAACATCTAACAGCGTCATGAAGACGGCTGCTGCTACACAACCTCAAACCACAGGGTCAGCATGCACTTGACCCACTGCAGTTTGCCTACCAGGGGAAGGTGGGTGTGGATGATGCCATCCTCTTCCTATTTCACTGGGCACTCGCATCTGGACAGGGGCAACAACGTGGTGAGGATCATGTTCTTTGATTTCTCCAGCGTGTTCAACACCATGAAGCCCCAACTACTGAATGACAAGCTGCATGTTATGGGTGTGGATCCAGTCCTGGTGAGTTGGATCTCGGACTGGAAGGCCTCCGTATGTGAGGCTGAGGAACTGCACCTCTCAGACTGTAGTCAGCAGCACAGGAGCCCCACAGGGAACTGTCCTCTCTCCTGTCCTGTTCACCTTATTCCCCTCCAATTTTAGTTACAACTCAGACCCGTGACACATGCAGAAGTTCTCCGAGGTACTCAGCCATTGTTGGATGTATAAAGAACTGACAGGAAGAGGAGCACAGGGGCTTGATTGGGGACTTTGTGGACTGGTGCAGATCCAACACCACAAAGACCAAAGAGAGGGTGGTCGACTTCCACAGGAATAGACCCCACCTAAGCTGGTGTCCATCAATGGTGTCTCCGTGGAGACTGTGCAGATACAGATACCTGAGTCTGGACGACACGTAGGACTGGTCACGCAACACAGACTCTCTACAAGGGACCGAGCAGACTCTACTTCCTGAGGAGGCTGAGATCGCTGCAGATGTTCTACCAGACTATCATCAGTTACATGCTCTGCTATGATGTGGTGTGTTGGGGAGGCAACATCTACTCTGAGTCGATCTGGAGGAGGTGCAGAGAGGGAGACTGTCTAGAGGAGGTGCTCCGGGCCCTGTGTTTTTACAGTTTCCATGGAAACGTCCGTTTGCTCGCTTGAGGAACTGGAAGGGCTAGCTCAGACCCAGTGAAATATAGAGACCAGTTTGGTGTTCTTCACCACGGCCAGGCTTTGTGAGCCATTCCAGACTCCAGTTTTTGGGTTGCCAGACTGAACACAATGCGACCGGACTATGGATAGTGGTTAGGGGACATGGAGGTGTTAAACACCTGGTGTTTACACTGCAGGCAGCACTCAAAGGACACCAGGACCTACGTTCCGACCCTCGGTTACAGGTTGGTTGGTGTTAGCTCCTCGTCCCTAGAGGTTGGACAAACATCTTGATCATCAAACACACTGTTCAGAAGACACTTCTATGATCATCCCTCCCTCATCCGGTCCACTGAGAGGTGACTGAGTCAATAATCAAACGATGAGAGAATGCAACAGAAACTTTTATTAACAAGTAAACAAGACAAAAATATAAGACGTGGAGCAGCGAGGAATCTGGATTTAGACCAGCGGACTGGAGCAGAGGAAAACCAGCCAGTCAGTCAGACTGGGATCACATTTCTGAGGCTGAAACAGAAAAAAAAGGAGATTCTCATTATTATTCTCATCATCATCAAGGAATCAAAAAAATACTTATTTCCATTTTCAAAGAAAATTCACAGACTGGGGGGTTGCCTTTGCAACATAAAATCTGTCAAAAATATAATAAAATATATAAAATAAAATTCCCTCAGAATGTCACATAAAAAATTAAATGAAAGGTAGGGCAAAGAGAATGATTTTTTTTTTTTTTTAATCAGTTTTATATAATAAATGTGAGGTATAAGATTCCCTCACACAAGAATCTAGACCTCTCAAATACATCATCAGGAAAATCCAACAGATTTTGGAGATCCCTCTTTCTCTGCGCAGAGCCCCGCAACCCCTCCTTCAGGAAGGGTGATGTCTAAGCGGTGAAGAGATCTGATTGGTTCTCTACAGGTGCTTATACACGATTGTCAGCACTTCTGGTCCGGAGCAGGTTATGAGTTTGCCACATGTTGCCATGGAGTTGCCAGGTTTCATCCACAGCTTACCAAACTGAATCTTTAAATCTAGATTCATAGTCCTGGGCCCTGGAGACGTAAAGGTCCTGGAGACAGGAAAGAATGTGACCAATCATCTTCTCTGCAGAACGTATAATGTGCTGTAGTCTCTGTTTGTCCCTACAGTGGTCCCAGCGTACCACACGGTGATGGAGGAGGTGTAGTCTCTGTTTGTCCCTGGCAGTGGCCCCAGCGTATCACACGGTGATGGAGGAGGTGTAGTCTCTGTCCCTGGCGGTGGTTCCAGTGTACCACACGGTGATGGAGGAGGTGTAGTCTCTGTTTATCCCTACAGTGGCCCCAGCGTACCACAAGGTGATGGAGGAGGTGAGGATGGGCTCGATGATGGCGGTGTAGAACTGCCGGCAGCTTAGCCGTCTTCAGCTGCTGTATGGAGAACATCCTCTGTTGGACCTTCTTGATGAGAGCACTGATGATCAGCTCCTACTTCAACACCCGTTGAAGGTGGTGCAGAGGAAGCAGTTGGAGTCTGTTTGGATGAATGTGTCCACCAAGGGCAGCCGGACTGGGGGTTGTGACCTTTCTGAAACCCACAATTGACTCAGTGTTTTCTGGGCTCCAGGTTGCTGCATCATCACATGCACGCAGCTAGAGTGAAAATAAAGATCTCTATCGGGTTCCACCCTGCGATTTGAAGACTTTATAAATGGTGCAATAAGAAGGGAGTGTGTGTAAATGAAGAAAATAATTCCATAATTTCTTTAAGACAAGAACAAATGAATGAATCACCTTCAAAGTGGACGTGTCCACCAGGTTCCCATCCTGTCGTACAGACAGCAGGTGAACCCCTCCACAAGCCGGGTACCCCTCCTCCACTTTCAGGTGACAGATCAGTGAGGTCGTCTTCAGGTAGACCAGAAGCCGCTGCGCCGGACGCCAGTCTATAGCGAAGCTGCAACACACAGGGACGAGTCATCACGTGGCTACTGGTCACCAGACCAGTCTATGGAGGAAGGTTCTAGACCAGCGGTCGGCAACCCGCGGCTCCGGAGCCTCATGCGGCTCTTTCATCCTTATAATGCGGCTCTGATTGGCTTGGGAAAATAAATTACTAAAAAAATTTTTTTTGTATTTAATTGAAGTTTGTTTTATTTGTGTTAGTTTTTATATTATTTTAGTTCTAAATTTGAAGATTATTGTGATCTTGAAATATCACAAAGTAAGCTACGCTGCATACTTTGAAAGCCCAAGGCGATATAAGGATGACGGCTCACGGATTTTTCCCTTTTGTTTGCTGCATGCACAATTTAAATTCAGCTTTTTAATTTATTCAAAAGAGACATTCAGACATTATATTTTTTCAAGAATTCAAAATGTGTTCATTACATCGGTAAAATTTAATTTTCTCCGTAGCACTTCATAAGACATAACCACACTATAGTTGTTTATACAAAGTGTAAAGGTAAGAAAAAGTAATATATACAGTGTTATCTTCATTTTAGATAAATGGATATAAGGATGACGCCTCATGGCATTTTTCTGCTTTCGTTTGCTACATGGACAATTTAAATTCAGCTTTTTAATTTATTTGAAAGAGACATTCATTGTTATTATTTTTCAAGAATTCAAAATGTTCAAAATGTGTTCATTAAATGAATAAAATGTAATTTTCTCTGTAGCACGTGGATTTCATAAGAAACATGCTGCGGTAAAGTAGTAGAAGTTTGTTTTTTTTTTCATTTTAGATGTGCGGCTCCCAGTGTTTTCTTTTCCGTGGAAACCGGGTTCAAATGGCTCTTTCTGTGTCAAAGGTTGCCGACCGCTGTTCTAGACAAAGTCAAGCTTGAAAACGTGCACACACTCTCACACACTGCAGTAAAATAAAGAACTAAAGAGGGACAGTCAGAGTGTAATCCCGTCTTTATCTCGTTTAGTTAAACAGGATCTGTTTGTTGTCTTTGATGTGATTAGTAAGCGTTTCATCTTCTTAATCGCTTATCTCTAATGAGTTGAGAGCCCGGAAATACCCCGATCCGGTCACCAGCCTGTTGTGGGGCCACACACGCAGACAACCACACACACACTCATTCTTAGGAGCAATTTTATAACAGCCAATCAACCTAACATGTATGTTTTAGGAGGAAACCAGAGAAAACCCACACAGACATGAGGAGAACATGCAAACTACACACAGAAAACAGAGTGTTTCAAGCCTCGCCTACAATCCAGGACTTGAACCTCGACCGTCTTGCTGTGAGGCCACCGTGCAGCCTCCGTGTTTAACAAGCGTGCGTTTTAAACCTAACTTTTCCTCTTTTGAATCAGAAGTGTTCCATGCCCACGTGAAAGGCTCCTCCCTCTGGTGAATCAGAAGTGTTCCATGCCCACGTGAAAGGCTCCTCCCTCTTGTGAATCAGATGCATTCCATGCCCACGTGAAAGGCTCCTCCCTCTTGTGAATCAGATGTGTTCTATGCCCACGTGAAAGGCCCCTCCCTCTTGTGAATCAGATGTGTTCCATGCCCACGTGAAAGGCTCCTCCCTCTTGTGAATCAGATGTGTTCTATGCCCATCTGAAAGGCCCCTCCCTCTTGTGAATCAGATGCATTCCATGCCCATCTGAAAGGCCCCTCCCTCTTGTGAATCAGATGTGTTCCATGCCCACGTGAAAGGCCCCTCCCTCTTGTGAATCAGATGCATTCCATGCCCATCTGAAAGGCCCCTCCCTCTTGTGAATCAGATGTGTTCCATGCCCACGTGAAAGGCCCCTCCCTCTTGTGAATCAGATGCATTCCATGCCCATCTGAAAGGCCCCTCCCTCTTGTGAATCAGATGTGTTCCATGCCCACGTGAAAGGCCCCTCCCTCTTGTGAATCAGATGTGTTCCATGCCCACGTGAAAGGCTCCTCCCTCTTGTGAATCAGATGTGTTCCATGCCCACGTGAAAGGCTCCTCCCTCTTGTGAATCAGATGTGTTCCATGCCCATCTGAAAGGCTCCTCCCTCTTGTGAATCAGATGCATTCCATGCCCATCTGAAAGGCTCCTCCCTCTTGTGAATCAGACGTGTCCCATGCCCACGTCAGGGCTCGTCTCTCATGGCAGTGAATAAACCCAAGAGAAGGGAGCAGGGATCGAGGATGCTAGGCACAGGTATCTGATCACTCCTGACAGTTTAGAACCAGCAACCTGCTGCCTTTGCAGCCGAACAGGAACCTGTGATGGTCTCACCTGGACCGGAGGGACTGGATCTCAGAGAGCAGGTCGGCTTGACCCGCAAAGCTCTTCAGAGCCTCCAGCAGAGTGGCACTAAGCTCCGTCCAACTGCGATCCGCCGTGTTTTCTAGCAGATCTGTAGTCCCGCCCACCTGCACAGAAGTCCTGTTAGTGTATGATGATGATGATGACGATGAAGAGCTCCTTACCTGCATACGAAGGCGGTCTTGACTCCAGCTGATCGTTAGTCTGATTGGCTCTAGCTGATTAGTCGCCAAGCTGAAGGATTGGTGTGGTCTAAGCTCCACGCAGAGGTCTGATTGATTGATCCGGTTGATTTCCATAACGACCTGGGAGGCGGAGATGAGTGTCTGCAGCCTATAGGACAGCAGTGTTAACAGCCAATCAGAGCCTCCGAGAAAGTGTTACAACTCACTGATCTCTGAGCTGCTGCCAGCCAATCAGCTGAGAGCGCACAGCAGTCAACTCCGCCTTCAGCTCCGACAGTTGGTGTTCACACAACCGCAAGGCTTGCTGGGATTTGAGGAGAGAACTCTGAAGGTCGCCATGGTGATTTTTCTGGATAAGGATGAGAGGATCACCATGGTAACAGAGGCAGTAATTCATCCTAAATTAATGTTCAAAACCATGTGTTTCTTAGAAAAATGAATTTTAAGTCATGTTTTTTATGCTTTTGAACATGTAGATAGACTGAAGGAAGGAACGCTGGTGTTTGAACCAAAGAAAGATGAGATGGTAAATTTAATAGTTTTATTCTTTAGTTCTTAAATTCTGATGTTTGGATTTCACATCAGGTGCTTAGTAGGACATCTAAGAGGTCCTACACCTGCTAATGGGTGCTTCCGTTCCGTCATCTTTCGCTTGTTCCGGGGTCGGGTCGTGGGGGCAACAGCCTCAAACGGGCAGCCCAGACCTCTCTCACCCCGGCTGCATCCTCCAGCTCACCTGGAAGGATCCCAAGTCTTTCTCCGGCCAGCTGTGAGCCATAGTCTCTCCAGCAGGTCCGGGGTCTGCCTCTTGGTCTCCTCCCGGTGGGACGTGCCCGAAACACCTCGCCGGCGAGGCGCTTGGGGGCATCCTGACCAGACGCCCGAACCACCCCATCTGGCCTCTCGACTTGGAGGAGGAGCGGCTCGACACCGAACTCCTCCCGGATGGCAGAGCTCCTCGCCCGATCTCTGAGTGAGAGCCCAGCCACCCTGCGGAGGAAGCTCATTTCGGCCGCTTGTACCCGCGATCTCATTCTTTCGGTCACCACCCACAGCTGGTGACCATGGTGAGAGTAGGAACGTAGATCCTGGTTACCATGGTGAGGGTAGGAACGTAGATCCTGGTTACTATGGTGAGGGTAGGAACGTAGATCCTGGTTACCATGGTGAGGGTAGGAACGTAGATCCTGGTTACCATAGTGAGGGTAGGAACGTAGATCCTGGTTACCATGGTGAGGGTAGGAACGTAGATCCTGGTTACCATGGTAAGGGTAGGAACGTAGATCCTGGTTACCATGGTGAGGGTAGGAAAGTAGATCCTGGTTACCATGGTGAGGGTAGGAAAGTAGATCCTGGTTACCATGGTGAGGGTAGGAAAGTAGATCCTGGTTACCATGGTGAGGGTAGGAACATAGATCCTGGTTACCATGGTGAGGGTAGGAACATAGATCCTGGTTACCATGGTGAGGGTAGGAACGTAGATCCTGGTTACCATGGTGAGGGTAGGAAAGTAGATCCTGGTTACCACGGTGAGGATAGTAACGTAGATCCTGGTTACCACGGTGAGGGTAGGAACGTAGATCCTGGTTACCATGGTGAGGGTAGGAACGTAGATCCTGGTTACCATGGTGAGGGTAGGAAGGTAGATCCTGGTTACCATGGTGAGGGTAGGAAGGTAGATCCTGGTTACCATGGTGAGGGTAGGAACATAGATCGACTTGTAAATCGAGAGCTTTGCTTTTCGGCTCAGCTCTCTCTTTACACGACGGACCGATGCAGTTAATGGGTGCTAATTAATGTAATAGTTATTCTGCTTCATTTTGATGTTAAATATAAGTTAGTTTTTTAGAGTCAATGTCTTGTTTTTATTTGTAGATTGTGTCTTAATGTTAAACTCTGAGGTTCAGACTATCTATCTTCAGACTCTAAGAATCTGTGTTTATTTCAGAATAAAAGACTGTTTTAAATCAGAATAAGAAGGTTTCATTAAATCCTCTGAGTTCAGACTCGATCTCTAACAGTGGTTTGAATTTTTATTTAGTTTTTTTGTAATCTTTCCTGGTAAAAAATAACCTGTCTTCTTGTGTTTACCAGGGTTTGTCTCACATGTGCAAACGTTTTTTTTTTTTTCAGAATCCACATTAAATTTAAAACAGAATAAAGTTTAAATCTTTTTCCAAACTGTTTTTTTTTTTATCTCCTTTTACTTTGAGTAAAAAAATGGATTAAAACAGGAAATGAGGTTTGTTTAAAATAATTGTAGATTTTAATCTCAGGCCGTTTGGGGGTGGCGGGTGGGTTGGTCCAGATAAAGTTTCTTGATCCCATCCTAACCTTTCACCGCATCCTGCAGACTATACGACTACACTAGTGAGCATGCACGTACGTGTATGTGTGTGTATACCTTGCTGATGACCTTCTGGACCAGCTGGGTCAGGATTTCCCGTTTCTGATGGACCTGCTGGATCTGTTCCTGCAAAGTCCTGAGCAGGTTCTCCGTTTCCTGGTCCAGGGTCCTGGTGCGGTCCTTCAAGGACTTCCACCTGTTCCTGGCTCCGCCCCCTGACACACAGATCGATGAGGAGTCAGTGTGAAGACCCTTTATAGTGATTTAGTTATGCTTTAAGTTTGAAACTTCTTTTTGAGGCCAAAGACAGTCAGTTACAAACTTCTGTTTACAGTCACAAGAAGTCACTTAGATTAAAAGTTATGTTTTAAATTATCGTAATTTCACGACCATTAGGCGCACCGTACGAAAAGTCACAGTCTCAGTCACACACCGCCTTACAACAACACACACGCACGCATGCAAATGTGTGTATTAAAAAATAGATCGGGAGCAAAACTGAGTTTGGTTGTACTTTATTTAAGTAGTAACGATACTAAACAAACACATTACCGGTAATAGTCTTTATTCAAATCCATCAAAGTCCTCATCCTCTGTTTCAGAGCAGGTCCACTTCGCTCCTCGCTGTCAAAGTCACTGTCTGTACTGTGCGGCTCCTCAGAAAGGATACCAGCTTTTGAGAAAGCTCGGATAACAGTACCAGCAGACACGTTAGTCCAAGCATCTACAATCCATTGGCAAACTGTAGCGTAACTCGCCCGGCGCTGCCTTCCACCCTTCGGTCATCCATCGCTCCCACGCCGCTCACACTTCACTCTTTAACGTTCTCATGCCTTTTCTTTCAGGTCCGCCTCGCGGGCACCGCGTTTTCTTTTAGGTCCGGCTTTTCTCACACACAAGGCGCACCGCACGAAAAGACGCACCGCTCATTTTGAAGAAAATCTAAGACTTTTACATGAGCCTTATAGCCGTGAAATTATTCTGATTCTCTGAAGGATTGATTATATTAGAAGGTTATTTCATAGTTTCCTGGTTTCTTTGCACCTGGTCGATGAGGAAGAGTTAGTATTAACTGAAACTTAGTTTGAATTTTTCTGGTTTATAGATTAACGAGGTTAAAGAAAAGTGTTTGTGTGACTCTGTTAAGAATGAACATACTCTTACAGTTTGTTCACAAACAAACAGGTCAAATAAAAACAGTGAACCATCAGATTCTAGACTCAACTGAGGAATCTACCGGGGAGTCAGCCCACACACACGTATCCTGCGGATCAAAGCCCATGCTCACTGGACAGTCAACTTCCAGACGTTGACAGTGTTACGTATAAAAGGCGGGTTACACCTGGAAACAGCTTGTTCAGATTTGGCCGTGGCACGGTGCCGTGGCATGCCGACACTCTTGTCGACGTGGCGTTCGTTTGTACGGGTTTGTGATTAAACATAAATTACAGAGAAACAGGCTCGTGACTCACCTTTCTGAGATCTCTTATGTTTCTTCAGTCAGGTTTTTAGTTCTTTCTTTTACAGACTGATAGTGAGCCGACTGGATGAAGAACAAACTAATCTCTGAAGCAAAAACTGGAACTTTTATCATTTGCTGCTGATGTTATTTTTTAATCTTATGTAAAATAATCCATACTTTAAATTCATTTTTTTGTTGTGGTTTTTCATAGTTCGGCTCCTCATGAATATTTTGGTAATTGTTTCTACAGTCCATAGAGTTTATCACTCACACACACACACACACGCACGCACGCACTCACGCCTCCTCACCTGGCATGGCGGGGCAGGGCTCCGTCAGCAGTTGCTGGGCCGATTCCAGACCTTCCAGATCTGACATTATGGAGTCCAGACCCAGGAGCTGCCGCCACAGAACTTTCTCCAGACGGCGCCGGTCCTGGAGACGGTGAGAGAGTCGGACTTGACTTTATAATTATGAGTTATAAATGTGCAAATAAAAAAAAAATGTCTGAGGACCAGATGAGGATTTTAAACACATCTGTTTCACTTTTATTTTGTATAAAATTTTTACAGAAAGAGATTTTTTTTTTGAGGAAAAGTCTCACCGTGAGAAAAACCAACTTGGCTGCTGCATCTTCAGAATCACTGTACGGTTCAAACAGGTCACAACGACGCAGGACCCTGAAACACACACACATAAAATCTGGTCTTCAAAGGGTCTTCAGGACAGTGTGTTTGATGATCGAGACGTTTTGACTTCCATCTAGAAAACATTTTAATCTGATAGAAGGAACCTGAGAACTGTCAGTCAGTCAGTCATCTTCTTATCCGTCTGTCCCTTTAGGGGTTGTGGGGGGTGCTGGAGCCCATCCCGGCCAATTTAAGGTGAAGGGCAGGGTACACCCCGAACAGGTCGCCAGTCCGTCGCAGGGCCACACACACACAACCATCTACACACACACTCATTCATTCCTAGGGGCAATTTGGCACCGGCCAATCAACCTAGCATGCATGTCTTTGGAGAGTGGGAGGAAACCAGAGTACCTGGAGGAAACCCACGCAAACGCGGGGAGAACATGCAAACTACACACAGAAAGGACAATGTTCCAAGCCTTGTCCCCACCCGGGACTCGAACCCACGACCTTCTTGCTGTGAGGGCACTGTGCTATCCACTGCGCCACCGTGCCGCCACCTGAGAACTGGTTCTAGATAAACTACCCTGGGTATGTCCGACCCCCAAACTGACAAACCAGTTAGAGCAGGGGTGTCCAACTCTGGTCCTCGAGGGCTGGGGTCCTGAAGGAGTTCCATATGGTCCTGGTTCACTTCAGCTGATGCACATAAAGGAAATCAACAGCCAAGAAAATTTAGCACAAAGATTCAATAACCTGATCAGGTGTGTAGACGGAGGACCACATTGAAAACCTCCGGGACACCGGCCCTCCAGGTCACTGGCCCTCCAGGACTGGAGTTGGACCCTCCCCTATTAAACACACAGTTCCAGCCCTGTGGACTGGAACTGAAGAGCCGCTCCTCCTCCAGGTCGAAAGAAGCCAGATGGGGTAGTTCGGGTATCTGGTTAGGATGCCTCCTGAGCGACTCGCTGGTGAGGTACCCCGGGCACGTCCCACTGGGACGTATCCGACACGAGGATAAGCGGAAGAAGACGGAACAGAAATCTAAACAAACCAAAATCTGACTAGTTTAAAAACATCCCATTCATTCATCTTCTGAACTTCATCAGACTTAACGGGGTTCAGGGGGAACCCAGAGCCTATACCGGCTGATTCACAGCAAGAGGCAGGATACACACCGAACAAGTCACCAGTCTGTCGCAAGGCCACACACACACACACACACACACACACACACACACACACACACACACACACACACACACACACACACACACACACTTAGGGGCAATTTCATAGCAGCCAATCAACCAACATGTATGTTTTTAGAGAAAAACCAAAGAAAACCCACACATACACAGGGAGAACATGCAAACTACACACAGAAAGACCTGTGTTTAACCTCGCCCCTCTCCAGAATTTGAACCCTGACCTTCTTGCTGTGAGGCCACCGTGCCGCCCAGTTTAAACGCACTCTGTCACACATTAACTCACACACACACACACACAGATTAACACACACACACTCTCACACATTAACACACACACACTCTCACACATTAACACACACACACTCTCACACATTAACACACACACACACTCTCACACATTAACATACACACACTCTCACACATTAACTCACACACACACACACACACTCTCACACATTAACACACACACTCTCTCACACATTAACTCACACACACTCTCACACATTAACTCACACACACACACACACACTCTCACACATTAACACACACACACTCTCACACATTAACACACACACACACTCTCACACATTAACATACACACACTCTCACACATTAACTCACACACACACACACACTCTCACACATTAACATACACACACTCTCACACATTAACTCACACACACACACACACTCTCACACATTAACTCACACACACACACACACACACTCTCACACATTAACACACACACTCTTTCTAACACATTAACATACACACACCCACACACTCTCACACATTAACACACACACACACACTCTCACACATTAACACACACACACACACACTCTCTCACACATTAACACACACACACACACTCTCACACATTAACTCACACACACTCTCACACATTAACACACACACACACACACACTCTCACACATTAACACACACACACTCTCACACATTAACACACACACTCTTTCTAACACATTAACATACACACACCCACACATATTAACACACACACACACACACAGATTAACACACACACACTCTCACACATTAACATACACACACACACTCTCACACATTAACTCACACACACTCTCACACATTAACACACACACACACACACACTCTCACACATTAACACACACACACACACACTCTCTCACACATTAACACACACACACACACCCACACATATTAACACACACACACACACACACAGATTAACACACACACACTCTCACACATTAACATACACACACACACTCTCACACATTAACACACACACACACACACTCTCACACATTAACACACACACACACACACACTCTCACACATTAACACACACACACACACACTCTCTCACACATTAACACACACACACACACTCTCACACATTAACACACACACTCTTTCTAACACATTAACATACACACACAGATTAACACACACACACTCTCACACATTAACACACACACTCTTTCTAACACATTAACATACACACACCCACACATATTAACACACACACACACACACAGATTAACACACACACACTCTCACACATTAACACACACACACTCTCACACATTAACACACACACTCTTTCTAACACATTAACATACACACACACACTCTCTCACACATTAACACACACACACACACACACACTCTCACACATTAACACACACACTCTTTCTAACACATTAACATACACACACCCACACATATTAACACACACACACACACATATTAACACACACACACTCTCACACATTAACATACACACACACTCTCTCACACATTAACACACACACACACACACTCACACATTAACACACACACACACACACTCTCTCACACATTAACACACACACACACACACACACACACACACCACACACTCTCAAACATCAACAAACAAAAAAACACACACACACTATCAGATTAACACACACAATCTCTCACAGATAAACACACACACCACACACTCTCTCTCACACAATAACATACACAAACTCTTGCACATTGACACACACGCGCGCACAAACACACACACAAGTATTAAAAATAATATTAAATTTTCTTACGCCTGAACATCCGCCATTTTTGTTTTTAAATTTCCTTCCTGCTTTCTGATTGGACGCTTCTTATTCTTTGGTTTTAAATGGCGGTTGAAGGTAGATGGTAACGTTACCGCCCCCTTCAGGATTACAGGAGTAAAACATGAGACGCTCTTCGTCATCTAAAGAAAAAAAAACGATGCGTAACTCTGACGTCACCACACGGACAAAATACACATTACATTGAATGTTTTTTTAAACAGTCACAGATTTAAAAAATAAAATTGTTAAAAAAAAAAACTGAAGGAATTTTTTTGCAAGTCGAGGAAGTCAAACATGTGTTTATTGAGGGAGTGAGAGGAGGTCTGGGTGTGGGATCAGACGACCTAGGAGTGTGTGTGTGTGTGTGTGTGTGTGTAACAGATGGATGTCCCTTTGATATTAATTTTAGGGAGTTTATGTAAAAGCTTCAGAACTCCTTTCAATTCCAGATGTTTTTATTTGTTTACATGTTTACAGCAGGTATCCGCTCATTAGCATATGATTAGCATATTAACGACCAGGACCATCGAGGTCAGTAAAGCAGTTTATTTTGCAGGTAGGATCAGGATGAGGTTACATGCAGTTTGCAGACCGCTCGGGGTTTCTAACAGAGCTAATGAGATGTGTCAAAGCGGGAACATCCGGTCCTCTCAAGGGTCACATCCAGGTCACACAGACCACCCAGGTTTATCCAGACTCATGTCCAAAGAATCCAGGATCCCTGAGCAGGGAGTCCTGTAGATCTGGGATTCAGTCCTGACTCATTAAGTCTCTCTCAGTCAGCAGTGAGAGTGATGAGCAGCGATGGAGCAGGTCAGAAGAGGATGATGATGCTTCACCTGCCAACGGGTGGCAGAGGAGGAGCTCCTCGCATCACTGAAACAGAAAAACAAACAGCTGAGAACATCGTCCAACTGGTTACCATGGAGATGGAACGGAGACGGACCTCGGCCGGCTTTACTCGGATAGATTTTAGTGAAGTAGCGGAACTCGTCCGGCGGAGGGAAGTCGTCCAGAGGATGGAAAGAATACTTGGACTCAAAGTCGTCTGCAGAGAAAAAGACAAAACGAATTATTACCGATAAAAACAGCTCTTTATGAGTCACGAAGATGTCGATTAATCTGATTATTTCCAAAATAAAAGTCTTCAAAATGTCTTCAGAACAGTGTGTTTGATGATCGAGACATTTCAACTTCCATTTTAATCTGATAGAAGGAACCTAAGAACTGATTCTAGATAAACTAATCTGATTGGTCCAACCCCTAAGGAGGAGGAGCTAACACCAACAAATGTGATTGTGTGTGTAACCAGGAAACGTGTGTGAAATAAAAATGTGTTATTTTTATGTTTTGTTCTAATTAAAGAGAAAATTTACCTTAAAGTTAAAAAAATTAATACTTCTGTTTATTGTTTATTTCCAGGGCGTGTCACCCTGCTCACACACACACACACACACACAGACACACTGCGGATCCATGCAGGGTGGGCGGGGACTCACCGGCAAAGGAGCGGGGGATGGAGGGGGAGAATCCGTTGCGGAGAGGAGGAGGGGGCGGGGGAGGCGCAGTGGGGGTGCGGCAGGGAGGAGGGGGAGGTTTCCCTCTGATAGGATGCTCAGAGGAGAGGGAGGGGCTACCGTGTGTCCTGTATGGAGGAGGAGGCGGAGCTTCTCTGCCTCCCGTCCTTAACGACGACGACTGGACGGGAACCGGGGGAGCTGAGGAGGAGAACGGGGAGAAACCGCCAATAAACAATATCAATATTCATTCATAAATTTTATCATCAATTCATTTCTTTAGAATAAATCTTTAATCTTAAACCAGTTTTTTTAATCTGGGTTTAATAAAGTTTAGATTGGAGCAGATTTTGTTTTATATTGTTAATTTAAACTAATTTCATCTTCTTGAGTTTTGCAGATGCAGTACAGTGCTGCACTGGTTGGCACATTGGCCTCACAGCAAGAAGGTTGGGGGTTCGAGTCCTGGACTGTAGGCAAGGCTTGAAACACTAGTCTTTCTGTGTGTAGTTTGCATGTTCTCCTTGTGTATGTGTGGGTTTTCTCTGGTTTCCTTCAAAAACATACGTGTTAAGCTGATTGGCTGCTATGAAATTACCCCAAGGAATGAGTGAGTGTGTGAACCTGCGACAGACTGACGACTTGTTCGGGGTGTATCCTGCCTCTCGGCTTGAGTCAGCCGGGATAGGCTCTGGGATAAACGGATCAGAAGATGAATATATGAGTGTTAAACCATTTTCTTAACTCTGGTTTTAAGACACAATAAAGTTTAGATTGGAGCAGATCTTGGGTTGATTGATCAGTTAATTTAAACTAATTTCATCTTCTTGAGTTTTGCAGATGTTCCAGTTCATGGGCTGAAGGATCACCTCCTGTCCACAAGGGTTCATTTTTAGAGGGTAAAATTTCCCACATTTTGATGCTAAGTTTGTGACTGTAGGATAAAAATTGAAGACGTTCTGAATCTCTCACTCTGTTTCAGAGGATAACCCATTTTTAAAGAGTCGTATCTTAATCTAGAGACGAACAGTGTGAGTAAGTGTTCCGTCGTCTTCCGCTTATCCGGGGCATGGTCGCGGGGGAAACAGCCTCAGACGGGAAGCCCAGGCTTCTCTCATGCCGGCTGCATCCTCCAGCTCACCCAGGAGGATCCTGAGGTGTTCTCTGTTATGTCTCCCAGCAGGTCCTGGGTCTGCTTCTTGGTCTCCTCCTGGTGGGACGTGCCTGAAACACCTCAGCAGCAAGCCGCTCGAGGAGCATCCTGACCAGATGCCCGAACCACCCCATCTGGCTTCCTCTTCTACGACTCTACATCACGATGCTTCCTCTTCTACGTCGCTTACGTCACTCTCATCATCAGTTAGAACTCCTTCCTCCATCTTTGGACACCTAGCTTTTAGCTTGTGTTTTTGTTTTCTTTATTTCAGTTAGAGTATCATCTTCTTTTCGTCAGTCTCTTACACGTTTCTCTCTAACTCCAAACTTTTCTTTCTGCTGCTCGATCACCGTTTTCAGCTGCATATTTCACTCTTTTGCAGCTTGTAATCTGAAGAATATAATTTTCTTTTCGGTGTGTTTTGCCCGCCCCCCGTCTGATCCTTTCGTTTGTAAAAGAATTGATCAACGCACACCTTGAGCGCCCTCTTGCGGTTTAACATGTGAAATGATGATGGTAATAATGTGTTAATATTTTCACACATAAGTCGTTCCAGAGTATAAGTCGCACCCCTGGCCAAACTTTACGAAACCCGTGACTTATATTCTGAAAAATACGGTGAATGGATCAGAGAATAAAAAGAAACTTTAATTTCTCATGTGACTTACCGGCTGCTCTGATTGGCTGCGGCGGTCTCACCCCGCCGTGGTGTGAGGGTACTGGTGAAGAGGGAGGAGGTGGAGGGGCCGGGCCTCTGGTAGGGGTGTGGTCTCCATGCGAGGGGGCGGTTCTCCTGTTGCCAAGGGAATTATGGCGTTGCGGCAGCTCCGGTGCTGCCTCGCTGCCACCTAAACGGTACTGTGGAGGAGGCGGGGCCAGGGAGGAAGCGGAGTTCCCTCCGGAGGTCGGGGGACGTTTGGTGTTGCTAGGAGAAGGGGAGTTGTTAGGGGTGGGAGGGAGTGGCTTCTCTCTGTTGTAGGAAGGAGGAGAAGGGGCGTTACCACGACGACAAAGAGGAGGAGGGGGAGCGGGGGAAGAGTGTTTAATTGCAGCTGAGGGAGAGGGGGGGGGCAGATTGGCAAGGTTAGGACGAGAGCGCGGCGTCTCCGAGGGCGACGATGCCTGGGGGGAGGGACTCTGTGCGTCCTCATTGTTGCCGCTTGGCGGGGGCGGAGCTGTGGGCCGGGTGTGGGGGGGCCTTCCCACAGAAACATCTGGAAAGAAAAAAGAACATTTTATTTAAATGATGTTAATAATAATAATTATTTCTTTATTTTATTTAATGTACTTTTTTCATCCCTCAACCAATCACACACACACACCAGATCCAGACTGACCATCACCAACCAATCACACACACACCAGATCCAGACTGACCATCACCAACCAATCACACACACACCAGATCCAGACTGACCATCACCAACCAATCACACACACACCAGATCCAGACTGATCATCACCAACCAATCACACACACACCAGATCCAGACTGACCATCAACAACCAATCACACACACACCAGATCCAGACTGACCATCAACAACCAATCACACACACACCAGATCCAGACTGACCATCAACAACCAATCACACACACACCATCCACCCCCCATTCAGGTCTTACTTTGCGGATCCTCGTCCATCTTCCTGCAGTCCTTGGACGGCGGCCCCTGCTGGTGCAGGTACTGGTATAAGCGAATGTAGGGGTGCTCTGTGGGGGTTTTACTGTCCAGTAACGGGGCGCTGCGGTCGTTCACCTCTTCCACCTTCTTCAGCACCCTCCCTTTACAGATGTCAGAGAGCAGAGCAGAGCGGCCTCCCCCATCCTCTCCGCTGGCCTGGGGGGGACATAAGGGTTACAGGTCAGGCTACGTCAGGTAGACTCTCTGGTTTGCTCTCACTTACCTGTCTTGAGCCAGATGGAGGCGGGACGACCCCTGGTGGAGGAGGGGGGATGGGCATCTGGTGGAACACACACCTATTCACCTGAATACACACACATTTTAAACAAGCTCGTTAGTGATAATAAACGTAGTCTCCCTGCATTAACATAAACTTGGCTATGACAAGATGACTATGTAAGGCTGAATAAAGCAACGCCTCGAAGTCACACTAACTACACGTCAGAGGAATCCCTCATTCTACTAGCAGGGATCCATCGTAGATAGTCATCAAAGTGTCTTCAGGACAGTGTGTTTGATGATCGAGACGTTCCGGCTTCCATCCAGAAATCATTTTCAATCTGAGAACTGTTTCTAGATAAACTAACCTGAGTTTGTTCGACCCTTAAGGAGGAGGATCTAACACCAACAAACCTGTGGTTGTGTAACTTGTTAAACTATGGTAGGGGTGGGTCATGGCTTAACTTCTAGGAGAAGGATGGCTCAGTGAGAAGGGCGACTGTTCTGTAATAGGAGGGCCATCGGTTCGATCGCCCGCTCAGAGTTCACATCGTGTGTGTGATTGGGTGAATGTGAGCTACTATGTAAAGCGCTTTGGATACTAAAGCAGGTACATAAAAGCACCATATGATTAGATTCAACTTCTATTATTGACTAATTACCTTCTATTGTCCTAAACCAAAACTGACAGAACAATTAGACTTGGGGTTCCCAACCAGTCGATCGCAGACTGATTCGACTGCCAGAAAAATAAAAGAAATGACAGGAAGTCAGTGTTTCTAGCTCAGTGACTTTTACGCTATTTTTAAGCAAGTATTCACACTCAATAATTTTTTTTTTTTTTTTTTTTCTTAAAAGCGACAATGTAGTGGATTTTTCTAGTGTTATTTGAGGTTTTTATGAGTCTGTGTCGTGAAAGCATGTTGTTAAGCTGTTCATAATGAACAGCGTCTCCCACAGCAGTGTTCCGTTCCGTCATCTTCCGCTTGTTCCGGGGTCGGGTCGCGGGGGCAACAGCCTCAAACGGGCAGCCCAGGCCTCTCTCTCCCCGGCTGCATCCTCCAGCTCACCTGGAAGGATCCCAAGTCGTTCCCCGGCCAGCTGTGAGACATAGTCTCTCCAGCGGGTCCGGGGTCTGCCCCTTGGTCTCCTCCCGGTGGGACGTGCCCAAAACACCTGGCCCGCGAGGCGCTCGGGGGCATCCTGACCAGATGCCCGAACCACCCCATCTGGCTCCTCTCGACCTGGAGGAGGAGCGGCTCGACACCGTGCTCCTCCCGGATGGCAGAGCTCCTCACCCGATCTCTGAGTGAGAGCCCAGCCACCCTGTGGAGGAAGCTCATTTCGGCCGCTTGTACCCGTGATCTCATTCTTTCGGTCACCACCCACAGCTGGTTACCATGGTGAGGGTAGGAATGTAGATCCTGGTTACCATGGTGAGGGTAGGAACGTAAATCCTGGTTACCATGGTGAGGGTAGGAACGTAGATCCTGGTTACCATGGTGAGGGTAGGAACGTAGATCCTGGTTACCATGGTGAGGGTTGGAAACGTAGATCGACTTGTAAATCGAGAGCTTTGCTTTTTCACAGCAGTGTCTGCATGGAAAATGTCTGCGTGTGTTTGTGATGGTAGTTTTATTGCAGGCTGGAGACCGTGTGTGTGTGTAATGTTGACACAGGACTGGTAGATCTTAAGAGGTTTGATTCTTGAAAAGTAGATCTTTGGGAAAAAAAATAAAATTGGACAACTCTGGTTTATAAACACATACTAACAGCCTGTGAGACTGAAACTGATCCCAATGAGAGCATTTATTCTGTGTTATGAATCTTCCTCTCTGGACCAGGAGGTGAGAATCCTATTATACATTCCAGGTTGGTATCTATAGATATTTATTACGTCATCACTTTAACAGAGGTGTAAAAAAAGAAACCTTTCTGTGAACAAAAATGAAGAAAGTCAGGAGAAGGGAGTAAATGATGTGAATAAATAATGTAAATAAATAATGTGAGTAATTGGATTAAAACCGTGAGAGAATGAATAAATAATGCTAGTGATTGTTTGAATAATGTAAATAAATAAAGTGAGTGTGTGAATGAATGAGTGTGTATCCTGATCAGTGCGCAGTTAGCTTAGCTGTTAGCATCATCATGGCGGTGTGTTTACCTGTAAACTCAGCCCCTCCCTCCACGTTTCAGCTCATCCTTCCAGGTGTGTGTCAGGTATCAGGCTGCTGACCCCGCCCCGCACACACACACACACACACACACACCTCCAGTTAGCTGTGTTTACTGTGTATTAGCTCTCCTTGCTAGCTGTTAGCCTCCTGTAGCTTCCGCAGTCAACATCTAACGTGACGTCACTGACGCGCACATGAAGCGTGCATTACGTCACAGCTTTTCTATAAATATCTCCTAATTATTTAAAATGTTAATTAATTATTCTTTCAATTAATTCAGTTTCTTCAACAAAAAATCTTTAGAAGTTAAATTTAAAAAAAAAAGAGAGCAGTTTTTAAGCAAAAATAAACACTTATTTTAAGGAATTTCTATTTAAAATAAACCAAGCATTTGGCTGGAATTTATCAGTCAGTCAGCTTCTTATCTGTCTATTCCTTACGGAGTGCCGGAGCCCATCCCGGCTGATTCAAGACGGAGGGCAGGGTACACCCCGAACAGGTCGCCAGTCTGTCGCGGGGCCACACACACAACCATCCACACTCAGACACACACACACACACACACACACACACACACACACACACACACTCATTCTTAGGGGCAATTTGGCACTGGCCAATCAACTAAGATGCATGTCTTTGGAGGGTGGGAGGAAACCGGAGGAACATGCAAACTCCACACAGAAAGGACAGTGTTCCAAGCCTCGTCCCCACCCGGGACTCGAACCCACAACCTAATGTATTTTAATCATTTATTATTTTATTTTAATTGTTTTTAAGGTGGTTGAATTTTTTAGAGTTAAACGTCTGACTGAAACATGGTCAGATATCTGATAACTGATG
Organism: Neostethus bicornis; assembly: GCA_902685375.1. Taxonomy (NCBI): domain Eukaryota; kingdom Metazoa; phylum Chordata; class Actinopteri; order Atheriniformes; family Phallostethidae; genus Neostethus; species Neostethus bicornis. Next base: position 637,381 of record CACRXE010000070.1, read on the forward strand.
ATATATTAATCATTATTATATGAGGGCTGGATGGTGGACTCATAGCAAAAAGGTCAGGGGTTCCTGTCCTGGAGAGCGGGTGAGTCATAGAACACGTTCCTCTGTGTGGAGTTTGCATGTTCTCCCCGTGTATGCGTGGGTTTTCTCTGGTTTCCTCTAAAACATACATGTTAGGTTGATTAGCTGCTATGAAATTACCCCTAGGAATGAGTGTGTGGATGGTTTTGTGTGTGTGTGTGTGTGTGTGTGTGTGTGTGTGTGTGTGTGTGTGGTCCCACAACAGACTAGTGACCTTTAAAGGTGAACCCTACTTCTCACCTGAAATGCAGGGAACATGAACAATGAAGGAAAGGAAGAGCAGGCATGACAGGAACCCCTATGAGGTGCAGCACCCACCGAGACTCTTGCATTGAGAACAACACATCCAGCACGTCCAGAACTGCGCTGCCCGGATCCTGATAAGGAGGCGCAAATATGACCATATCACTCCCATCCTCAAATCCCTCCACTGGCTACCCGTTAAATACAGAATTCAGTACAAGGTCTGCCTCCTCACCCATCAGTGCATACACGGCACTGCACCTGTTTATCTCCAAGAACTCCTAACCCTCCACACCACTGTCCGAGACCTGCGCTCCTCCTCCTCCTCCTAACCCTCCACACCACTGTCCGAGACTTGCGCTCCTCCTTCTAACCCTCCACACCACTGTCTGAGACCTACGCTCCTCCTCCTCCTCCTAACCCTCCACACCACTGTCCGAGACCTGCGCTCCTCCTCCTCCTCCTAACCCTCCACACCACTGTCTGAGACCTACGCTCCTCCTCCTCCTCCTAACCCTCCACACCACTGTCCGAGACCTGCGCTCCTCCTCCTTCGAACCCTCCACACCACTGTCCGAGACCTGTGCTCCTCCTCCTAACCCTCCACACCACTGTCCGAGACCTGTGCTCCTCCTCCTAACCCTCCACACCACTGTCCGAGACCTGCGCTCCTCCTCCTCCTAACCCTCCACACCACTGTCCAAGACCTGCGCTCCTCCTCCTCCTAACCCTCCACACCACTGTCCGAGACCTGCGCTCTTCCTCCTCCTCCTAACCCTCCACACCACTGTCCGAGACCTGCGCTCCTCCTCCTCCTAACCCTCCACACCACTGTCCGAGACCTGCGCTCCTCTTCCTCCTAACCCTCCACACCACTCTCCGAGACCTACGCTCCTCCTCCTCCTCCTAACCCTCCACACCACTGTACGAGACCTGCGCTCCTCTTCCTCCTAACCCTCCACACCACTGTCCGAGACCTGCGCTCCTCCTCCTCCTAACCCTCCACACCACTGTCCGAGACCTGCGCTCTTCCTCCTCCTGCTAACCCTCCACACCACTGTCCGAGACCTGCGCTCCTCCTCCTCCTGCTGCCTGCATCAACCAAGGACCAAACTCTCTACTATGGGGGACAGGGCCTTCCAAGCAGCTATTTCTAAAGGCTTTTTAACAAAGCTTTTAGTGTTTCTTTGTGGTTTTATTTAATTTTGCTGTTTGTTGTTCCTTTTGGTCATTGTAGCACTTTGAGATCCCCACTGGAGATAGAAAGTGTGTTATAAATAAATTTTTTATTATTATAACACTGGGGACAGGCGTTGTCCTGTGGAAGGATTTGGACAGGTTTTTAGCCCTCCCATTCATGTTGGTTCCTGGAGTTCATCAACAAAGCCCCAAAACCCCAAAACTGGGGGCGAGTTATCAGGTGGGACTCATCAGTAAGCAGACCTCTGATCACAGGTCAGAGGAAGAAATCATGAAACGTGGGTGAAATTTCTTAGGGGAGGATTTCTAAAAGCTCATTGGCCCTCAGGAAGAAAGTGTTAATAAATTGAAGGCACATCGTAGAGTTAGATTTCAGTCCTTTTCCTCAGGCTGAGCTAAAATAATGTACCAGGTGGAGAATTTTATTATTTTATTGCATGGTTTTAATAGTTTTATTCTGCATGTTTTAATTGTTTGATCAACTTCAGCTTAGTAGCTGAAGTTACTTATTACTAGTGTAATAAGTGATGCAGTCTTTGAGGACTTTGACAAGAGGCAGCTGGGAGTGAAGCAGAAGAGAAGCAGCCGAGAGACACACTGGAGAGCCCTCCCCATGGACTACACAAATGGCGGCACGGTGGTGCGTCAGCCCGCACGTCACTGTGCTGCAAGGGACGAGATTCTCCTTGATAATGACGCTGGGCCATCAAGGCAATGGTGGCGGTCTGGGCGAGGATGCTCCCACAAGAGGCGGTCCGGGCAGGGAGGTTCCCGCACGCGGTGGTCTGGGCAAAAAGGTTGCAGACCAGGACGGTTGCAGACCAGGACGGCTGCAAATCGGGATGTGAAGGTGCCCACACACGGAAATACGAACTATTTCTCTTTCAAAGAAATGCTATTATAAATTTAAACTGGTTTTATGGTCTGTGCCTCTGCTTCCCTGGCGCTCCCCGCCCGATCCTGAACCTGTGGTCCGGTTCCAATAAGATGACACTCGGCATAAAGAATAAAACTAATGTTAACCAAAAATAATTTTTAATTTATTTTTAAATAAGGATAAAATAGTGACTGTTTTTTCCTGCTGCAGCCTCACCTCTTCTCTCCTTCAGATGTCCACAAGGTGGAGACCAATAGTCTTCCACACGATGAAGGATGATGCTGGCTTCTTCATAGATGGAGACGGAGGTTCATGGAGGAACAGACCCAGTCCCCAGGCTGAAGATCTGTCTGGATTGTTTGATGGTGGACGGCTCAGCACAGCTGGACATGTGAAGCACACAAAACCACTTATTCAAAACTTGGACCTCCGTTTGATCAGGGTTGTAAAGGCTCCAGCACTCACTGGAAAGAAGTCAATCCCATGAAAGCACTCTTCAGTGAGTTCTGAGTGTGTTCCACCCAGGACAAGAACTGGGCCCTGTTGCCCAAGAACTGTTGGTTTCTTGAGCAGTGGGCCTGCTGGCTCCTGGTTATTCCTCTGTGACCATCTACTGTCCTGTTTCCATAAGGATGAAAAACTGATTTCTTCAAATATAAAGCTGTTGAATAAGATTGTATTTAATTAACAGTCTGCTCGTCCTGGGGGAGGGATCTCTCCTTCATGTGGATCCACATCAGGTTTATGTTGTTTTTTCAAACTTTTTTTGTTTTATATAAAAATTGTACAAAGTCTTCATTAAATTAGAGACACAATTTAGTTACATACTTTGCAAAATTGGTCAAAAGCAAAAAAAGAAATCAACGAAAATAAATGGGGAATAAAAAAACCCAAACTAATTAAATGGAATAAAACAAAAAGACCCCACAAACAGAGAGACTGAAGATTAGATTAGAAACATATCTAGGTTTATCAGAGATTTACAACACCATGAGCATCCCATAAAACCAGAGGTAAGAAGAAGAAAAGACACCCCAGCTCAAATAATCTAGTCCAGGCTTGAAAAGAATTGTGTCTGCTTTACAGTTTGAAATAATAAACTTCATATTTGCTCGATTTAACTGAAGAGCCATTAAATGTCATTCTTATCTTCTCTAGTTTCAGGAAGAATAAAACATCCTTGAGTCATTGTGTTGGTGATGAGGAGCGAGGTGATTTTAATTTAACTAAATGACTCTCCTTCTGAGAAAAGTTCTAAAGGTGGGGGAGTCACTTTGAGATTTGGATAGTAAAAATTTTAAATAATAAAGACAGGGGATCTTTTTCCTTCTTCAAAATCAAAGAAATAACAGCTTGATTAAGTGTCTGAGGCAGCATCCCCTTAGATCATGCCTCATCGTACATATCTAATAACAGCGGGTCCAGTTTGTCCTTAAATTTATCATGAAACTCTGAAGGACAGCCATCAGGGTCTGGACACTGACCTGCTTGGAGAGACTGAATTCTAATTTCTGACTATAAAATCTCATGCCTAATAGCATCTTCCTCATTAACGGGAGGGATTTTCAATATAGAATTTTTTAAATACGACATTTGTTTCCAGAAGAACAAGACATTCTGTTTGTGATTTAAAAGATAAAACCAGCCGATAGCGAGAAGGGATTAATTATCTTTTAATTCACAGATGAGTAGTTGTTGAAAAATGAACTCAAACGTAGTTTCTTTTTTTTAAAGGCAGTTCACGTAGAAAAAAATGTATTTAACATGATTCTAAAGAGAAAATACTTCTGTAGTTTCCACTGATTGGTGAAAATAAAGCTGTTTTTAATGACAATCAGAGGGTAACTCATTAAAACGTATGTTTTTTAACTTGTACCAGCAGTTGGACATGATTTACTTCTACTTCAAGATGCAAATCAAAGAGATTCATAATCGTTACAGTGATTGAAATATAATAAATAAAATAAGAAATTCACCTCTGTTGGTGTTACTGTATTACAGACGAGTACAATGTTTCTTAAATTCTTTAAATGTCTAATTAATCTCAGAAAGAGATGTTGTAGTGCCAACACAAGTTTGAATTTCTGAGATTTGCCGTGAGGCAGAAAACCCACCGAATGTGGTGTGCCAACAGTTTACCTGCTCTAACTCCATGCTCAAAAAATCGGGTATTAGTCTGAAGCATTAGGTCAGTGATGCGAAACTCATTTAGGGTATCAGAAGAGAGAGACGTTCTTTATAAATATTTGAATAAATATTTGATATATCGTAAATATATCGATATATATTTATGATATATTGATATGTATATCAATAAATTTTTAAACACGACATAAAATTTTCACATATCGTATACTGTATATCGATGATGCTGAAATTAAAATTGGCGTTCGTCCGTTTGCTTCGCCGTCTCTCATCCACGCCTGCCTCCTGCTCTCTGATGCGCGCCTCCACCTCTTTACTTTCTCTCCTTGCCCCTCCTCCTCCTAAACAACTCAACTAGCATGGCGGCGCGCATGGGCAGTGTAGTCAGCGATTTCGGCACCTAGGAGGGTAAGCCAAAAAACGGACCATTGGTTCAGTTACCTGGAGAAACATTGAGTTCAAACCATCGGATAAACAACAAAATAATGTTTTCTGCTGTGAATGTAGAAAAAAATACAGGCGAAAGATTCGCAACGAACTTGTACCGTCATTTGCAAGTATGACACAAACTTTGTTTGTGATTTATCTGATTGCGTTTGTAACAATCAGAAGACCGCAACACCAGCAGCAGCACTCATGGTGCAAAAACAAATGACAGTGACGCATGCTTTAAACACGGAGCATGCGCTGAGAAAGAAAAAGTGAAAAATGGTGTTGTTTCACACAGTCTGTCGCCTTTCACATTGAAGCTGATATGGCACCAATTTCTGTTGAGGACCAACGCGGTTTTGTCAACTTTTTGAAAACTTTAGATCCCTGTTATACTTTGCCCGCTGGACGGGTTAGTTTTTCTTGGTCAGAATATAAAAAGCTGGATCGAAAAGTCCAAACTTTACGCCCGGACATGCATGCAGCTCCTTCTTCACTTTAGTAAACACAGCCCTTTTTTTTAACCTCAGCGGCCGTGAAATCCCGGAAAATCCTCATCCACTTTCCATGGAAGACAAGAGGAGCAGATGATCCAGCCTTGCGTAGGATTTTGTTGCGTTGCTGAAAGAAGTTGACTTGTGTCATTAAGGGGCGCTGAGGATCGGGGCCAGGAGTGCGGTGAGCCACATCCAGAACCGGTGTACTCTTCAAGCTTAGCACGTCTCGAAGTAGTTTGGCAACAAAGTCAGTAGCACGAGTACTTTCTGATCCCCCAGGCATGCCGACAGTACGTACTGTACATTATTGTGTCTGGAGCGTCTGGACCCTCCAAATCTTCGCTTTTCTTTGACAGATTGTTGACTTCGTCGGTTAGTGATGTCACTGTAGCCTGCAGGCTAACTAGCTGGCTATCGTGGTCAATAGCGGCCTGCTCAAGACTAAGGGCCCAGTTCACAGCCAGCAATTCATAATCTCCCACATCGGGTTTTTCCTCTGCCGGTGACAGTTTCCTTAAACGGTTACCAGACAGCTGTGAGAGAACAGCTTCCACACCTGAAACACCGGCAACCACCTCAACCATGAAGGTTAGGTTGGGTTCAGGTTGACAAAGAATAGAAGAAGTGGTGAAGCGCTGATTTAAGTTGTCAAATACAACCTGGAGTCCACACAAGTCTGTTTGGTTTTACCTGTGGAACGGGTCTCAGGGGAGAAGCCACTGAACAGAAATATCTGATGAACCTATATGAACAGTCTGTGGTGGCCAGCTCCTTGTTCTTCTCCGATATCTGCTGGAGGAGCAGCATCACAGCCAGTGATGCCAACAGACTGAATAAACTAATCAGACTGGCTGGCTCTGTCATTGGCAGCAAACAGGACTCACTTGAGGCAGTGGTAGAGAGGAGGTCACTGAACAAACTTTTATCCATCATGAACAATCATGACCATCCTCTCTACCCACTCCTAAACGAACAGCGGAGCTCCTTCTCCAAGAGGCTCAGACAGCTCCGCTCGAGAACATCTCGATACCGGAGGTCTTTCTTTCCGTACGTGATCGGACTCTACAACGACTCACTTAGCAGATAGGAAGTTGTTGCTGTGACACACAAATTTCCCATGTGTGGGATCATTAAAGTAGATTCTGATTCTGATTCTGATAATAAAAGCTGGCAAATACAACGAAACTCTGGAGATCTTTGATGTGGGACAGACTGCTTCAACCTCCACCACATCCATTGTACCCTCTAGTCCAAAAAAACAACTCATGAAACAGATAGTGGACTGATGAAGTCACACTTTTTTGTCTTAATGGGAGCTAATGGGCCAGTAAACATTCCAGAAACTGGGGAACTGTCAGGAATCCTCACCTGCTGCCAGAGGGAGCCCTGAAAGGTCCTAATCACCCTGATTGGGTGACACCTGTGATGATTACTGATTCCCAACATCTGTACACCCTGTCATCTATTCAAGGGGAATCACCCTAGTCTTCCCTGTCGGGTCTTACTATCTCTTCCAGCCTGGTCACCGTGGTTGCCTGACCATGTTTGAACGTCATTATTTGGACTTTTGAAACCTTGAGTTAACACTGTGCTTCTTGCTTTACAGACTTTCCTGAATTGAGTTAATAAACCTTGTTTGAAGTCCTGCATTTGGGTCCTCTGCTTTCCACATCCTTCCACAACCCTGACAGGAACATGATGTACATGGGTTTGATTGAGGATAAGTCGGGATGACATGGCAATGAGAAATTTTTCTAACATGTCCCGTAGGACATCATTGATGAGGCTCTGGAAAACAGAAGAGACATTAGACAATCCACATCCTTCACACAGACTCACAATGGTCAGAATGGGTGCTAAAAGCAGTTTCCACTCATCGGAAATACGGACAAGAATGTAAGTGCTCTGGAGGTCCAACTTTATAAATACTGTGCCCACTTGAAACTTGTCAAGTTTATGGTGGTCGGCCCCGGTAGTCAATGAAAGGTTGAAGACCCCCATCTTCATCCAAAGGACACTCAGAAGCTGGATCGCATCATTCGGAGAGCTGATTCTGGGGTTGGACTTGGTCTGGATTCTGTGGAGAAGGTGGTGGAGCAGAGGACATTGGCCAAGTGATCTGTCCTGTCCAATCAGATTCATCCACTGCACACAGTCTTCTCCTACAGAGGAGCTCTGTGAGCACCAGACTTCACACACTGAGCTGCTCTACAGTCAGACTTAAGAACTCTTTCTTGTCATCAGACTCTATAAAGCAGCCGTATCGGGCAGGAGCAAAAGAGAGCTGCTGGGATTTTACTGATTTACAGTAATTGCTTGAACCTTTGCATCCAACATCTAGTTCTTTACTTTTTTTTTTTTTACCTGTCGCCAGGTTTAAACCAGGTTTATACCTGGTTTTAAAAAGAGCTGAGTATCAGTGTGAGTTTATGAAATGGAAGATTTTTTTTGTCTTTCTTGTTTTATTTTGCCTTGATTTTCTCTTTAATGTATTTTTTTACTGTTGTTCTTCATGTAAATTATACATTATATTTATAATATTTATTTATATTTAGTGCTTCAGTGATTTTTAAGTGTTGGCCCCCAGGAAGACTACTGGTTACCATGGTAGCAACTAATGGGGATCCATTAAAACAAATAAAAACCTGTGTCTCCTCATCCCCTGTGTTTAAAGCCCCAGTGTTGTCTCTCTCTCTCTCTGTTTATTTCTGATCTGCTGTCCTGTCCAATCTGTAGTAGTTCTGATCCCAAACCTGGTTCTGCCTTCACTAGTGTTTAAAAATCCACAACCTTAAGACACATTGAGCGACTTTGACACAAATCCTTAAAATCAACACTTGACGTGGAGAGACTGAGACTGTAAAGTTCTTTACCTTCAGGCTGCGAATTATCAGAAAAATTTTACCAGTGACGTGTGGAGTGGGAGAGGAGGAGGATTCCATCTTATCTTTCTATCCTCTTCCCTTTGGCTAAATTCCTTTGAGGATGTTGTTATTTTAAAGAAGTTTGAGCTCATTTGCTGCCACTTAAAATAAACATTCATTTTCTTTTCAAATCTTTTTTTTAACCTTTTTTTTATAATAAATTAAAAAAAAAGTTCTGCTTTACTCATTTAAATTGTAGTAAAATGTCCATTAAATCACACACTGATCACAGGTGGAATGTTTCAAGTGTCTTGGAACACAAGTGGACACCTGTCTGTCCTTCAAGATACATACACTCTCTTCAACGCAAAGCCAAAACAAATATTTTATTTACCGTAATATCACGACCATTAGGCGCACCGTACGAAAAGGCGCAGTCTCAGTCACACACCGCCTTACAACAACACACACGCAAGCATGTAAATGTGTGTATTAAAAATAGATCGGGAGTAAAACTGAGTTTGGTTGTGTTTTATTTAAGTAGTAACGATACTAAACAAACACATTACCGGTAATAGTCTTTATTCAAATCCATCAAAGTCCTCATCCTCTGTTTCAGAGCAGGTCCACTTCGCTCCTCTCTGTCAAAGTCACTGTCTGTACTGTGCGGCTCCTCAGAAAGGATACCAGCTTTTGAGAAAGCTCGGATAACAGTACCAGCAGACACGTTAGTCCAAGCATCTACAATCCATTGGCAAACTGTAGCGTAACTCGCCCGGCGCCGCCTTCCACCCTTCGTGAAACTGTGGTCTCCTTCGGTCATTCATCGCTCCCACGCCGCTCACACTTCACTCTTTAACGTTCTCATGCCTTTTCTTTCAGGTCCGCCTCGCAGGCACCGCGTTTTCTTTTAGGTCCGGCTTTTCTCACACACAAGGCGCACCGCACGAAAAGACGCACCGCTCATTTTGAAGAAAATCTAAGACTTTTATATGAACCTTATAGTCGTGAAATTACGGTAGCTTAAAACCTATTGATTTATGAGGAATTCATTAACAACAAAGATCTCAAATCTATATTTTAAAGGCATGATTTTATCAGACTTATAAGTACTGTGTGTCCGTCTGGTCTCAGACTTACACTGTGTGTCCGTCTGGTCTCAGAGTTACACTGTGTGTCCGTCTGGTCTCAGACTTACACTGTGTGTCCGTCTGGTCTCAGACTTACACTGTGTGTCCGTCTGGTCTCAGACTTGTTGTACTGTGTGTTCGTCTGGTCTCAGACTTACACTGTGTGTCCGTCTGGTCTCAGACTTGTACTGTGTGTCCGTCTGGTCTCAGACTTACACTGTGTGTCCGTCTGGTCTCAGACTTACACTGTGTGTTCGTCTGGTCTCAGACTTACACTGTGTGTTCGTCTGGTCTCAGACTTGCACTGTGTGTCCGTCTGGTCTCAGACTTACACTGTGTGTCCGTCTGGTCTCAGACTTACACTGTGTGTCCGTCTGGTCTCAGACTTACACTGTGTGTCCGTCTGGTCTCAGACTTGTACTGTGTGTCCGTCTGGTCTCAGACTTGTACTGTGTGTCCGTCTGGTCTCAGACTTGTACTGTGTGTCCGTCTGGTCTCAGGTGTGTAAAACCACATTAAAACCATTTGAATCACTGTTTAAAACCTTGCTTTATGAAGTCCAACATCATAGGTTTTGATCATCTGAAAGAATTTCCTCTAACGTTTATTTTAATCTTCTGAACAGCTCACCCCTCATCGGCTAACAGCGGTGTCAGAGCCTATCCTGGCTAATTTCAGGTGAGAGGCAGGATACACTCTGAACAGATCGGCAGTCTGTCGCAGTGCCACACACACACACTCATTCCTACGGGTAATTTTATAGCAGCAATCAACCTAACATATATGTTTTTGGAGGAAACCAGAGAAAACACACACATACATGGGAGAACATAATAATAATAATAATAAAAGTTTTATTTGTAACACACTTTCTATCTCCAGTGGAGATCTCAAAGTGCTACAATGACCAAAAGGAACAACAAACAGCAAAATTATATAAAACCACAACAAAAAACATTAAAAACTTTGTTAAAAAGCCTTTAGAAATAAAAATGTCTTCAGTCTTTTTTGTGGAGCCCTCAAGCTCTCAGGAAGATCGTTCCAGAGCCGTGGAGCAGCTGCCTGGAAGGCCCTGTCCCCCATAGTGGAGAGTTTGGTCCTTGGTTAGTGCAGGCAGTAGGAGGAGGAGGAGCGCAGGTCTCGGACAGTGGTGTGGAGGGTTAGGAGGAGGAGCGCAGGTCTCAGAAAGGACAGTGTTTCGAGCCCTGTGCCCACACCTCGACTCGAATCCCAACCTTCTTGCTGTGAGGCTGCCATGCTAACTACTGCACCACCGTGTAGCTCCCATCAAACGTGCTTTGTTTTTAAAAGAATCCATGGCTGCTCCTCCGCTCACACACTCTCAGAGGAGAGGGTCTTATTCCTAAATTCAGAACCTCATTTGATCAACTGCCATTTGGTCATCAAGGACCAAACATCTGGAACACACTTCAAACAATATTCTTCTTTAGAAAGAGAACTAGGTTTTGTTTTATCTCTGCATCTGTTTAACCTGCCGTAATCGGACCTACAGGTGGAAACTGTCTCCCTCTTTAGTGGGTTCATCTTTAGAATCAGAATCATTTATTTATGTATTTATTTATTCATTTAGTTTCTGCCCTTGATTAAATAAGTAAATAAATAAGTTAAAAATCCCTTCAGCACATTCAGCTGCTCATAAAATAAAAAATTCTAATCATTAATTCAATCCATCCTCAGTTTTAACAACTTCCTCTCCTGCAAACACAAAACAAAACTCTGGAAAAATAATGATTCTGTTCCTTCTGTTTGAACACGCTGGGATCAGATAATCCACCTTCACACCCTCTTCTTCAATCCTTCTCCCTTCAGACTTGAAGGGAGGTGTCTGCTCCATTAAAAGAAATCCACAGGAAGTCTTTTATTCCACTTATAATCAAAGCCCTGAACGTCTCTGTATCTCTGTGTCACACACAAAGTTTTCCTTTTATTCTATTTATGAATCATTAAAAAGAACATTTGGCACCTGAAGATAAATAATGAAAGTGAATCAGCAGTCAATAGCCTGGCATGACAGAAAAAATAACGTTCCGTTCCATCATCTTCTGCGTATCTGGGGCTGTGTCACGGGGGCAACATCCTCAGACGGGAAACCCAGGCTTCTCTCACCCCAGCTACATCCTCCATCTCACCCAGAAGGATCCTGAGGTGTTCCCCAGCCAGCTGTGAGACATAGTCTCTCCAGCAGGTCCGGGGTCTGCCTCTTGGTCTCCTCCCGGTGGGACGTGCCCGAAACACCTCACCAGCAAGGCGCTCGGGACGTACCCTGACTAGATGCCTAAATCACCCCTTCTGGCTTTTCTTGACCTGGAGGAGGAGTGGCTCAAAACTGAACTCCTCCCAGATGGCAGTAAAATATTTTAAAAAATAACGTCTTCAGTGGAAATATGAGCAAGTTTTTGTGTTATTTACACATCGTAACGTGACTGTCATGAAACTGTGAGTCCAAATTTCTGCAGGAGGTGTGAGTTTTCTCTGGTGGAAGTATCTACCATCACCAGACCCTCACGGATCTTTTGGAACTGCCAGGTCCGACCCTTTCGTCCACCGGGGAGAACTCCAACACACAGGAGCCGAGCTGGGGGGCAACAAATATGCCCACTCCAGCCCGGCGCCTTTCACTAAGGGCAACTCCAGAATAGAACAGGATCCAGCCCCTGTCAAGAGGGCTGGTTCCAGAGCCCAAGCTGTGCGTCGAGGAGAGTCCAACTATATCTAGCCGGAACCGCTCAACCTCGCGCACCAGCTCGGGCTCCTTCCCTGCCAGAGAAGTGACATTCCACGTCCCTAGCGCTAGCCTATGCAGCCGGGGATCTGACCGCCAGGGTCCCCGCCGTTGGCTGCCACCCATCTCCTCCTTCACCCGACCCCTATGGCCCCTCCTGCAGGTGGTGAGTCCACTGGAAGGGCGGTCCATGTCCCCTGTTTGGGCTGAGCCCAGCCGGGTTTATGGGTAAAAGCCCGGCCACCAGGCGCTCGCACGCGTGCCCCACCCTTGGGTCTGGCTCCAAGGGGGGGCCCCGGTTACCCGCGTCCGGGCAAGGGCAACTTGGCAATGCTTGATTTCTTCATAGGGGTTTTTGAGCCACATTTTGTCTATTATTTTTTATTTTCCTTCTTGTATAAATACTGTCTATTTCTTTCTTGTTGCTGCTGTAACGCACAAATTTCCCAAGTGTGGGATCAATAAAGTAAATCTAATCTAATCAGAATAAACTGAGAAACTGCTGAACTCAGTTCGCCAAGCCATCGTGCTTGGAATGGTTACAGCCAAGAGGATTATCCTGGGGGAGAGGAAGGCCTCTCTACCCCCAGTTTTCATAAATGGGTAATGGACATAATGAGCTGTTTGTACCTCGAAGAGATTCGTTTTAAACTGACATACATTAAGAACCAAGACAGTCTGATAGAGAATAGTCGATAGAATAAGAGGACAGAACCCCAATGTACCATACTTTACCCAGCCTCTAATACAGGGGTGTCAAACTCTGGTCCTCCAGGACAGGAGTTTGACACCCCTGCTCTGGTATCTAGAACCCGTCTGAATCTGTTTGAGTCAAGGTTCACTCTTTTTGTAAAAACAAGACTGCTTTATTTACACGTTTCAGATTCTCCATCTTTTATTTTATATGGGTTTTTTTTTATTAGCCTGGCCCGCTTGGACGTCCCATGGAGCTGGTCCCAAAATGAGCTTTCCAGCGTTGGACTGAGGACAGGAATGCTCTGGTTTTGTGGCTTGTTTAGTTTTACGTTCGATGGTTGTGTGTCTGTGTGTGACTAACCGTGTGTGTCTCTGAGACAACAGTTAAGAAATACTGGAAAAAAAACACAAATAGATGAAATAGAAAACACGGTCATGTATTTTAAGGAAGTTTAATGGCAGATATTCTGTAGAATTTACCAGTAAAACCTCTGCTGTTTGTGTCTCATTGGTCCAGTTTTTTGTGAATGTTTGTAGAACTTCGTCTTCTCTGGGAGCCGCTCCGAGTTCTGCCTGATGTAAACCTGGATGTTTCCAGAATGGTCCGTTTTACGATGTACAGATGGTTTCATTGTGGTTCAGAAACAAGACAACACTAACTAGAGCTAACTAAATCTGTCCTGTAGGTAACGACGTGCCTCTAACAAGCTAAAACTTTAAGGTTTACCTCAAACAAGCTTCCAAGTTTTTAAAATATTCAAAACTCATTCTTTGTAACAATTCTGCTAAATCTCAGACAACAAGTTTGTCTCTGTACGAGACCTTCCAACAGAGCAGTGACCTGTTTAGGGTGTACCCTGCCTCTCTTCTGGATCCACTCGGGATGGGCTCCGGTTCCCCCACGGATCTGATTGGGGAAACAGAAGACGAGAGGGTGACGTTTAAACGAGAAAAAAAAAAGAATCAACAAAATTTGGATCAGGACAAAAAGTAAAAGTCAAAGTTCTAAAAAAAAAATTCTATAAAAAAAAAAATCAAACAGCTTAAAAACATTTAAAATAAAGCATAAAAATAAAATAATGCATAAATAAAAAGGATGAGAAATATTTAGTTAATCATCACATTAAGAAAGAAAAAAAAAGTTAAAAGTTTGTTTTCTTAAATTAGTTTCATAAAAGTTTATTTTAATTGATTTAATTAAGTCTCAGCAACATGTTTTTTTTTTCTTGATTATTAATAAATTCCAACCAAATTCTTGGTTTCTTTTAGATGAAAAATGACTTCAATTAAGTTTTAATTTCTGCCTAAAAAACCCGATCAGTCTTTTTTTTTTTTCATTTGACTTGTTTAGATATTTTGTTGAAGAAATTAAATCTTTGACTGAAAGAATACCTCATTAACATCCTCCAGCCCTGATGGTGGGGAGACACGTTCTGCTGGGGTTCAAGCTTCTGGACAAACTGGGATGTAAAGCTCGGCCTGTGAGAGCTGGAACAGGTGCCAGGCTGTGAGCAGGATCCCCGTTTTCAGTCGTCAGAAACAAGAGTAAGAAACAGGACGAAAGAAAAAAATCTTGATTCCTGGGACACGAAGTTTCTGATTGCTCCGTTCTGTTGTCTTCTGTTAATCTGGAACCAGATTGCCGATGGCAACCGCCTCAGACAGGAAACCCAGGGTTCACTCACCCTGACTGCATCCTCCAGCTCACCCAGGAGGATCCTGAGGGGTTCCCTGTCCAGCTGGGAGACATAGTCTTTCCAACTTCAGGCTTCGTTAGAGCTTCGTTATAGTCCATGAACTTCATCAACTTTATAGATCGCTCAATTTAGGTGGAAGTTTTTGTAGATATATCTGGGTTGAACCACGTGTTCTGAGATCTACGTGACTTTACTGATGTTTACACCCTGCTCACACGTCATGGGAAGAGCTACAAAGTAACAGAAGTCAAAGAAATCAACACAAGTCATGCACTTTGTTCTGTTCTGTTGTCTTTCACCTCAGACAGGAAACCCCAGCTTCTCTCACCCCGCCTGCATCCTCCATCTCACCCAGGAGGATCCTGAGGTGTTCCCTGTCCAGCTGTGAGAGATAGTCTCTCCAGCAGGTCCAGGGTCTGTCTCTGGGTCTCCTCCAGGTGGGACGTGCCTGAAGCAGCTCTCTCATGAGGCGTTTGGGAGGCATCCTGACCAGATGCCTGAACCACCCTGTCTGCTTTCTCTCGACCCGAAGGAGCAATGTCTCTACTCCGAGCTCCCTCATCAGAAAGAGTGGTTACCATGGTGATGGTTGTGATGACGATCCCGTGAAAAGAAGTTGGGCTGAATTCTGTTTGTGACGTGAGAAAATGATCATGTTTTTTTTACTAGATTAAATTTTGAGGTGTGATAGATAATAAATAATAAATAATATAATAATAATAAAAAATTAAAATCTATCAAATATTTACATTCTAAACTAGTGTAGTAGTAAATAAAGTTGGGTATCAATGGATCTAAAATTTTTGCATTTACTTTATAAAACCTTCATTTTTTTATATTTAAATTACTGCACAGAAATTTGGGGTAAAAATTTTAAAACAATTATAAAGCCACTAAATATTCTTAAAAAAAAGAATAATTCATAAAAAGGGTTTTATGATCACACGAACGAGCTTCTTATTTAATCAAAAATGATCAAAATGAAGGATTTAATTAATCTGCAGACATAAGTTTATAATAAACATTTATCATCAAATCTTCAAAAACATTTTATTTTAAAAAAGTTCTTATAATTTTAGGGTCAATATTTGTTTAAAACACCCAGAAAAAGTGTGAAAAGAACTAAAAGAAGAATTTAAACAATGTTTTAATATCAATAAATATAATTTATTGATTCTTATTAATAATAGAAAGTTTTGATTATTTAAGAGAGATTTTTAATGAATGAAACCAGGTTATTATTATTTAATTATTATTTGTGTCAGAATGAATATAAGTTTTGATTGCAGGGTTTGAGGCGTGGGGGTGGGTGTGGGGGTGGGGGGTGAATCAGCACTCCTTCTAAGTATTCATGACGTAAACTTAAAATTGTAAAAAGAAATGATGATATTTTGGTTGATGTTTTATTTTTTTCCTGCAGAGTCACTTCCTCCTGATGAAATCCTGGATTTCATTTAATCCTTTCTCACACAACCTGTTGAAATCCTGGAGATTCCAGAAGATCTTGGAAAACCCAGAGGACCTCTGGGACCTGGAGACCCTGAAGATCCAGGTGACCCCAGAAAGAGACCAGGGTCCCGGACCTCAGGCTGTTTATTATTTATTAATCAAAAAGTTATTAAATAGAAGCAAAAAATGATAATAAAAAGGAATTTATTCTATCTTTAAAAATTACACTCATACACACAAACACCCACAGAGAGAAACAATCACACACACACACACACACACACACACACACACAAACACCCACAGAGAGAAACAATCACACACACACACACACACACACACACACAAACACCCACAGAGAGAAACAATCACACACACACACACACACACACACACACACACACACACAAACACCCACAGAGAGAAACACACGTACACACACACACACACACAAACACCCACAGAGAGAAACACACGTACACACACACACACACAAACACCCACAGAGAGAAACACACGTACACACACACACACACAAACACCCACAGAGAGAAACACACGCACGCACACACACCAAAACTCACACAAACACACAGACAATAGAGTATGTATTTAATGTGTGTGTGTGTGTGTGTGTGTGTGTGTGTGTGTGTGTGTGTGTGTGTGTGTGTGTGTGTGTGTGTGTGTGTGTGTGTGTGTGTGTGTGTGTGTGAGACTGACTCAGAAAGGTGTGTAGTCACATGATCAGTGTGTAACTGCTGTGACGCACGCGCTCCGTTCACTGGAACTGCGGAATTTCCGCAAGTCTGCATAAAAGTGCGTCTGGCGTCCAATGGAGCCTGAGAGAGAGTCTGCGCGGACACACGGTGAACCATGCGCGTTCCTACAGGTAGGGTCTCACCTGAAGGGGGGGAGGGAGGGGGCCTAACGGGTCTAATGGACTCTCTCTCTCTCTCCAGGAGTCTTTATGCTTCAGTTCCTCTTCGTAACTTTAGTCCAATCAGCGCCCGCCGTCCTGCAGCCAGCCTTCAGACACACAGCGAATCAGGCCAGGACCCTGGTGGAGAAAATTCTGCAGGACATCCCTCACGCACACGCCTCCACCGTGCACCTACAGGTATGCATCTAGATGTATGCACCCTACAGGTATGCATCTACAGGTGTGCACCCTGCGGGCATGCAGAGTCTGCACAGGTGGACACGCCCACCATGCGTTTATTAATCCCGAAGGGAAATTATACTTCTGGAAGTACCATCTATTATAATATAGAATATAGTAAAAAAAAAACAATGTCAGGATGTAAGAAGAATTCGTGGAGGAGTTTAAGTATTTCTGGGTTCACAGTGGGTGAAGGCTGGAGCGGGAGATCAACAGACGGATCGGTACAGCATCTGCAATAATTAGGACACTGCATCGATATGCGGTAGTGAAGAAAAATCTGAGCAAAAAGCAAAGCTCTGGATTTACAAGGTGGTCTACGTTCCTACCCTCACCATGGTAACCAGGATCTACGTTCCTACCCTCACCATGGTAACCAGGATCTATGTTCCTACCCTCACCATGGTAACCAGGATCTACGTTCCTCCCTCACCATGGTAACCAGGATCTACGTTCCTCCCTCACCGTGGTAACCAGGATCTACGTTCCTACCCTCACCGTGGTAACCAGAATCTACGTTCTCACCTCACCATGGTAACCAGGATCTACATTCCTACCCTCACCATGGTAACCAGGATCTACGTTCCTACCCTCACCGTGGTAACCAGGATCTATGTTCCTACCCTCATCATGGTAACCAGGATCTACGTTCCTACCCTCACCATGGTAACCAGGATCTATGTTCCTACCCTCACCATGGTAACCAGGATCTAAGTTCCTACCCTCACCGTGGTAACCAGGATCTACTTTCCTACCCTCACCATGGTAACCAGGATCTACGTTCCCACCATCACCACGGTAACCAGGATCTGTACATTCTTACCCTCACCATAATAACCAGGATCTACGTTCTTACCCTCACCATGGTAACCAGGATCTACGTTCCTACCCTCATCATAGTAACCAGGATCTACGTTCCTCCCTCACCATGGTAACCAGGATCTACGTTCCTCCCTCACCATGGTAACCAGGATCTACGTTCCTCTCTCACCATGGTAACCAGGATCTATCTTTCTACCCTCACCATGGTAACCAGGATCTACGTTCCTCCCTCACCATGGTAACCAGGATCTACGTTCCTCCCTCACCATGGTAACCAGGATCTACATTCCTACCCTCACCGTGGTAACCAGAATCTACGTTCTCACCTCACCATGGTAACCAGGATCTATCTTTCTACCCTCACCATGGTAACCAGGATCTACGTTCCTACCCTCACCGTGGTAACCAGAATCTACGTTCTCACCTCACCATGGTAACCAGGATCTACGTTCCTACCCTCACCATGGTAACCAGGATCTAAGTTCCACCCTCACCATGGTAACCAGGATCTACGTTCCTACCCTCACCATGGTAACCAGGATCTACGTTCCTACCCTCACCATGGTAACCAGGATCTACGTTCCCACCATCACCATGGTAACCAGTGTCGGTAGTGACTGAAAGAACAAGATCAAAGATAAAAGTGTCTAAAATGATCTTCCTCCACAAGGTGGCTGGACTCTCAGTCAGAGACAGAAGGAGGAGCTCTGCCATCCGGGACGACCTTGGAGTTAAACCGTTGCTCCTTCAAGTCGACAGAAGCCAGATGGGGTGGTACGGGCATCTGGGTAGGATACCTCCCTCGCTGGTGAGGTGTTTAGACCCACTGGAAGAGACCCAGAGGCAGACCCTGGACCTGCTGGAGAGTCTCACATCAGGACAGGGAACACCTCGGGATCCCCCCGGTGCGATGGCGGATGCAGTCGGGGTGAGACAACCCTGGGCTTCCTGTTTGAGGCTGTTGCCCTTGGCGACCCAAACCCGTACAAACAGAGGATGACGGATTGGGAAAAAAGTTCATTGTCGATGCGGCGTTTAATTGGTCCTTGTATTTTTTTCCGTAGGGCTTTTTGCTGGACTCCGCCCCCTCCAACCTGCAGCTGATGGTACCATCTATCGGGATCCCTGCCCCCCCAGTCCTCAAACCGCTGTCTGAAGACTTCACACCGGTAAGTCTGACGGGACAGAAGCTCATGCAATGCAAACGGAGGGTTGGAAGTAACCGAAGGCGCAAGAAAGTGGGGTTGGAGGGTCAGTCTTTCTGTCATCGTCTGAACCATTTATTCCAACTAGGGTCGCGAGGGTTCTGGAATCTATCCAGGCTCGCGAGAGGCGGGGTTAACCTCGAACAGGTTACTAGTCTGTATCAGGGCTGAGGGTGGAGGGTGAGAAGCTCCTTGGGGTGTATAGGACAGGTACGTCAAGGTGAAGGAGAGGTGTGTTGGGGCACAACGGGTTGGGAACGGAGCTGTGTTTGAATACCACAGACAGTTCAGGCAGAGACACGTCTGTGCAACGGCTTCTTCGGTTTCTCTCACAGTAAAGGAGCGGAACGGACTGCCGTCCTGTTTATGTAACGCACCCAAACTGTCAGCGTCGTCCAGAAAACAGAGCGTTAAAACAAACTTTTTCTGAATAAACTTTCTAAACACTGTCTTTTAAATTCTCAATCTGGGGAATCGTTTCGAACACGGACCGTACACCATGGTGGATCTACAGAACTACAAACATGGAGGACAGAAGCTTGTTAGTACTATCGCCTCACAGCGAGACAATCAGGGGATGGAATCCCAAAGGGACGAGTTGACAAAGAGTTGATATAGCATGAACCCCAAAAACTCTGCTGATGTTACCCCCTCAGGAACCCGATCAGCTTGTTCAATCTGTTCTGTGTCCGTCTGTAACGTCTGATCAGGGGCCACAATAACAGTTAAACTTATGCTGCAAATTCTCAGCTTGTTTGTGACATGGTGATGTAACATAGCATGTCATCCCCTGCAGGACACGTGTGTAAGCCGCATATGGACGGGATGCCAGCTGTACCAGAACCTTCTGCAGGTTCTGTCTGGCCACTTGGAAGGCCTGGATGACCTGCGAGCGGACCTGAGGGACCTTCTCAGCTACATTGATAAGGTAGGACACAAACGCTGGACTGTGAGTGTTTATTAAACTAGTAAAGATTATACAGAACTAAAAACAAGTCAAACGCAATTATAAAAACACTAATGAAAGTCTACAAAAAAAAACCAAAAACACCAGTTTGTTCCATCGTCTTCCACTTATGCCGAACCGGGTCGCTGGGGCAACAGCATCAGATGGGAAACCCAGGCTTCCCTCACCCTACTGCATCCTTCAGCTCACCCGAGAGAATCCCAAGATGTTCCCTGTCCAGCTGTGAGACTTGGTCTCTTTAGCACGTCCGGGGTCTGCCTCTGGGTCTCCTCACGATGGATGATGGAAGATGGAAAACCTCACCAGCGAGAAATCTTAACCAAATGCCCAAATTACCAGAGCCTTCTCTCGACCCGGAAGAACAGCAACTCCTAGCTCCTCCCAGATGGCAGAACTCCTCCCTCTCTATCTCTGAGAGAGAGCCCACCCTGCAGAGGAAGATCATTTCAGAGGGTAGGAATGTAGATCCTGGTTACCACGGTGAGTGTAGGAACGTAGATCCTGGTTACCATGGTGAGGGTAGGAACGTAGATCCTGGTTACCATGTTGAGGGTAGGAACGTAGATCCTGGTTACCATGGTGAGGGTAGGAATGTAGATCCTAGTTACCATGGTGAGGGTAGGAATGTAGATCCTGGTTACCATGGTGAGGGTAGGAACGTAGATCCTGGTTACCATGGTGAGGGTAGGAATGTAGATCCTGGTTACCATGGTGAGGGTAGGAATGTAGATCCTGGTTACCACGGTGAGTGTAGGAACGTAGATCCTGGTTACCATGGTGAGGGTAGGAATGTAGATCCTGGTTACCATGATGAGGGTAGGAATGTAGATCCTGGTTACCATGGTGAGGGTAGGAATGTAGATCCTGGTTACCACGGTGAGTGTAGGAACGTAGATCCTGGTTACCATGGTGAGGGTAGGAATGTAGATCCTGGTTACCATGGTGAGGGTAGGAACGTAGATCCTGGTTACCATGGTGAGGGTAGGAACATAGATCCTGGTAACCATGGTGAGGGTAGGAACGTAGATCCTGGTTACCATGGTGAGGGTAGGAATGTAGATCCTGGTTACCATGGTGAGGGTAGGAACGTAGATCCTGGTTACCATGGTGGGGGTAGGAACATAGATCCTGGTTACCATGGTGAGGGTAGGAACATAGATCCTGGTTACCATGGTGAGGGTTGGAACGTAAATCCTGGTTACCATGGTGAGGGTAGGAACATAGATCCTGGTTACCATGGTGAGGGTTGGAACGTAAATCCTGGTTACCATGGTGAGGGTAGGAACATAGAGCCTGGTTACCATGGTGAGGGTAGGAACGTAGATCCTGGTTACCATGGTGAGGGTAGGAACATAGATCCTGGTTACCATGGTGAGGGTAGGAACATAGATCCTGGTTACTATGGTAAGTTACGTAGATCAAATGAAGGAGAAACACAAATAAATATTACTAGACGCACCAATGTAGCATCTAGAGAGTTTAGGAAGAAAGAAGACAAACCCCATCAAACAACAGGGGGAGAAAGGGCCAATGAGACACATTAGGGTAGAGTGGTGATTAGCCCCGGGGAAGACACAAAACATTTTTTAAAGGGTGAAAGGAAACCCCACACATACACAGGGAGAACTTGCAAACTACACACAGAGAGGCCAGTGTTTCAAATTCCTTACCTAGGATTTGAACCCACAACTTTCTTGCTGTGAAGCCACTGTGCTACCTACTGTGCCACTGTGTTGTCCTGTGTTTTAACTAATCTAAACCACCTTTAGTCTTCTTTACTAACGTGATCTTCATAAAACACACCCCAACAAATCTCAGACGTAAACCAAACTAGATCTTCATCCTGATGATCTTCATAACGATTTGGGGAGGCATAGCGCCGTGTTAGAATTACCGACTTTGGACTGAGGAGTTGCTGGTTTGATTCCTGATGAGCTCATGCCTAAGTGTCCCTGGAGATGAAACCTAACCCCCAGTTACTCCCACCATTGGCACCGTCATGGCTGCCTGTTGTGGTGCAATGCAGCAAAAGTCATTTCTCTGTGAAGGATCAATAAATTATGATGATGATAATTTTTTTTTTACTGTATCGCCCACAAGTGAACGAGAGAGGAAGACGGTCACCATAGCAACGCTGTGATTGACTCGTTGATCTGTTAGTAAATTAAAAGTAAAACATTCCGAACTCCATCTTTAACTTCTGAACGGTTTATCCCTCATGTGGTCACGGGAGGTCAGAACTTATCCTGGCTGATTTCAGGCGAGAGGCAGGATACACTGCGAACAGATAACCATCCACACACACACACACACACACACACACACACACACACACACACACACACACACACACACACACACACACACACACACACACTCATTCCTAGGGGTAATATCATAGCAGCCAATCAACCTAACATGTATGTTTTTGGAGGAAACCAGAGAAAACCCACACATACACACACACACACACACACACACACACTGCATCCACCATTCGGCAGCTTCTGACTTTCCTCAGAGTTACACTGAATTTTGTTTTCCTCCATCATCTTTATTAAAAACTCAAATATTTGGACATTCGATGAATGAGGTCCTGATCTGCGTTTTGATTTGCTGTCCTTGTGTTTCAGATGAAGGAATCGGTTCCGCTCGGAGAGGATCAGAACCCCGTCCTGGATGTTTTAGATCTCCATGACACCTACAAACTTCAGGTGGGGGTTCACCTGACGCTGGTGCAGCTGCGCTCCTTCTGCCACGACGTGATGCGGAGCCTCAGGGCCCTCGCCGCTGCACGCTAACCTGCGTCCCATCTGGAACTGCTCTTCTTTACATCTCACCCCTTTCAGGGTGCACCCCACCTAGAGCAGGACTGATCCACCATCAGCAGGGTGCACCCCACCCAGAGCAGGACTGATCCACCATCAGCAGGGTGCACCCCACCCAGAGCAGGACTGATCCACCATCAGCAGGGTGCACCCCACCCAGAGCAGGACTGATCCACCATCAGCAGGGTGCACCCCACCCTGAGCAGGACTGATCCACCATCAGCAGGGTGCACCCCACCCTGAGCAGGACTGATCCACCATCAGCAGGGTGCACCCCACCCTGAGCAGGACTGATCCACCATCACCTGCCTGCTCGGGTCGGACCCAGATAGCAGCAGTTTTTCTTGCTCATGTTTTATTTATTGATCATATTGATCGATGATCGTCTTTAGATCATATTGATAGTTATTCTGATGGACTCCACAGAGTGGAGATCGGTTCTCCTTCTGCAACATGGATTAATTATTTAAAGTTTTATGTCAAATATTTATTTATTTAACCAAATAAAATTATTTTTAAAAAGAGTTTTATTGTGTTTTTGTTTAAGTTCCAAATCTTGGTTCCAGAGATGTTGGCCTAGTGGTGGAGATACCGTCTTTCAAAGGGGACAACCAGGTTTGATTTCCGCTAGGCCCAAGCTGTCCCTGGGACGAAAAAAAAGACAGAAAAAAAAAATCCTGAAAAAATTTATGCAAATCTTAAAGTTTCATTGTGGCTGAAAAAGTCTGCGGAGTTCATAAAAAAATCTCTTTTAGAACCTAAAATCGTTAAAACAGAGAGTTTTAATGGGGTCTGAGAGAGAGGGGGGCGTCAGGTCAGAGCGAGGAGGAGCATCAGGTCATCCTTGTTACCATGGTGAGGTTCTTAACCTGTGTGAGACGCCTGTGACGGATGCTGGTCTGCTGGCTCTCAGCTCCATGAAGAGTCTGTGGAGCTTAAACATGAACACCATGGTGTTCATGGTGATCATGAAAAAAAGTCTTTTGGTCCACAAAGAAGAGAGAGAACGAGGAAACGGCAGAGCACTCAGCACATAAAAAGGCAACTCAGTTTCTTCAAAAATTTATCGCCTCGAGCCAAAGTGCAATTGAGCATACGAAGAAGCACCTGATGTCACGCTGCCCAGCCTTCTCTGCAGGGCTTCTAGTCGAGAGATATACCATGGTTACCATGGTGAGGGTAGGAACGTAGATCCTGGTTACCATGGTGAAGGTAGGAACGTAGATCCTGGTTACCATGGTGAGGGTAGGAATGTAGATCCTGGTTACCATGGTGAGGGTAGGAACGTAGATCCTGGTTACCATGGTGAGGGTAGGAACGTAGATCCTGGTTACCATGGTGAGGGTAGGAATGTAGATCCTGGTTACCATGGTGAGGGTAGGAATGTAGATCCTGGTTACCATGGTGAGGGTAGGAATGTAGATCCTGGTTACCATGGTGAGGGTAGGAATGTAGATCCTGGTTACCATGGTGAGGGTAGAAACATAGATCCTGGTTACCATGGTGAGGGTAGGAATGTAGATCCTGGTTACCATGGTGAGGGTAGGAATGTAGATCCTGGTTACCATGGTGAGGGTAGGAATGTAGATCCTGGTTACCATGGTGAGGGTAGGAATGTAGATCCTGGTTACCATGGTGAGGGTAGGAACGTAGATCCTGGTTACCATGGTGAGGGTAGGAACGTAGATCCTGGTTACCATGGTGAGGGTAGAAACATAGATCCTGGTTACCATGGTGAGGGTAGGAACGTAGATCCTGGTTACCATGATGAGGGTAGGAACGTAGATCCTGGTTACCATGGTGAGGGTAGAAACATAGATCCTGGTTACCATGGTGAGGGTAGGAACATAGATCCTGGTTACCATGGTGAGGGTAGGAACGTAGATCCTGGTTACCATGGTGAGGGTAGAAACATAGATCCTGGTTACCATGGTGAGGGTAGAAACATAGATCCTGGTTACCATGGTGAGGGTAGGAACGTAGATCCTGGTTACCATGGTGAGGGTAGGAACGTAGATCCTGGTTACCATGGTGAGGGTAGGAACGTAGATCCTGGTTACCATGGTGAGGGTAGGAACGTAGATCCTTGTTACCATGGTGAGGGTAGGAACGTAGATCCTGGTTACCATGGTGAGGGTAGGAACATAGATCCTGGTTACCATGGTGAGGGTTGTAAACCTTGCTTTTCAGCTCAGCTCTTTCTTCTCCGTGATGGATTGATGCAGCGTTCTCATTTGGGTGGAATTAGAATGAGGAGTTCTACCGTCTGGAAGAGCTCGGAGTCGAGCCATTGCTCCTCCGGCTCAAGAGAAGCCCGATGGGGTTGTTTGGGCATCTGGTTAGGACGCTTCCCCGCTGGTGAGGGGTTCCGTCCGACCAGGAGGAGACCCAGAGGCAGACCCCGGACCTGCAGGAGACACTGTGTCTCCCAGCTGGACAGGGAACATTCAGGATCCTCCCGGGTGAGCAGAGGATGCAGACGGGGTGAGAGAAGCCTGGGTTTTCCGTCTGAGGCTGTTGACCCCTGCTACCCGGCCACGGAGAAGCAGAACGGAACATGTAGTGTTTAAGATGATTCATAACAATGTTGTAAGAGTTCAGTTTAGATTCCGTTTATCTTTCCTGTAATTCTGTGCCAATCAGAGGAGAAACAAGTGTAGGCAATGCCCTCAAACTCTTTTCTACAAGTGTTTTTTTGGCATGAACAATAGATAAAGTTCAGCTCGGGGCTGGACACTTGATTTCATGTGTGTATAAATCATTCATCGTTACACTCTGAGTAAATCAACACGAGCACTTAGTGATTTTAATGTGTCATAAATAATGACT
Organism: Neostethus bicornis; assembly: GCA_902685375.1. Classification (NCBI taxonomy): domain Eukaryota; kingdom Metazoa; phylum Chordata; class Actinopteri; order Atheriniformes; family Phallostethidae; genus Neostethus; species Neostethus bicornis. The sequence goes on from CACRXE010000070.1 coordinate 663,239, forward strand.
TATAATAATATAATGACAATAACAATAATAATGAATCACAATGTGGGCGTCACGGGGGTGCAGTGGGTAACACAGTGGTCTCACAGCAAGAAGGTCGGGTGTTTGAGTTCCAGGTAGGATGAGGTTTTAAACACTGGTCTTTCTGTGTGTAGTTTGCATGTTCTCCCTGTGTGGGTTTTCTCTGAATTCCTCCAAAACATGCCACTACCAAATGCCCCTAGGAATGAGTGTGTGTGTGTGGATGGGTATGTATGTGGCCACACGGCAGACTGGTGACCTGTTCAAGGTGTATCCTGCCTCTCGTCTTAAATCAGTCGGGATAGGCTCCGGCACCCCCTGTAATCCTGTTAGGGATGAACATTCAGAAGATGAATGAATGAATCCCAATAAGCTGATGTAGGAGCTGCAGCTCCTACCGCACGTACTACAGATGTGAAAGGTGGTATGAGCCATGGGGGAGCAGTGGCAGACTGACTTCTCTGCTGTTTCTTGTGACCTCGTGCTGGATCTCTCTGCTCTCCTCAGCCTGCTTGCACACCAGCCATGGCGGTCAGAGGTCACTGACTCACGATCTGCTGCGTTGATGTTGCAAGACTTCAGATCCTTTCACTTTCAAAGCAGTTCATAATCCGGCCCGCCCCACATCTGAGACCTGTTACATGTTTCCATTCCCTCTCCGTTCCTCTTCTTCTCTTCACCTGCTCGTTCCACCTGCACAGCTTGTTACAATAGGAGGCAGAGTCATCAGTCACTCTACTACCCAGGTGCTTTTAAATGAAATGTATTACTGCTGGTGCTGTCATTTTAACACATTCATTTGATTCATTAATTACGCCGCATTTTAACGCATTAAAAAATTAACCTAATTAATTATGACATCATAACGGTGGTAAGCCAATGCTTGCGCATTTGAATTTTGGCCCATTGAAGGACCCGTAGTCTTCTTGGCTGTCCTAGATCGTCTGCGCAGGCAAATTAACAAGCAGTGATCAAACACAACAGACGTGGACAAGACTCAGGAGGATGAGACAGTCGGGCCCCTGAACGACAAAAAAAATAATAGCGATGGGACAGTAAATAAAAACTTAGTAATTTGTAGTTTTTGCAAAAACGAGTTCTCCTACCACTGGAGCAACTCCAGCCTGACATACCATCTAAACATAAAACATGTTCAAATAAGATCCTATGTAGTGTGTGAGCTCGCTCCGCCAAACCAAGCTAGCTGAATTTGGCAAGCGAATGAGCAAATCTACAACAGAGAAAAAAACAAATACTATCACAAAGTGGGTCGCTGCTGATTGGAGGACGATTTCTATTCTTGAAGATAAGAACAAACCCTAACGAACCCTAACGAACCCTAACGAACCCTAACGAACCCTAACGAACCCTAACGAACCCTAACGAACCCTAACGAACCCTAACGAACCCTAATGAACCCTAACGAACCCTTATTTACTTTTTTAATGATGCACCAGGCCTCATGAGGCACAGTTTTTTGTTTGTTTTTTTAACCAATGTTTTTATTAGCTTTCAACATCAATAACAGAAAAAAGATTTTACAGTAGCCATGGTTTTATTTTTTGAAAACAAAACAAAAAAACACAAACAAAAAACAAAACAAAAAAGATAACGTTATGCAATAAATGTCATCATCTCACACTCTAATAAAAGTCTGAGGAATCTTAATAAGGGCGCCCAGACCTTTACCCCTCAAAATATAAGTTACCTTTCCAACGTTTCTCTCAGCCAGGATTGGACAGTCTGTCTCCAGCGACCATCCTCCTGACCTGCAGTAGTCCAAAGGTGATCAGAGTTTTACACCAGATGAAACCCAAAGCACGGTTCAAACCAAAAATAATAAGGTGGATTAAAAATCTTCTTTTCTTACTGTATTTAATTGATTAGTCATAAAGTACAATTTTTAATATCTTAGAATTCAAATTCTTTATCAGGAGACCTTTAACAGATATGACATTAAAATGTGAATAATTTGATTAATTATTAACAAAATCCTGTAATTAATTCCATTAATTTTTTTAATCAACTGACACCACTAATTATTATTATTATTATTCCTCTTACGGGCATCTTTTTGTCCAGGGCAGGTCGTCCAGTTGGTGGCGTTGCCCCGGTGAGCTCCTCAATGAGGATGTCGTTTGGAATGCAGCCATCGTTCATCCTGCATACATGACCCAGCGTGCAGGTCATGTCCTCTCTGGGAGAGGATGGTGAACATACTGGAGATGCTCGTCTGGGTCAGGACGTCCATGTTTGAAACGTGATCTTTAACCCATGACTAAAATCTGGCATGTTTACATTTATTTTAATATTCATTAATATTCACTGTCCCTTTATCAATAAAAACACGTTTAATTAACACATGAACCGTTTCTCCTGCAGGTCGTTTACATTCAGTTTAATTCATTATGAACCTCATGGTTGAAAATCCAAGTCCCTGGTAGCTGTAAGGCAGGGGTGTCGGACTCCGGTCCCCGGAGGGACGGCGTCAGACTCCGGTCCCGGAGAGCCGGTGTCCTGAAGGTTTTCTATGTGTTCTCATAAGAACACACCTGATCCATCTGATTTGACTTCGGGTTTATTGAAGCAGGAACACGTAGAAAACCTTCTGAACACCAGCCCTGGAGGACTGGAGTTTAAATTGTTTAAATCATGCGTCTCTTTCTGGCTGGTGGATGAGAAAAGGTCGACACAAGCAGCTGAATCGATTCTGTTTGTAAAGCTCGATGTAACTATAATCTACAGTCAACCGCATGACTTGGTCTGTCGCGGGGTGCAGGAGTGTTTAAGTGTGTCTCACAGTTTGTGGTAACGTTGGACCTCTGTCGTTGCCGACGAAGGGTTCATAACAAAATATTAAGATGAATTTTTGTTATTAAACAAATACTAATTTTCCAACGTGAATTAAAAAAAAATTCTTTAGAAATCAGTCAGTCACCTTCTTACCCGTCTCAGGGGTGCCGGAGCCCATCCCAGCTGATTCAAGGCGAGGGGCAGGGTACACCCTGAACAGGTTGCCAGTCTGTCACGGGGCTACACACACACACACACTCATTCCTAGGGGCAATTTGGCGCCGACCAATCAACCTAACATGTATGTTTTTGGAGGAAAACGGAGTACCTGAAGAAAACCCACACAGACACGGGGAGAACATGCAAACTCCACACAGAAAGGACAGTGTTCCAAGCCTCGTCCCCACCCAGGACCCATGACCTTCTTGCTGTGAGGCCCCTGTGCTACCCACTGCGCCACCAGAATCAGAAATGTTTTTATTGCCATGGTCAATGAGGAGGGGCAGAGACTTGTTGTGGTACCAGTGTGCCGCCGTCCTTTAGAAATCAGACAATATCATTTTCTGTATTTTTTTTTCCTCATTTTGTTCCTCGTACCTGAGGTCAGTCTGTCAGAAGTAGACCTCTGATAAAAGTCACTGAACTCTTTCATTTTTTTTAACTTTCACTCTTGGTGTTGAATAAATTTGTGTCTTCTGTTAAATACGTATTCTTCACAAAGTGAATCTTTTCTGTTTTTCTTCTGTTTAACTTCTGGGATTCAGTTTGGAATCACGGACCCTGCGTTCGTTGACGTTCTCTGACATGTTCTTGGTTCCTCTCGTTCTGGATTCATCAGGTGTTGAAGGTTCTGATCATGATGAGTTTGAATCAAACAGTAGAATCTAATTTGATTTCTTTTAAACTTACCAGACTTTTTCTCTGTGTTTGATTGATCTGTAAAGTCAGTGTACAGCAGTCTCCAACGACGGCTCTTTTTGGTTTTCTTCCAGATAATTATTCTTTCTCACCTTGGGTAAAAAATGTTATGGCTACTTTAACACTGCTGAAAGATCCTCGTCCTCCCACTCATTCTAAAACACTCACTTTCATTTATGAAGCTGGAGAAAATGAGGCATTCCCTCACTGGCTCTGACTCTAAATTTTCTGAACTCTGTTACCTTTTTCACAACATGTTAGTCTTTAACTTTAGGAGGAACCCCGTAAACTGGTGTGATGAAGCAGGTTTGGGTGTTTGAACCCTCTACTTATAAACAATAGGTAGTACAGCATATTGTGTGTATGTGTTTTTTAGTTCATTTGCATTATGTTTCTATTTCATCTATAATTGTGTGTTTCTAATTTCTGCCTTTGAACGTTTTTTTGTTATTTGAAAAACCTTTAAATAAACCATACATTAAAAAAAAAGTTACCAGACTTTTACAACACTGAGGGACGGGAACACAGTCCAGAAAGGACCTGGACTGTGGGGCCTTTCTGGATCCCACAGTCCATAAAGGACCTGGACTGTGGGGCCTTTCTGGATCCCACAGTCCATAAAGGACCTGGACTGTGGGGCCTTTCTGGATCCCACAGTCCAGAAAGGACCTGGACTGTGGGGCCTTTCTGGATCCCACAGTCCAGAAAGGACCTGGACTGTGGGGCCTTTCTGGATCCCACAGTCCAGAAAGGACCTGGACTGGGGCCTTTCTGGATCCCACCCCTCTGATTTGTGGTGTAGAAACCTTCACTTGGATTTTGATTCTTTTTTTTTGGCTGAACCCCAGCAGACAGCAGACTGTCCTGGTTCCATTTAAGCTGAGAGATGCTGAGAGTCTGTAGTTGACGTACCTGTCCTTAACACCCCAAAGACCTTCTCACCCTCCACCTCAGCCCTGGAACAGACTGTTTGGGATTTACCCCACCTCTCGTCTCTCACTAGCCTGGGTAGACTGTGGCACCCTCGTGACCCCAGTTAGATTACATGGTTCAGACGCTGACAGACCGACCCATGCTGACAGATGTAATGACCCTCCTTCAGGTGCATCACATACCTCATGTCCGGTCCCCACCAGACAGGAACAATCCGCCCACCGTGGAGCGAGTGAACCCCAATGTTGCAAAATCAAACTGTTTCCACGGAGACGAGGAATTGATTGATCAGACCGTTAATGAAGAGACAAGTTTGGGCGAAGCTTCATCTTCCTGGTTCAAACAGAACCAGCATTCTTCACCTCTTTTAACATCCTCAATAACTCAGGTCACTGTTTGAAGAAAAACCCCGTCGATGAGGTCCCATAATGTGTTATTGTTAGAGTGTGAGAGCTTGCTTTATTCAAAGTGCTGAGAACGGTGCCCTGAGGATCCTCACAGGATCCCACTGTCAGCAGCAGCCAATAAAAAGGATTTATTATTCAGTCACATTATTTCTTCATCCATCTCAGATTGAGCCATCGTAGAAAAGACGTTTCATCCAGAAATCATTTTAACCTGATGGAAGGGACCTGAGAACTACAGGGAAGCCCGGTCTTAAGCCCGACCCGGGTCAGGCCTATGATGTCAATCAGTACTTCGGGTCGGGTCGGGCTTCTCTCTCGGTGTGGATTCTAAACTAAGAAATACTTGTTATAAAATTAAAACAGAGAAGTAATGTTTAACTTAAACAGGACCCGCAGAGCCAGCGCATGCTCTGAAAATGTTCCCTCCCCCTCCGAGTCCGTTCCGTTCCATTCCTTCATCTTCCGCTTGTTCCGGGGTCGGGTCACGGGGGCAACAGCCTCAAACGGGCAGCCCAGGCCTCTCTCTCCCCGGCTGCATCCTCCAGCTCACCTGGAAGGATCCCAAGTCGTTCCCCGGCCAGCTGTGAGACGTAGTCTCTCCAGCAGGTCCGGGGTCTGCCCCTTGGTCTCCTCCCGGTGAGACGTGGCCAAAACACCTCGCCTGCGAGGCGCTCGGGGGGCATCCTGACCAGATGCCCGAACCACCCCATCTGGCTCCTCTCGACCTGGAGGAGGAGCGGCCGACACCGAACTCCTCCCGGATGGTAGAGCTCCTCACCCGATCTCTGAGTGAGAGCCCAGCCACCCTGCGGAGGAAGCTCATTTCGGCCGTTTGTACCCGCAATGTGATTCTTTCGGTCACCACCCACAGCTGGTTACCATGGTGAGGGTAGGAACGTAGATCCTGGTTACCATGGTGAGGGTAGGAACGTAGATCCTGGTTACCATGGTGAGGGTAGGAATGTAGATCCTGGTTACCATGGTGAGGGTAGGAACATAGATCCTGGTTACCATGGTGAGGGTAGGAATGTAGATCCTGGTTACCATGGTGAGGGTAGGAACATAGATCCTGGTTACCATGGTGAGGGTAGGAACGTAGATTCTGGTTACCATGGTGAGGGTAGGAACGTAGATTCTGGTTACCATGGTGAGGGTAGGAACATAGATCCTGGTTACCACGGTGAGGGTAGGAACGTAGATCCTGGTTACCATGGTGAGGGTACGAACGTAGATCGACTTGTAAATCGAGAGCTTTGTTTTTTGGCTCAGCTCTCTCTTTACCACGATGGACTGATGCAGCGTCTTAGTTATTGCTGATGCCGCATCGATCCGCCTGTCGATCTCCCGCTCCATCCTTCCCCCTCTGAGTCCTCACATATAAAATAGGACATTCCGGGTTTGCTTCGGGCCTGCAAATCAAGTTAATTGGTCGGGCTCGGGTCGGGTTTTAATACCCGCGGGCCGGGTCGGGCTGGATTTTTTAAGTCTGATCTCACCTCTAATCTAAACTAACCTGATTGGTCTAATCCCTACGGAGGAGATGACGTCAACAAATGTATAGCAGCCAATCAACCTAACACACATTTTTGGAGGAAACCAGAGAAAACACACACACACATAGAGGGGAAATCAGTATTTAACACGTCTGCTTTTTCATCAGTAAAGGTTTTTTTAAGTGGGTTTTTGACATAAAATTGACACCAGATTTAATCATTAAACTAAATATTGAATTCATAAATCAGAAGTTTTCAGATTGAGTTTTGATAAATAAAGTGAAATAAAACAGAGAAGAAGTAGTGAAGGCATGAAGATAACAAACAGGGTGCTAGATGGTAAAGAAAGACAGGAGACCCCCTGAAATTCACCAGAGAGAAAAACCCTGCTCTGTATCAGTACCAGATGATGGAAGCTGATTTAGTCCTCACTGATTGACTGTAGTATCATTCAGAGGATGTGATGTGTTTAAAAAGATGGCTGTAAGAACTAATAAAACAACATTGTGTTTCATTTATTGGTGTAAATCTTTGGAAAAACCTGGATCAAGATTTAAAAGAATGTAAAACATTTAAACAGTTCAACACTTTATAAAAAAAAATATAAAATCAAATGAAGAAAAAGACACTTTAATTTCATGTAAACTGCAGTGCCCTCACAGCAAGAAGGTTGTGGGTTCAAGTCCCGGGTGGGGTCGAGGCTTGGAACACTGTCCTTTCTGTGTGGAGTTTGCATGTTCTCCCGTGTTTGCGTGGGTTTCTTCCGGGTACTCCGGTTTCCTCCCACTCTCCAAAGACATGCATGCTAGGTTGATTGGCCGGTGCCAATATGCCCCTAGGAATGAATGTGTGTGTGGATGGTTGTATGTGTGTGGCCCTCCGACAGACTGGCGACCTGTTCGGGGTGTACTCTGCCCTTCGCCTTAAATTGGCCGGGATGGGCTCCGGCACCCCCGTAACCCTGAAAAGGACAGACGGATAAGAAGATGACTGACTGACTGCTGTACATGTGGATTTGTTTTATTTTTAAAGAATCAGCAGCTCATAGTTTAAATGAGTTAGGGTCAGGCATCAGAAGCTTCAGACTGATCCGGCTTCAGACCTTCTACATATTGTTTTCTTTTCTTTTGAACTGTAAGAAAATGTTTAAATGTCTGGAAAAAATAAACTACTAAAAAAAAAAAAAATGGCTATAAAGGCTCCTCATCACCCAGGATGCACACAGAAAATACTTCATGATCAATCAGAGCAAAAAACTCTCTCAAGATCTTCTTAATCTTACTGTTGAAAAGTCTTTTTATGGGAATAATTTTAGGCTCATTTCTAGAATGCTGAATGTTTTTGGGAGCACGGTGGGGGCATAATACAGAGACCTTCCACGATCAGGTCCTCCATGTAAGATCCCTGTCTGTGGAATCCAAAGAATAATCAGGAGAGTTTTCCAAGAACCCCTCAAACAGAACTTCAAGAAGATCTGGCATCAACATCTACTGTTGTTTCAAAGATGCCCTGAACCACCATGGCATCCATGCCCGCTCATCAAGAGAGACTCCATTCCTGAACAAAAGTTGGTTAAAGTTTACAAAACAACATTTAGAGAAGCCTGTGGATTATTGGGAGACTTTTTCACGGCCAGATAAAATAAAAAAGAAACTTTTGTCAGTCATTCTCCACATCGTGTCTGGAGAAGAAATGACACTGCTCAGCATCCTAAGAACACCCTACCAACAGGGAGCGTTGGTGGTGGAAGCATTATGGTCTGGGGCTGCTTTTCATAAAGACAGGATGAATGGAGAAATGAACCGGGACATTTTGGATAAAAATTTTCTGCCATCAGAAAGCTGAACACAAAAAGCAGTTGGACATTTCAGCAAAACAACAATCCCAAAAAACAAGGCCAAGAAAACAACGAAGTGGTCTCAAAGAAAGAAAATAAATTAGTTTGAATGGAGCAGTCAAACACGTCACCTCATTCCCATAGAAAATCTATGAAGAGATCAAAGAGGTCCAAAAAGATTTAAAGAGCGATTGTGTGGAAGAATGAACCGAAATCCCTCCTGAGGGATGCAGAAGACAGGGCTCTCCATACACGAGGCGTCTAGAAGCTGGAATCAAAAACAAAATCTGTTCTAGAAAGTATTTAATGAAGTGTGTTTAAAACTTATTTCCTGTCATTTAATTTTATTTATTATAACTCAACCTGAAAATTTAAATGTTCTGATTTCTTTATTTGACTTGATGATTATTTCTGGTGTGAATTTTATATAAAAAAAAGCCCACTTTAGAAAAACCCTTCTGATGAAAAAGCAGATGTGTCTAATACTCATTTCCCCCGCTGTACACGAGGAGAACATGCAAACTCCACACAGACTCGAACCCCAACCTTCTTCCCATGAGGTTTCTGTGCAGCCTAAGATTTCATACTGAGAAATGTAAGTAAATAATAAATTAAAATTAAATGAATGACTCTATTCATCCCTCACCGTGCTGCACTCCTTACACCGCAGCAGGCTGCCCTTCAACAGCGCCAATGGTGGGAGAAGCGGGGGTCAGGTGTCTTCTCCAAGGACCCTAGATGGTGGTCTCAGCGGGAATCAAAACCGTGACCTTTGGGTCCGCGGGCGAGCGCTCTACCGCTGATCCACCATCTCCCACCATAATAATAATAATAGACTTTAATCCGTTCCGTCATCTTCCCCTTGTTCCGGGGGCAACAGCCTCAAACGGGCAGCCCAGGCCTCTCTCTCCCCGGCTGCATCCTCCAGCTCACCTGGAAGGATCCCAAGTCGTTCCCCGGCCAGCTGTGAGACATAGTCTCTCCAGCAGGTCCGGGGTCTGCCCCTTGGTCTCCTCCCGCTGGGACGTGCCCAAAACACCTCGCCTGCGAGGCGCTCGAGGGCATCCTGACCAGATGCCCTGACCACCCCATCTGGCTCCTCTCGACCTGGAGGAGGAGCGGCTCGACACCGAGCCATCCGGGAGACTTTAATCCATTTTTTTTTTTTTTTAAACACAAACATTCTGAGATCAACCAAAGGGGTCTTTGGGAGCTTCCGGTCGATCCTGATCACTGGATGAGGTGAACGTGGATCGTCTCTCACGGCGCACGAGTGTGCCGCGGAACACTGGTTAAAAAACACCAGAAACGTTTCTATAGTGGGAGGCGTAGCTCACTGGTAGAGTGGCTGTCGCACGTTTGATCCAGTGAACCGTCTGGACGGTAACCCCCCCATTACCCGCCCCATTAGTGTCGCCATGGCGACCTGCTGCAGTGCCATGCACCCAGGAATGTGTGTGATCGTTTCTCACCAGAAAACAACACTTTAATTGAATAAAAACTTTATTATTTCATCAAAGTTGGAAAGAAACTAAAAATGATTGAGAGTTCGGTCATGAAGTCCCAGGGCGGAGTCACAAATCAAAGTCCAGAAACGACCGCTGGGCGTCCAATCGGAAGCTCTGGGAAGAACTGCTCGGGAAATGTTTGGTATCATTTTAACTTTATTTCATCTGCAATGGAAAAATATAACCTTATACAAACGTCTTCTCTGAAATAATCCGCTCCCAAAACAACGCAGGGGGAAATAAAAGCCGCGGCGCCTCCCAGCGCTCCGTTTGGCACTCGGCGGCTCGAAGGCGCCCCGCCCGGCACGCCACCATCTTAGTGCTCAGAAGAAAAAACAAGAGCAACAAAAGTTTCCACAGAAGAAGAAGTCCACAGTCACTCATTCATTGGTTCCTCAGTCTTTAAGTTCTCGTCGTGTTTCGTCCCTCAGGCGGGCGGTCGGGGCCCACACCGCGCCAACAGGCCGGGGGGAGGAGTCAAAGTCTAGTCCTGTAGGGAGGGGGGGGTGTTGGGGGATAAGGGTGTCGCCTGCTGGGACTGAAGGTGGTGTGATGTCATCGTCTCTCTCGCTCACACAGACACACTCTCACTTCAGCGAAGGCGCCACAGAAGACTTCGAACGGCCTGACGGGCACTTCCTACTGTCAGGGTCCCCGCCCACATCTGGAAGAGGTCACAGGTTACAGGTCAGAGGTCATTCTGAAGGTAACGTTTTTTTTATATAAAACAAGAAATTATTCATTAATAAAATAAAGAAAGTCATTGTTCTGGGTTCAAAGATCAGAGTGTGTATCTGAGTGTGTGTAAACTGGGTGATTTACAGCTGTCTGACGCACCTCCTTTGACTTGGTTATAGACAGTAAACTCTGGATTACAGCGCCACCTGCTGGATTTTCATTCATTTCTTTTTGTAAACATAAACTCTTTGTAAATGTCTTGTGTTTGGGTTCCACATGTTGCACCGTTCGTCTCTCCGTGTGTTTAAAGGGCCCATCTCATTCAAAAGTGACTTTCCAGAGTTTTCTAGCTTGTAAGAGTGATGTCCGGGCCTTGTGTGTGTGTGTGTGTGTGTGATGTCCGGGCCTTGTGTGTGTGTGTGTGTGTGATGTCCGGGCCTTGTGTGTGTGTGTGTGTGTGTGATGTCTGGGCCTTGTGTGTGTGTGTGTGTGATGTCCGGGCCTTGTGTATGTGTGTGTGTGTGTGTGTGTGTGTGATTTAGCCCGTTTTTCTGTGGATTTCTGGAACGCTCAGACAAAAACAACCAATGAGCAGATGTCTAAAGTATGACGTAGCCACGCCCCCCTCCCTCCTCACCTGCCTCCACTCCGTCCTTACGCCCTCACAAACTCTCTTTCAACGTCCGATATACAGGCTGGTTCGCTGCTCTGCCTCTTTTTTATTTTCTTTTTGTAGCTACGCACGGGTTTACGCCCGCCTTCCCCCTCCCGCTCAGAGATGGGCGGAGGAATAGCGGCTCAGTGAGAGCAGAGGGCGGAGCTTGTACTTTCTCAGGACGGGCGGGGGGATGAGCGATACCCGGCCTTTCATAGTTCCTGGTCTGTGACTGCGCTCCACCAAATCAATATATTTTCATAACTATGGTGTAATGCATGTTGTAAACGTGTGTGTGTGTGTGTGTGTGTGTGTGTGTGTGTGTGTGTGTGTGTGTGTGCAGAGGATACAATGTGAAAAGATGAGATGGGCCCTTTAAGCTCTTCACCTCCTGATACAAGCCAAACTAAACCTCCACCTAAATCCCAAAGTGGAACATCTCTGTGTCGGGCTACGTGTGTGTGTGTGTGTGTACTCACCACGCCTGGCTCTTCAGTTTGCGGAGTTCTTTAGTCGCCCAGGTCGCCAGCGTCTTCGTCTTATTGGTCTTTGATCTGCGACCTTCTGTCAGCAGGTCATTGATCAGAGGTCGGAGCTCCACCATCTTCATCACATCCTTACCGAAGGCCGTGCACAGATCCCTGCAGACACACACACACACACACATTAGAAAGACACGTGATTGGTTTTTCATAGTAAATAAGAACCGTCTAGATTAGGATGGGCAAACCTTTTGGTTCGAGGGCCACATTGAGTTCTAACATTAGACCAGGGGTCTGGAACAGGATCAGATGGATGGCATGTTTTGGTAACCTCTAGATTAGACCAATAGAATGATGCTAGATTTTAAACAAGCGCTAAATGTTACATCAAGAACGTTAAATTTTAAATCTAGCAGCGCTCTGTTTATTTTTTTCTTTTCAGTTCGGCAGGCCGGATTAAAATGTTTAACGGGCCACATGTGTCCCGTGGGCCGTAGTTTGCCCATGTCTGATGTAGAAGGTTCATCCACAAGCTTGTTCTTCTGTTCAGAGACTTTACACTGTGCAACATGAACGCTCTGTCTGGCACCTGGCCTTCGTTGTGTGTTTAAACACACCCGAACACAAACTCATTCAAAATCATAGTGGCTATGCCTCCCCTTAAAGTGACCCTGGTTATAAACACACTGAGACCCGGTGGAATCGAGATGATCAGCCGTCAGTTTTAACGACTAAACTCTTTCTTTCATTAAATTAACAGAAGCCACCGAACGCTGAGGCTGGGTTTACAAAAGAATCTCTTAAAAAAAAAGACATTTCTCTAAATACTTCAAGCCTTTGCTGCAGGATGAGTGTCTGTGTGTGTGTGTGTGTGTGTGTGTGTGTGTATACCCGATGAGTCCTGCAGCGTTGGCAACCACCCCGTCAGAGTGATCTTCATCCTCAGCGATGTGGTGGATGAAGAGGAGGATGAACTCCACCCGAGGCTGGACCAGCATCACGTCAGCTGAAGGAGGAAAAAGCAGAGGTCAGGGAGGAGGTGGGGGTCCTGGGAAGCCAGAGGCTGTGGTAGTGGGACGGTGGAGAGGGGGTCACGAGACGGGAAAACACCTGAGTCACTAAACTCATATAGAACATACGACAGGTTTAGAATGTGTTGTTAATTTAAAAAGATGATCAAGCACGGGTGTGTAGGGTCCTGCAAAGCCAGGAAGCTGTGGTAGTTGGGCGGGGGCCCGAAGCTTCCCGGGTGAAGAGGACCCGTTTCTCTGTGACGTCTTTAAATCCTCCTGAAGGACTCTTGACAGGAAGAGGAACAAGCGTCACGTAGCCCCGCCCATCCCTCTGTACGTACGGTGGACGTTCTCCTGATCGCCCTTCAGACCCTGGATGATGCCGGTGTACGCCTCCAGACAGCCTTCCCTCAGCTCGTTCAGGTAATCCACCATGTCGTAGTCCGTCTGAAACACAATCACAGCAAACTTAGCAGACCTTTGACCTCATTAACTCTCATCATGCCATGTAGGCTCTAAAGGTCACACCTCTGACAAATCTCAGATATGACCCAAAGTAACCTCATCCTCCATGTTTAAAGACGGCCCAGTTTGTGTCGATCAGGGGTGCCGTACTTTACCCTCTCACCCTGCCCCCTATGGTTCTGGGGGGTTGTTCGGACCCAAGCTGATCCCGTCCAGTGAATTTAAAAGGTTCCTTCAGACGGCAGGGCTCACCTTGTCCACCTGGGCCTGAGAGGCCTGCTGCAGGGTGTCCAGAACGATGTCCAGGTACTTCTTAAACTCCCCTCCGATGGCCAGAGCGATGTCACCGAAAGCAGAAAGAATCTGAGGCTTCACAGAGCGGTGCACGTTGTCGTTCTGCACACATCAACCAGATGATCAGAACCGAGGTAGAAGAGTAGAGGAGACGTCTCCATCCTTACCCCCAGGTTCTCCAGCAGCAGCTGCATGATCTCATCACAGTAAGGCAGGATGTTGGAGGACAGGGCGCGGCACAGATCACACACCAGTCCCACCGCAGCCAAACACACCTGAAACACATTCATGAATCTGATTGGATGGCGTTTCTAAGCAGTGAGATCAGTACCAGACCTAAGCAATCCTAAACAATGGTGCCAATGGATTTTACTATATCAGATGAGTCTTAACTTCTTAATGCACACTGATGTGTAATCGTGCTATGTGTCCAGCAGAACACACTGTTTGACGTTTCAGGAAGCAGGTCATTCTTCCTGGGTTTTTCACTGACCTGGTACTCGGCGTAGTTCTTTAGGCCGATGCCCAGGAATGGTTTGAATGCTTCCATGTACTTCTGAAAGTCGCTTCCCAGAACTGTAAGCAAGAGACCACGTCGATGTCATGGAGCAGACGTAACAGAGGCAAGGCTTTGCAAGCATTAGTTTACCTTCAACCAGCGTGGATACCGCCATCAGAGCGTCCTCCTGAACGCCGCCGGAGCCAGCCGTGCTCTGGAACATGCGCAGCAGCGAGGCCATCACCACGTCTGAGATCTGCAGCGCGTCCTGGTGCTGAACCTTCCGCAGGACGTTCTGAAGAGAGCATCCCATCAGCCCATCGCCTTGGAAACCTCTCCCACGCCCCACACACATGCGTACTTACCTGCAGTGTGGCGCAGAGAAGCGACTGCAGGTCGTTGAACTGGATCCGATCCGACGTGCTCTGTATGTGGGACTGAGAGAGGAAATGATGTCAGCGAACAGGAAGTTAAAGCTGAATAAGAGGTTGTATTAAATCCTGTGAGTCTGGACTCGCTCTCTAACGGGAGGATCACAGCGGTTCAGTTTCATTAGAAGATAAACCACTTGTTGTTTTTACAGAAGTCTTTCAGGAGACTGGACTCACCTCATAGCAAACATTCAGATTTTATCCAAACCGTAAAAAAAAAAAAAAAGTTTAAACTTAGTTTGAGCCTTTTTTGTTTTTGAGTAAAACAGAAAAAATCTGTTAAAATCAGAAATTGTGTTTTGTGTAAAAGAATTAGAAATTTTATTTTAAGCCCCGTTCCATTTACTCTGACCCGGCATGGTCACTGTTAACTGGATCAAAATACGACGACCCCGTTCCCCTCTGGCCTGCATTCACTGAGGCTGTCACCACTCGTGGTGGAGTAGGAGTACGCTGTGACACTTTCAGAATAAACAGGAAGTCGTTTTCGCTGAACACTCTGGTTACTTTGTCATGTGGTTCTGTGGTCCACAGCTTACAACTGAAAAGGCTTGTCTTGTTTGTCGCGGGGAAAAAAAAAAAGGTTTTGTTCTGCAGCGCTCAGACTCCGTGCCCAAGTCCAACTAAATACTAGAACACCTCTTTCAAATGGACCAGAGGGAGGAACAAACGCACTCTGGTACAAACCGTCTAGTTTGAGTTCACACTGTTCATCTTGTTAGCACCAACTTAGAAGTTTTATGTCATTTTATTAAATGCACTCTTTAATATTTAAAAAAAGCACATGAAAAGTTTTATTGTGTAAATAAATGTGAGTTTTTAGAAGCAAACTGAAGATTTATTTTATAATGTATCAAATCGTCATGTTAGATGGGCATCAATATGCAGCCCTGTCTGTGCCACGCCTTCATGCTGCGCCAACACAGACTGGACCAATGACTGAAGAGTTCCAGCTCCATAGATTCAACATGGATCGTTCCCATTGAATATAACGCTATGAGTGACGTCAGACCGGCCAACTTCTACCCTCTTACCTCCATCTGGAGAACCTGCTGCAGCCTCTCCATGATGACCAGTGTGGTCTTCTGCACAGCCGGGTAGCAATCCTTGGCGCTGTTCTTCACTATCTCCATCAGAGCTTCGTAAGCGGCTGAGCGAAGGTTGTTTTGGTGGCCGTCCGGTCTGTGGAGAAACCGGCATCAGAGGCCTTCTCGGAATGCAGCTGTGTGGGGTCTTACCTGTCGGTGGTCTCCAGCAGCTTCTGGACGATGATCTCGAATGAGGAGGAGAGGCAGTACGTGCTGGGTTCCTCTTGGTCCTCCGCGGCATCCGTGGCTTCGTATGCAGCCTCAGCTAGAGAGGAGAAGGCCTGCCGGGAAAACACACACGCTCACCATGTGTTCACTAGTAGGGGCAGCTTGAGAAACTGAACGCACCCAGCAGACATTGGAGGCCACGCGGGGTTCGGCCCCCAGCCCCTCGATCAGGCACTGCAGCAGGGGGGCCAGGTACATCTCATTGATGGCGGCTTCTGGCAGAAGTTCGCAAATCCGACCGACAGTCCAGGCTGTGGTGTCCCTCACCACCACGCTGGGGTCTTTCATCAGCTCGATCATGGTGGGCATGCCCTGTGAAGAGGCGGTTAAAGTGAGAGGGGGCCAAGTTGGTCAAAGATGAGCCGAGGTCGGTTACCTGGACAACCAGAGGTTTGAGTTGGTTGAGGTCAGGTCCTTCCAGGATGGAGCCAAACGCCATGACCGAGGCGTCACGGTAACGCCAGTCGGGGTGTTTGATGTGTTCCTTGATGAATGGGAGAACATGGGGCACCACGTCGTCCTCACAACAGGTGGCCAGCAGCATCAGACACACACCTGCCGCTTTGCACGGGTTCCAGTCATCATCGTCATCGTTTTCATCCTGCACATCAACACACACACACACAGCGTCAGGGTGCTGTCGCCAGAACAACGTGGCGCAGTGGTAGGTGATGGAGCACCTGCTTGGTCAGGGTCTGGGTCAGGATGGGAACCAGGTACTGCAGCGCTCCTTTGGCGTAGAACTTACTGGTGTGTTCTGGAGGACGACCTTGCTCAGAGGCCTGTGGGCAGAGCGGGACACACACACACATTAGAACACACCACACTATAACGCAGAGGCCTGTGGACCTCATTTCACACGCTGATGTACCCACCATTACTGTGGGAATAAGACCCTTTACTTGTCCCTCATTCACAACGCCGGGACCAAGAATCTGAAGCGTTACAAAGATTAGTTTCAATAAAGCACTGAAAAAAAGTATTTTAAGGAGACTGATTGGCTCGGAGGAGGTTTGGAGTTTAAAAATGTTCCTCCTTCAATACAAGCTTTAGTGGATTGAATAGTGTTTTGTTTGGTTTTTAACTTGTAAAAGTTGTTTTAAGTAAATGTTTAAAAGTTCACAAAATGCTCCGGAAGCTCAGAAGAGCCAGACATAAAAACACGTTTTTAATTGTCTCACTATGACGTGAAGCGTTTACAGAAGGTTGAAAGGGTCAAACAGGGATGTTGGAATATAACAGAATATTTTTAATTTAAAAGCACAGAGGAAGATGTCCTTCAAAAGGCACGTCTGAAAAGCAAAGGATTATGTAACAAAATACGCCATAAAGTGATGTTTTTAAGTTGCTGTATTTAAACAAATGTGATAGATTTATGTCACAACGTAATGCAAAAATCTTTAATTAGCATCAAAAGAACTTGAATAATTGATCAGTTTTCTGTTTACATTCATAGTTTGTAGATGTTCTAAGACGTCTTGCATGTAAATTTTTACTGTCTGAGGTTTTAAAATGATTTACTTTAGTTGTAACTAATTGCTTTCAGTAAATTGTAACTGACTGTTTCATCCTCAGAGAGGTCATTAGTAACGCAACTAATACACATCATAGCTCACTGAAGCCTCGTGTTACAGAACCACACACACAGTCAAAGCAGGATCACTGTAAATCTGAGTGTTTGGCCTCAAACAGAAAACCAACTAAAGCATTTGTCAGGATTACTGATTTTTTGTGGGAGTGTAAACTGATAAATCAGTCAGGGCCTGTGACAACACAACACCATGCCGCACACAGACGGCGTCATACACAGACATACCTCCGAGGCCTCGATGGCCAGGTCCATCTCCTCATCGCAGACGTTTGACCAGAACTCAATGCCCTGCAGAGCCACCTCATCGATATCGCTCTTCATGGCCTCAATAGTGATCTGTTCACACAAACACACACAGTGAGGGACAAAGACACCCAGACGCTCAGTACAGCAGATCAGGAACTAGATGTTTTACCAGCCCCACACTCAAATCAAACTTGGAGTACGTTCATGTGGATACAGGGGGTCTACCAGCTGGATGAGTACCTGATAGAAGACCTGCTGCTTTTCTAACTTTTCCTTCTGAGGATTAAACTTTTTGGGAGTTTTATATTTCACACCTCGGTTTGCTGAAATACTCATTTCTTGTGCACCATAATATGACTTCTTGGTTGGACAGATACTTGTTCAAACATTCAAAACTACTTGGAAATGTGTGTATGAGAGCCTGGAAGGGTGTGAAACGTTGTGTGTCTTACCGCAAACAGGGCGGGTCCCATGTACGTCTCCATGTACTGATAATACAAAGACATGATCTTCACCAGGTTCTGTAAGGCCGCCACGCGCACCTGAAAGCACCAGACAAATTAGAACCTATGGTGTCTAGAAACAGACACTTACGAGACTGAACCCACCCTGGTGTCGGGGCACTGCGTGGCTTCACACACCACCTGCATGATGAAGTGTCGCTCAGTCTGGGAAAAAAAAAAACACATTTCACAAAAGGGGCTGGTGGCTCGGGACCAGATTGGAACAGAGAGGAGGGTACCTCCTTGTCAAAGTTGGCTTTGGTGAACTCCAGTGAGTTGAGCAAAGCATTGGTGGCTGCCAGCTTCACATTGTTGCTTGGCTCCTCTTTCCTCATGCCCTGGATGATAGCCGTAAGAATCTGGTTGGCGACCTCCTGCAGTTGCTCCGGATCCTGTAAATGCACCACGCTGTTGACATGTCGGCAAGGTCTAGGGGGGGCCGAGTGGGATGTAAACTTACGATGTCCTGGCAGATGTAGCCGATGGCTTCCAGCGTGGACTCCTTCATGTGCTCGGTGCTGGAGGGGTCTGTGACATTGGCCACCAGCTGCGGGATCAACTCCGGCCACTGGTTGACGGGGATTTCTGCACAGGCGATACCAGCCACGCACTGCGAGGCCGAGCTGGGTCGGTAAGTCTCCGTGCCCAGGGTCTGCAGAACCTGCAAAGAGACGAAACGTCAGGTCGACGAAGAAGATGTCTGAACAGTACGGGTCCAACACTCACAAAGTTCTTTATCTCTCGTCGAGCGGTGGTGTCGATGGCCAGCCATCGCTGTTGATACTGTGTCTTTACGTCTGGGTCCTTGGAGGTCAGCGAGTTTTTAACCTGCAAACCTGCAGCCACACGAGCCACCTGTGTGTTTCCTGGGTTGGCCAAAACTTTGGACAATTCCACCAGAAATGTCGGCTGGAAACAGAGAAGAGAAGCAGTTAAGACCACAAACAGGCTGGACCATCTGATCCTTCACTTCTTCTTTTGTCTTCCTCTAGACCTTCAAAACTCAGCATCCTTCCCCCCTCTCTCCTCTTGGGTATTACCATATTCACTTCCGAGCCAAATGACCCATTGGGTTTATTATCCCGGCTATAATAATTTATTTTGAAAAGTCATCGGATTTTCTTCATTACATCCGCCAATGACTCGTTTTTGACGCATCATCCCTAAACTAGCAAAATGAGTAAAAAGTGAAGATTTTTAAAAAGTTTTGTTACAGATCAGATTTGACCTTAGCAACACTCTTTGGGTTTCAGTCCAAGATGGGACTGTCTGGTTGCAGCAAAACACTGATTCAGTCTTACTGTGGGGAGCCCTTTAACGTTACCTTGTCACCCAGAGAGAACGTTAATCATTTTATAAAAACGCTGCTAATAAAATTGCAAATAAAGACAGAGTAGATTTATTTTTATTATTGATAAAATACTAGTTTTTAATGCTGGTTTTATTTAGTTTTTATGCTAAACTTTAGGCCAGACCGTGAAAACAATGTCAGACGTTCAACCGGTCTGTGATGAATGTCTGATTAATTAATCAGACAATAATTAATGTCTGATTAATTAATAAGATACTCCACATCAATCTTAAGATGTTCTCCTCTCTGTCACTTCTGAATTTCTTCACCAACCCTGAAGAAGATGGAGCAAAGCTTCTTCTAAACTAAACCTTTTCTTCTAGTAGGAGTTGTCGATGCAAGAGTTGAGAGTAACTCTTTTGTGGCTGCAAAATTATCAATTTTTCACAGATTAGTCGCTCCAGAGTTTTGCATCGCAGAATATTCCGTATTAGCAGTCAATAGCTCCTTCAATTTTTATCCTACAGCCAGAAACTTGTGATCAAAACGTAGGAAACTTTGTCCTCCAAAAATGAACCGGCTTGTTTTTTTTTTTCCATTGTTTTTATGCTATATCCCAAAGTCTGAAATTTGATAGGCTGCCATTCATTTGTAAAAGGAAAATCCCTTTTTTTTTTTTTTAAATCTCTGTCTCTCTCTCTTGGCGTGGTGTTGTTTGAGCTGAGCTGCAGGGGAATGTGTGTGTGTGTGTGTGCTTTATAGAAGCTGTGAGGGGATGGTATATATTAGCATCTATGCTAACCATTCCATGTTTGCTTTAACTATTATAAACTTTTTTTTTTTAGCAGTTCAGGCATCTGAAACAACACATTTCTAGATCTGGAGTCCCCAACCAATCGATCGTGGGCGATCAAAGTTGACCGCCAGGTGTGTAGAAAAAAAAAATTAGAGAAGTGAGTGTTTCCACCTCCAGAGACTTTGATGCTAAAAAAAGTCAATCTAGTGGCTTTTTCTAGTGTTGGACATTTTTTATTTTATTTTTTTTATTTTGAATTACTCTATTCATCCCTCACCGGGGAAATTTGTTTGCTGCACTCCTTACACCGCAGCAGGCTGCCCTTCAACGGCGCCAATGGTGGGAGAAGTGGGGGCTAGGTGTCTTCTCCAAGGACCCTAGACGTGCTCTCCGTGGGACGCGAACCCGCGACCTTCCGGTCCGCGGGCGAACGCGCTAACCACGCGGCCACCTCGTTCTTGATGAGCAGCAAATGTGTGTGCACGTTTGAGAGAGTGTGTGATAGAGATCCAGAGAAAAATAGAGATAATGGGGAATTTGTCTGTGTGTGTTTGAGATAAAAGGAATTAACCTGGTTCTTGTTTCAAAGTGGGAATACAGAGTGGAACCCTCTGATTCCTGTTGCTAAGGAGGAATACAGAGTGGAACCCTCTGATTCCTGTTGCTAAGGAGGAATACAGAGTGGAACCCTCTGATTCCTGTTGCTAAGGAGGAATCCAGAGTAGAACCCTCTGATTCCTGTTGCTAAGGAGGAATCCAGAGTAGAACCCTCTGATTCCTGTTGCTAAGGAGGGTACAGAGTAGAACCCTCTGATTCCTGTTGCTAAGGAGGAATCCAGAGTAGAACCTTCTGATTCCTGTTGCTAAGTAAGGTACAGAGTGGAACCCTCTGATTCTTGACCAGACTTACCAGGTTCTCTATGGCTGCCTGCTCCAGAAACTTCTGAGCTGCTTCCAGTTCATTACGATCTGCAGAAGAGGAGAGTTTAGACTTTGTTACTATGACAACTAGAGCTAACCTATGCAGCCGAGGATCTGACCGCCAGGGTCCCTGCCGTTGGCTGCCCCAAGTGGAGGAGTTTAAGTATCTCGGGGTCTTGTTCACGAGTGGGGGAAGGATGGAGCGGGAGATCGACAGGCGGATCGGTGCGGCATCAGCAATAACTAGGACGCTGCATCGGTCCGTCGTGGTAGAGAGAGAGCTGAGCCGAAAAGCAAAGCTCTCAATTTACAAGTCGATCTACGTTCCAACCCTCACCATGGTAACCAGGATCTACGTTCCTACCCTCACCGTGGTAACCAGGATCTACGTTCCTACCCTCACCATGGTAACCAGGATCTACGTTCCTACCCTCACCATGGTAACCATGATCTACGTTCCTACCATTACCATGGTAAACAGGATCTACGTTCCTACCCTCACCGTGGTAACCAGGATCTACATTCCTACCCTCACCGTGGTAACCAGGATCTACGTTCCTACCCTCACCATGGTAACCATGATCTACGTTCCTACCATCACCATGGTAACCAGGATCTACGTTCCTACCCTCACCATGGTAACCAGGATCTACGTTCCTACCCTCACCATGGTAACCAGGATCTACGTTCCTACCCTCACCATGGTAACCAGGATCTATGTTCCTACCCTCACCATGGTAACCAGGATCTACATTCCTACCCTCACCATGGTAACCAGTATCTACGTTCCTACCCTCACCATGGTAACCAGCTTTGGGTGGTGACCGAAAGAATGAGATCTCGGGTACAAGCGGCCAAACTGAGCTTCATCTGCAGGGTGGCTGGGCTCTCACTCAGACATCGGGTGAGGAGCTCTGCCATCCGGGAGGAGCTCGGTGTAGAGCCGCTCCTCCTCCAGGTCAAGAGGAGCCAGATGGGGTGGTTCAGGCATCTGGTCAGGATGCCCCCCGAGCGCCTTGCGGGCGAGGTATTTTGGGCACATCCCACCGGGAGGAGACCAAGGGGCAGACCCCGGACCCGCTGGAGAGACTATGCCTCACAGCTGGCTGGGGAGTGACTTTGGATCCTTCCAGATGAGCTAGAGGATGCAGCCGGGGAGAGAGAGGCCTGGGCTGCTCGTTTGAGGCTGTTGCCCCCGCGACCCGACCCCGGAACAAGCGGAAGATGACGGAACACGAACTATGACAACTACCTAACTATGACATCATCAGCAGGTGTTTCCCATACCTTCTATAACAATCTGATAGCATGCTACAACCGCTAACAGCATCAATTAGCCTATGTTACCATAACAACGATCGAATTAATATCATCTGTTACCATAACAACTACCTGTCTAGTTCCATCAGCACGTGTTTAACCGCTAAAAGTAAGCGGCCAACACCTAGCGGCTAAACGCTAGCTGCTACAGATAGCAGGTAGCGGCTAACAGATAGCAGCTAGCAACAACGCCATGCTAACAGAAGCTAACAGCTGCTTAGCAATGCTAACAGCCGCTAACAGCATCTTTTAAAACGCGTTACCATGACAACCTCTTATAAAATATCATGTTTAGCAGCTAGCGGCTAACAGACAAGTTAATGGTAGCTAACAGTTAGCAGCTAGGAGATGCTAACAGTTAGCTGCTAGCCATTAGCCGGCGCGCAGAACTTTGCTCCCCGCGCAGGGACCACCGTGGATCGGGGTGAGGTGTACCCCCAGCGGGGTGAGATGTGGGGGTACATATCTCTTCTCCTACTTGATGCACAGTGAGACCATCAAGTAGCAGAAACATGGGGGTAAACACGGAGCCTTGCCGCCCCCACAGCTGCAGGACTGAAGGCGGTGTGTGGGTTCCACATGCCGGGCAGCAAACAGAGACACCCCCAAACCCTCAGACTGGAGATCAGTACACCCCGCTGGAGCTCCACTGAGGCCCACCACGCCGGCCATCAGGGCGCGGCATCCTAGGCCGCTAACTTTCCCTCCTCCTCCCGCTCACCTGGAGACACAGTCTTTTCTAGGATAGTAATGAGCTCCATTTTGCCGCAGAGCTCCACAGATTATCTTTCCTTCCTGTCAGGTCTGTAGAGTCAGGAAGAGCCGAGGAAAGTCTCCACGCAACCCGTTAGCATCCTGCGTGGAAGCGAAGCAAGCGGCGCGCTACACGCGGAGTGGAGGGATATGACGCTACTGGCGCATGCGCACCACCCACCCACACACACACAGAGGAGGGGGGAGAGCAGAAGAGCCATTAAAATAATAATTAAAACAATAATATCATTCAAATGATTATTTTTTATTTCAGGAAAAACATTTTATTTTTACTGCAATTCATATAAAAGTGTTTTAAAAGACAGAAAAAATGTGTTAAAATCACAAATAATTGAATAATAATAAAAATTTAAACAAAAATAAACAATTCATTTAAAAATATGTTTTTTTAAATTTGGTTTGATCTGTTTTAAAAAACCAAAGCAGATAAAAATAATGCTCATTCATCAGTCAGGGCAGCACAGTGGCCTCACAGCAAGAAGGTCAGGGCTCAAGTCCAGCGTGAACAAGGCTTGAAATACTGGTCTTTCTGTGTAGAGTTTGCATGTTCTCCCTGTGCATGTGTGGGTTTTCTCTGTTTTTTTCCAAAAACATACGGGTTAGGTTAATTGGCTGCTACAAGATTGCCCCAAGGAATGTGTGTGTATGTGTGTGTGTGTGTGTGTGTGTGTGTGTGTGTGTGTGTGTGTGTGTGTGTGTGTGTGTGTGTGTGTGTGTGGCCCCACAACAGACTCGTGACCTGTTCAGGGTGTATCCTGCCTCTCGCCTGAAATCAGTCGGTATAAGCTCCGTCACCCCATGGAATCTCATGAGGTCATAAGAGGTCAAAAGACGAAACAAAAAAAATGATGCTTAGTCATCTCGACAAAAAAACCTTCAAACATGATGAGATTAGTCCTGAGCTCAGGTCTCTGCACTGGCATCTAGAACTCTGAGGACCTCTGGGACCGGCCTCCTGCTGGTGTCTAGAGTCAGGACTAAACATGGACCATCTAGAACTCTGAGGACCTCTGGGACCGGCCTCCTGCTGGTTTCTAGAGTCAGGACTAAACATGGACCATCTAGAACTCTGAGGACCTCTGGGACCGGCCTCCTGCTGGTGTCTAGAGTCAGGACTAAACATGGACCATCTAGAACTCTGAGGACCTCTGGGACCGGCCTCCTGCTGGTGTCTAGAGTCAGGACTAAACATGGACCATCTAGAACTCTGAGGACCTCTGGGACCGGCCTCCTGCTGGTGCCTAGAGTCAGGACTAAACATGGACCATCTAGAACTCTGAGGACCTCTGGGACCGGCCTCCTGCTGGTGCCTAGAGTCAGGACTAAACATGGACCATCTAGAACTCTGAGGACCTCTGGGACCGGCCTCCTGCTGGTGTCTAGAGTCAGGACTAAACATGGACCATCTAGAACTCTGAGGACCTCTGGGACCGGCCTCCTGCTGGTGTCTAGAGTCAGGACTAAACATGAACCATCTAGAACTCTGAGGACCTCTGGGACCGGCCTCCTGCTGGTGTCTAGAGTCAGGACTAAACATGGACCATCTAGAACTCTGAGGACCTCTGGGACCGGCCTCCTGCTGGTGTCTAGAGTCAGGACTAAACATGGAGAAGCTTCCTGAGGCTTCAAACCGGTGCTTACAAAACTCTTTATCATAAAATAAAGAAATCTGCTTTCTGATCACAATTGAAACAGCTGTATTTTGATTCTCGAAAGTGGAGCTTCATAAATTTTTTTTAGTCTACATTTAATCATTGTAACAGTGTCGGTTTGTCTCACAGCCTCAAGACCTCCTGTTCCTCAAGAACATGCAAACACCTCATAGAAAGGACAGTGTTTCAAGCCTCGCCCCAACTCCTGGTGTAGAACCCTGACCTTCTTACTGTGAGGCCTGGTCTTTTTCTACAAGTAAAATTGTAAATAAATGAATTAACCATTTGAAATTCTTTGGTTGAATCTAACGTTTTATTAAGTTCAAATTTCTCTTTTTTCAAAAAGGATTAAATTTCTGATCAATCAAGAATTTAATAATTAGTTTTTCTTTCTTGCAAATTTTTTTTTATAACTCCAATTAATATCACAAAATGTGTCCAAAAAAATGCACCACTCGAGATGGCAGCAGGTCGGTCGAATCAGAGCAGACCTGTAGAGACGTTCCGCTGGATCCCTGCTGGAATATGAGGGATTGATATGTCTCGTCTTTGTGATGAAACATTGTAGAAAAGTCTTCAAAGTGTCTTCAGGACAATGTGTTTGATGATCGAGACGTTTCAACTTCCACCTAGAAATCATTTTCAATCTGATAGAAGGAACCTGAGAACTGGTTCTAGATAAATTAACCTGAGTTAGCCCCGCCCATAAAGAGGAGGAGCTAACACTAACCTGTTAATTTTTAAAAGGTAGTAATTTGGTAACATGGAAAAGTGAGGTTACAGGGAGAAGAGATAAAGAAGGTGGAAGATTTTAAGTATCTAGGATTCAACAGTCCAGAGCAATGGAGAGTGTGGAAAAGAGGTGAAGAAGCGTGTTAAGGCAGGCTGGAACGGGTGGAGGAAAGTATCAGGTGTGATGTGTGATAGAAGAGTTTCAGATAAATGAAAGCAAAAGTGTAGAAAACCGTGGTGAGAGCGGCCATGCTGATTGGTCTAGAGCAGCGGTCGGCAACCTTTTACACCGAAAGAGCCATTTGAACCCGGTTTCCACGGAAAAGAAAACACTGGGAGCCGCACATCTAAAATGAAAAAAAAAAAAAAAACTTCTACTACTTTACCGCAGCATGTTTTCTTATGAAATCCACGCGCTACAGAGAAAATTATATTTTATTCATTTAATGAACACATTTTGAACATTTTGAATTCTTGAAAAATAATAACAATGAATGTCTCTTTCAAATAAATTAAAAAGCTGAATTTAAATTGTGCATGCAGCAAACAAAAGGGAAAAATCCGTGAGCCGTCATCCTTATATCGCCTTGGCCCAAGGCCCTTGGGCTTTCAAAGTATGCAGCGGAGCCTTGACTTGAATATATAAAATAAATTGGGGGAAAAAGCACTGTGTCACTAAACAATGAAAATTAAATATTTGCAAAATATCTGCATAAATATTTATTTTACCTGGTTAATGGGACTTCTGCTCCTGAACCTCTGCGCACAGCTTCTGCAAATCGGGGCTGTACGAAGTCACTTTAATCTTTACGCAGGACTGTAAGCTGTCATCTGTGAGCCGTAAGCGGTGTTTGTTTTTAATGCAGTTCATGGTGGAGAATAGCTGCTCACATACATATGTGGATCCGAAGATCGACAGGACTCCAAAGGCATATTTCTTCATGTTCGTGTAGGTGTCGGGATGGCATTCCATGTTTCAAATATGAGTTTGTCCGGTCTCGGGAGGTTCTCAATATCACTCCATTTGTGATTCTGAGCAAGAGTGGCCTTCTGACGGGCAACATCTTCAAGGTCCTCTGTCAAGCGTTTGAATTTGGACACCCAAATGTCTTTGTCAGCTATGTCAGCCAGCTCCAGCTCCAGAGCAGGTTGACTTACACCTGCAAATGCAGTCACGTTTAGCAGGGATGGATCAATGGTCAGGAGAGTGACGGGGAAGGACAATGTGGTTTTTTCCTCTCTGAACTCACGGAATCGTTTACCAAACGACGCTTGCATTGTGGTGATTGTAGACTGCAAATACTCTGAATTGATCACTCCGTGAGCTTGTTTGAACTCCCTTAAAGAGGGGAAGTGAGACAGTGTGCCTCTCTGTAAATCTCTGGCTAAAACTGTCAGTTTGCGCTCAAACGCCAACACCTCCTCCAGCATGTGCAGCGCTGTGCCTCCTCTCCCCTGAAGCGTTGTGTTCAGCGTGTTTAGTTTCGCTGTCATGTCCACCATGAAGTGGAGTTTTTCCAGCCACTCTGGCTGTTCCAGCTCAGGAAAGGTGAGCCCTTTGCTGCTCATGAAAGTTTTCACCTCTCCCAGACATGCAGCAAAACGTTGAAGCACCTCTCCTCTGGACAGCCACCGGACTCTGTTATGCAGCAGGAGATCAGAGTATGCGCTCTCCACCTCATCCAGTAATGAACGGAACTGGCGGTGATTTAAACCTTTTGCCATTATTTCATTGACAATCTGAATAACAACATTCATGACCTCTGTGCATTCTGGAGGAAAACTTTGCGCGCACAATGCCTCTTGGTGCAGGATGCAATGAAAAGTCAGCAGCTTTCTATCCAGTGATTTCTGCAGCAAAGCCACAAAGCCCCTGTGCGCTCCAGTCATACTCGGTGCCCCATCGGTAGCCACCGACACGAGGTGGGTTGTTTTTATTTCTTTGGCTCGTAAACAATCAAGCACAGCCTCACAGATGTCCTCCCCCCGTGTCTGGCATTTTAGTGGTATCAGCTCAACCATTTCTTCCTGTGGTCCAGCAGAATTCACATATCGGAAGAACAGCGCTATTTGTTCAATGTCCGTTTTGTCTTTGGACTCATCACAGGCGATTGAGTATGCTGCTGCTGAATTGATGTCTTTGATTTGCTGTTTTGTGATATTTTCTGCCATTTTTATGGTTCTGTCTTTGACAGTTTTCGCAGAGAGAGGCATCTCTCTGATTTTCTGCACAATTTCGTCTTTGTTTTTAAAGTCCGCAAATAAGTGTTCTGAAATCTTAAGGAATGATTCTTTCATATATTCTCCATCTGTGAACGGTTTCCCATGCCTGCCTATTTCCTGAGCGGCCACAAAGCTTGCATATGTAGTTGTATTTGCAGACTTCACCCACTTCTTGAATTGATTTTTCGTCCTGTCATCCTTCTGCATAAGTTCCGAAACAGCTTTTTTCCTCTCTTCTCCCTCTGGATATTTTTCAGCAAAGGCTCTGTGTGTATTGTTAAAATGTCTTGCGACATTTGACCGTTTATTGTTAGCCAGTTTTTCTCCACAAATTAGGCATACTGGTAGGCCAGTCTCGCCCGAGGTAAATGCAAATGAATCTGCCCAGGCATCATTGAATGCTCTATTTTCTTGAGATATTTTTCTTTTCTTACATTTCTCCATTGGTTTTGCCGGGATTGAAAGTCGCTCAAAATAGACGGCGTTTCAGCGGGTATACCAGCTTCCGCAGTGTGACGTCTATTTTGAGCGACGAAAAAATAATATCAAATAATTTAATTAATATTTTAATATTTCAAGATCACAATAATCTTCAAATTTAGAACTAAAATAATATAAAAACTAACACAAATAAAACACACTTCAATTAAATACAAAAAAAATTTTTTTTAGTAATTTATTTTCCCAAGCGGCTTGGGAAAATAAATTACTAAAAAATTTTTTTAGTAATTTTTTTTAGATGGGCCAAGAGCCGCATTATAAGGATGAAAGAGCCGCATGCGGCTCCGGAGCCGCGGGTTGCCGACCGCTGGTCTAGAGATAGTGTGGTGAGAGCGGCCATGCTGATTGGTCTAGAGACAGTGTGGTGAGACCCGCCATGCTGATTGGTCTAGAGACAGTGTGGTGAGAGCGGCCATGCTGATTGGTCTAGAGGCAGTGTGGTGAGAGCGGCCATGCTGATTGGTCTAGAGACAGTGTGGTGAGAGCGGCCATGCTGATTGGTCTAGAGACAGTGTGGTGAGAGCGGCCATGCTGATTGGTCTAGAGACAGTGTGGTGAAAGCGGCCATGCTGATTGGTCTAGAGACAGTGTGGTGAGAGCGGCCATGCTGATTGGTCTAGAGACAGTGTGGTGAGAGCGGCCATGCTGATTGGTCTAGAAACAGTAGCACTGAAGAAAAGACAGGAAGCAGAGATGTTTGTATCAGAGATGAAGATGCTGAGGAGTGACCAGGATGGACAGGATCAGAGGAACAGCACATGTTAGAGGTTTTAAAGTCAGAGAGCCCAGACTGAGATGGTTTGGACATGTACAGAGGAGAGAGAGAGAGTACATCAGAAGAAGGATGCTGGGTTTGGAACCACCAGGAAAGAGGACTAGAGGAAGACCAAAGAGGAGGTTCATGGATACAGTGAAGGAAGACATGAAGATAGTTGGTGTGACTGAAGAGGATGCAGGAGATAGGGTTAGATGGAAGAAACTGACTTGATGTGGTGACCCCTAAAGAGAAAAGCCGAAAGAAGAAGTAATTTGGTAACAATGATAGGGTGGGTCTTAGTTAACCTTTATTAATGTCTACTAACTTCATTGTCCTAAACTAATTAGTAAGACGCTCCCGTTTTAAAGACATGCTGTGAAACTGAACTGGTCCCAATGAGAGCATTGACTCTGCTTGTCTTTAGACCAGGGTGTGAGGAGGATATTAAGTTATGTTAATCCTTCATTCCTGTTCAGAGAAGGATTTTATTACTTTTTTTTTACACCTTTTTTAAACCATCTCTTCTCTCTACTTAGAATCTTAACCTCAGTGTCCTCACATGTGTGTTTGATAGATTTAAGATGCAGGCTGCGGCTGTTTTCTTTCACCATTATAGTGCTAAAGGAAGACAGTGGATTAGTGGTAGAGCATTCGCCCATGGACCAAAAGTTAACCGGAAGTTTGCGGGTTCGATTCCCACCGAGTTCATGTCCAGGATCTTTGGAGAAGACACCTAACCCCCCGTTTCACCCACCATTGGTGGCAGCCTGCTGCGGTGTTATGATGCACACAAATTTCCCTGATGAGGGATGTAAAAAAAAAAAATTTACAGCTCGTCTAATTATTATTTACTATATATATTATTCTATATATTATTTTTTTAACTCCTGGATGGAGATGGAAAGATCTGAAGAACCAGACAGAGACGGAGTAAAAACAAACCCATTGCTTCTTTATTATTTTTACAGTAGTCACTCGTTCGTTCGTAGCTGCCTGGCTTTCTTTTTTTTTTTTTGCCCATAGTTGAAACTTTTTATTTTTCCATCAACACAACAAAAAATTTATGAACAAAGTATAAAAACACAAATAAAAAAACAGAAGAAATACCCATCACAAAAAAAAAAAAAAAAAAACAACTTTTGGCAAGAAGGGTGGATGGATCCAGTGCATCTTTAAAAGAGCTTTCAGAGATTATCATCTGACGGTAAAAAAGTAAACAAATAACAAACATGGCGCCTGTATGGCACAACATGGACTTCACACATCCACCGCCGTGCCCTGTATCCCTGGTAATGCCCTGTTACCTCGGTAACGCCACAACAGGAAACGCAGATTGATTCAGTGCCAAACAGAAAAAAAAAACATGATTATTGTTCAGTGCTCCGCGTTTCCGTGGCGACGGAAACAGCAGCGGACAGGAAGTGGAATCGGTAGAAACAAATAAATTAAAATCTCCTGAGAAAAATGGATCAACGGTCACAGAAACAGTTAACGGGGGCCATCCTGCACCCCCTTCTCTCACTCCCACAGTCACATCTGATCAGGGATGGTTATCGATACTGATCATCAATCCAGAGTCTTATCTTAAACTTTTTTAATCAAGGCCAGTGTTATGAGATTTGAAGTCTTTCTGTGTAGAGTTTGCATGTTCTCCCTGTCTATGTGTGGGTTTCCTCCCACCCTACAAAAACATGCATGTTAGTTTGAGGACCCCCTCGAAGACGAGATGTTTCATCTCAAGTCAAATGAAACTAAAAAAAGTGTAAAAACAAGTAGATGAAGAAAAACAAAACAAATTCAAACTAAAATGTGTTGTTTTTTTAAAAAAAACAGCTGCTTGATGTTGAAATTATTAAAATAAAAGAAGCCACAAAAAATTTTTTTTTTACTTCTGAATCACTAAATAAAATTCGTCTCTCACTCTGTTTTGATAGAGCGAGGGTCTTTCTCATTTACTGATTTTTAAAACATAATAAACTTGTTGAAGTTATGTTTGAAGAAGTTAGAGATTAAATCCTTGAGATTATTTTAAAGGTAAAATTGTGAATCTAGATAAAAGTATGCTTGAGTTTTTAAAGTTTTAACAGTATAAACTTTCTGCCTCCATTCGTTTCTATGGGGCAAAAAAAACTAAGCAAAACTTTAAAAGTTTGAATATAATCGACCAGATAGGGTTAGATGGAAGAAACTGACTTGCTGTGGGGACCCCTGAAGGGAAATGATGGAAGAAGAATATAATCTGACCAGTCCAGATAAAGCCGGTCTATTCCAGACCAAAATAGTCCAAATTGGTTCCTGCTGCTGAAACTGTAGAACTCCCAAAAAAACATATGAAAGAATGATGAATAAATAAATAATAAAGATAAACAAGAAAACAATCATCAATGCTTTTCAAGTGATTACAGAGTAAAGGAAGTTCATATTTTATTTTAAAATGTTTCTAAATAAAAGCTTTGGTTGCATCTGTGTTGTTTGTTTGTTTGTTTGTCGATTTGTTTTTAAATTAAAACGTATAGAAAAGATTAAAAACTGGATCAATAAGAAGAACCGATGACCATCCAAAAATCTGATGATGAAATGATTTCCTGTGAGATGGACCAATCACAGGGGACTCTTTCTGGGAGTGTGTGTGTGTGTGTTGGTATTTACAGTACGGGTTTATTCACACAGCTGGAATTATACAGACAGTAAATATGTACATGCGTCCCGCCCCCTCACACACTCCTCCTGGCTATAGTGCAGGGGTTTCAAACTCTGGTCCTGGAGGCCTTACGGCCGGGGTGTGCCCGGCCAGTCGATCGCGGACTGGTACTAAGTCGACCGCCTGATGTGTCGGAAAAAAATTAAAAATGAAGTCTGTGTTTTAAACTCGGAAACTTTGACGCTATATTTAGTGAGTATTCGGACCCCCGGTCGCTAGAGTCGCTCTCTGTTTTTGTTTATTTTCCATCTCACGGCTTTTTCTAGTGTTATTGATGATTTTCGGAGTTTGTGACGTAAAATCAATAAACCGCCCGTGATGTCGCTGTGGCCCCTCCCTCTCACAAAGCGCTGCGTGTTAGAGAAAAGAGAGCGAGTGAGAAAGAGGAATTTGTCACTGTGTGTGTGTGTTTAAGAGTGTGTTTACGCCCGCGCGTGTGTATGTGATGTCTAATGGTTGTGTAACAACAAACGTGTTGTGAGGGTAGTTTTACTGCAGGATGAAAACAGTGTGTGTGTGTGTGTGTGTGTGTGTGTGTGTGTGACGGTAACACTAGACTGGTAGATCTCAGGAGGTTTGATAAACAGGGTGGCCCCCTGCCTCACGGTGTCCTGAAGCACGTTCCTGGTTCTGGACCCGGTGTGAAGATGGAAAACCTTCAGGACACCGTCAGGTCCTTTAGGACTGGAGTTTGACACCCCTGCTGTAGTGTAAGGGGGGTGTTTGGACCTTGGGGGGGTTCAGCTGTTCTTCAGCAGCGTCCTGTCTTCAGGAGGGGGGCAGGTTGGGGTTCGGATGAAGGAGAGCAGCTGGCCGGTCTCAGAGGAAAGGAGGGAGCAGCAGCGGAGGTCGGCCGTCTGAAGGGAGGGGCAGCGTCTCAGCAGGGGGAGGCACTGCTCCGTCACTTTTACACACCCTGCAGGAGGACACACACACACACACATATCACCCACTAATATTATTTCTATTGTAATAAAGACATGCTGGTGATACGAGCCTGATCCCACCTGCTCAAACACACTGACCAAAAAGATCCTCAAAAACTCAAAAGATAGTTTGAATATAAAAAGTTATTAATGACTAAAAATAAATATAAAGTGTTTGGAAAAAGAAAAAAAACTACAGTAAAAATCAACAAGACTGAAATACTGAGAATGAAAAATAGAAATTCTAACAAAGATGAGAAATTAAATTTTCATCAATGAGCAGCCGAAATTAAATTTCAGCTGCTTGTTTCTGTGATCTCGTTCTGTCAGTCATCACCCGCACTGGTTACCATGGTGAGGGTAGGAACGTAGATCCTGGTTACCATGGTGAGGGTAGGAACGTAGATCCTGGTTACCATGGTGAGGGTAGGAACGTAGATCCTGGTTACCATGGTGAGGGTAGGAACGTAGATCCTGGTTACCATGGTGAGGGTAGGAACGTAGATCCTGGTTACCATGGTGAGGGTAGGAACGTAGATCCTGGTTACCATGGTGAGGGTAGGAACGTAGATCCTGGTTACCATGGTGAGGGTAGGAACATAGATCCTGGTTACCAAGGTGATGGTAGGTACGTAGATCCTGGTTACCATGGTGAGGGTAGAAACGTAGATCCTGGTTACCATGGTGAGGGTAGGAACCTAGATCCCAGTTACCATGGTGAGGGTAGGAACGTAGATCCTGGTTACCATGGTGAGGGCAGGAACGTAGATCCTGGTTACCATGGTGAGGGCAGGAACGTAGATCCTGGTTACCATGGTGAGGGTAGGAACGTAGATCCTGGTTACCATGGTGAGGGTAGGAACATAGATCCTGGTTACCAAGGTGATGGTAGGTACGTAGATCCTGGTTACCATGGTGAGGGTAGAAACGTAGATCCTGGTTACCATGGTGAGGGTAGGAACGTAGATCCTGGTTACCATGGTGAGGGTTGCAACGTAGATCCTGGTTACCATGTTGAGTGTAGGAACGTAGATCCTGGTTACCATGGTGAGGGTAGGAACCTAGATCCCAGTTACCATGGTGAGGGTAGGAACGTAGATCCTGGTTACCATGGTGAGGGCAGGAACGTAGATCCTGGTTACCATGGTGAGGGCAGGAACGTAGATCCTGGTTACCATGGTGAGGGCAGGAACGTAGATCCTGGTTACCATGGTGAGGGTAGGAACGTAGATCCTGGTTACCATGGTGAGGGTAGGAACGTAGATCCTGGTTACCATGGTGAGGGTAGGAACGTAGATCAAATGGTAAATTTAGAGCTTTGCTTTTCGTCTCAGGTAAATCGTTAGAGAAATTAAATTGATCGACTGAAAGAATAACAAATAGTTAACCAGCAGTACAAAGAATCTGTGTGGTGATTCTGGGATGGAACCAGTAGGGCTTTACCTGCCAGGTTGATATGGGTGAGGCTCTCTCTGAGGGGAGACGTGGGGGAGGTGAGGGTCTGCACAGTCTGGTCCGTCACATTAGGACATTGGCTCAGGTCCAACCGGGCCAGGTGTGGTACGTAGCGCACCAGCAGGCGGGCTGAAGCGTCCGTCAGGTCCAAACCAGCCAATCGGAGCTCCGTCACATTCTGGAAACGACCCGCCCTCATCTCACCGTGAGCTGGCCAATCAGAGAGAAGCAATCAGTACCAGAGTAAGATGAGGGGGTCGGACAAACACACACACATAGACCGAAAGATACACACACATCCGAGGTCTCACCTGTCCTGGTGTCTGGAGGCGGAGCCAGCAGTTCTCTCAGGTGGGAGTCTTTCAGATCCTCCACTCGACTCAGGTCCAAGAGTTTCAGACACGGACAGACGGCCTGACACAGGGCGGAGACGGACGGCCAGGGACAACCAGACACGTTGAGCTCCACAAGACCTACAGGACACGACATGAACAACAGAGACTCAATCAGAACCAGAGAGACACAGGTGTGTGTGTGTGTTAATGTGTGTATGAAAGTCTGTGTGAGTGAGTGTGTGTGTGTGTGTGCGCTACACTGTAAAGCACCTAGAGCAGCGGTCGGCAACCCGCGGCTCCGGAGCCTCATGCGGCTCTTTCATCCCTATAATGCGGCTCTGATTGGCTTGGGAAAATAAATTACTAAAAATTTTTTTTTGTATTTAATTGAAGTGTGTTTTATTTGTGTTAGTTTTTATATTATTTTAGTTCTAAATTTGAAGATTATTGTGATCTTGAAATATCACAAAGTATGCTCCGCTGGATACTTTGAAAGCCCAAGGCGATATAAGGATGACGGCTCACAGATTTTTCCCTTTTGTTTGCTGCATGCACAATTTAAATTCAGCTTTTTAATTTATTCGAAAGAGACATTCAGACATTATTATTTTTTCAAGAATTCAAAATGTGTTCATTACATCGGTAAAATGTAATTTTCTCCGTAGCACTTCATAAGACATAACCACACTATAGTTGTTTATACAAAGTGTAAAGGTAAGAAAAAGCAATATATCATTTTAGATAAGATAAATGGATATACAGGCATGTGAGAAAATTAGGACACCCCATTAAATAATCAGCTCTTTATTTAGAAATGGTTCACATACCAATATCCAGTCATGTTTATATGTATTTTTCAAAAAGAAAGTGATTTGATTGCAATTTAACAACAAAAATGAACATTGTTTGACAAATTCAAAAAAAGAAAAAAAATAAAGTATGTATTTTAATGGAGGAAAAAGTTAGGACACCCTACCCCTAATAGCTAGTGTTGCCCCCTTTGGCTGATATAACTTCAACGAGACGCTTTTTGTAGCCTTTTACCAGTCTCTGACATCGATCAGGAGAAAGTTTGGCCCACTCCTCAATGCAGAATTCTTTTAGCTGTGAGATGTTTGAGGGGTGTCTTGCATGTACAGCCCGTTTCAAGTCACCCCACAGCATTTCGATTGGATTAAGATCAGGGCTTTGACTTGGCCATTCCAGGACTCTCCACTTCTTTTTTAGCCAGTCCTTGGTGGATTTGCTGGTATGCTTTGGGTCATTGTCTTGTTGCGGTATCCAGTTACGCTTCAGCTTTAATTTTTTGACAGATGGTTTCACATTTTCTTCAAGCACCCTCTGATACACAGTAGAATTCATGGTAGATTCTATGATGGTGAGCTGGCCAGGTCCTGCTGCAGCAAAGCAACCCCAAACCATGACACTGCCCTCTCCATGCTTTACAGTTGGTATGAGGTTCTTTTCTTGGAAGGCTGTATTTGGTTTACGCCAAACGTGTCTTCTGTTCTGGTGTCCAAATAATTCAATTTTAGACTCATCTGTCCAAGGAACCTTATTCCAGAAGTCGTGGTCTTTGTCTATGTTCTCTCTGGCAAACTTCAGTCTGGCCTTGATGTTTTTTTTAGAGAGCAAAGGTTTCTTCCTTGCACACCTCCCATGCAAGTCACACTTGTGCAGTCTCTTTCTGATCGTAGAGTCATGCACTTTCACATCGACAGTTGCCAGAACCTGCTGTAATTCCCTTGATGACACTTTAGGATTTTTCAGGACCTCTTTGACCATCTTGCGTTCTGCTCTGGGGGTAAACTTGCCCGGACGGCCAGATCTTGGCATGGTGGCAGTTGTTTTAAATGTCCACCACTTGTAAATAATTTTGCGAATGGTGGAATGGCTGATGTTAAATTCTTTTGAAATCTTTTTAAATCCTTTACCAGACTCGTAAGCGGCCACAATCTTCTTTCTGAGGGCATCAGGAAACTCTTTAGACCTCACCATGGCGCTCACCTCAACATCTCAACTGTCAGGGCCACACCAAACTAAATCTGAGGTTTAAATAGGGCAAGGCTCCATTCAAATGCTGGGTAACGATGTACTAATCATGTGCACCGGATGTGATGTACCTGTTTGGGATTTTCAACATTTTAAGAGGGATAATATAGGGGGTGTCCTAATTTATTCCTCATCAGAAATTGAATTATTTTTTAATTACATTTTACAGAAAGTTTTAAAAAGGCTTTTCTTATTTTTTTATTTTTTAGTTATATTACTTGGATCCCTGAGTTTAATTAAAATTGACATTAACTACCCATATGTCCAAATATATTTTAAAATACACAGGATTTCATAAGATGTCCTAATTTTTTCACATGCCTGTAAGGATGACGCCTCATGGCATTTTTCTGCTTTCGTTTGCTACATGGACAATTTAAATTCAGCTTTTTAATTTATTTGAAAGAGACATTCATTGTTATTATTTTTCAACAATTCAAAATGTTCAAAATGTGTTCATTAAATGAATAAAATGTCATTTTCTCTGTAGCACGTGGATTTCATAAGAAACATGCTGCGGTAAAGTAGTAGAAGTTTTTTTTTTTTTTCATTTTAGATGTGCGGCTCCCAGTGTTTTCTTTTCCGTGGAAACCGGGTTCAAATGGCTCTTTCGGTGTCAAAGGTTGCCGACCGCTGACCTAGAGGAACTACGCAGGTACAAGAGCGCTGTATTAATAGAGTCCATTTACCAGCTGGTCAGAACCCACCAATCAGGAAGGATCGCTCAGCGTCCATTGACTTCTATTGTAAAACCTGCAGCCATTACGAAGTGAGCCATATCGTCACGGTAACCATTCTGGCTGTTACCCTGGTTACAACGCAATGCTCTAACGTAGTGACGCTCCACTCCAACCCGCCCCTCTCTAAAGTCCGCCCGGTTACCTTGGAGACGGTTTATGAGCCACATGAGCTGCTTCTTTGAAATGTTGGTGTGTCCCAGGTTCAACGAGATAGGCTGCCGGCGAATGATGGCGCTCAGCATGGGCGGCGTGATGGAGCGCTGGCGGCTCAGGTCCACCTGCATCCACAGACGTTTGTCACAGCACCTGCAGGGCGGGTAGAGAGGAGAGACGGGTTGGAGGAGGGGTTATGGTAGAGGAGCGAGGTCATGACTGGTACTAACCAGCGGCTCCAGGTGCGACACACCCTCATGCAGACGCAGAGTTCCCGTTGGCTGAGGAAGGTGAACACTCGCAGCCAGACGTCTCTGGTGACGATGTGAGCGGAGCCGCAGTCCAGTGGCAAACAGCTGGGCTCGGGGCAGGTGGGAGGCGGCCTCACCAGGTGTCTCTCCATCTGAATGGGCCGGGGTGGCGAGGGCACGGCAGGAGGGCTGCGCTTCATCATCTGTGAGCGCGGGGCGAGGCGTGAGGGCTGTGAGCATGGCGACGCCGCCATGGCCGACATCATCAGGCCACAACCCACCCCTCCGCCGCCATTAGAGTTGGGTATGGAGGCCAGGCCAGGCTTGGTGGTCTTACTACGGATCTTGCTGCTGCGGCTCCCCTTAGCCCCGCCCCCATGTCTATGATTGGCCAGGATCATGCTGGCGTTCTCTTTCTCGCCTCCCTCTCTGACTGTGGCGCCCCCACGCGTTCGCCCGTTGCGCGCCTCTTGCCCGTTGCTGCGTTGCTTGCTGAAGGGGTCGTGCTGGGAGGACGGAGGCATCTGATTGGAGGAGAGGGGCGATGGAGGCGGGAGGGAGGAGGGGTTTTTACTTGGAGTGTCGTCTTCGTCACCGTCCATCATGCCTAGTTTGCGTCCTCTTGAAGTCATATCCCCGCCCCCTCTCCTCTTACCCGCCCCGCTCGGCTCATCGTCGTCCTCCTCCCCCCTCGCCACCTCGCCCTCCGACTCTTCGCTGGCGCTGAAGCCTAACTCAGCCAGACGCCTCTCTCTCTCTCTGCGCCGCCTCTCTCTCTCAGCTCGGCTCGCGCTGCTGTTGCCATAGGCGACAGGTGGTGGCGGAGCCGGAGAAGAGGAGGAGGATCCGCCATCTTGCTCCCCCCTGATGGAGTCGTCTGAGTCGGACTCAGAGTCGGACTCGGAGCTGGAGGAAGAGGAGGATGAAGAGTCTGCGCGGCGCTCCAGGAGACACATCCTCTTAAACTGTTCCAGTTTCTCCCGGTGGTGGGAGCGCTGGTCAGCGCTGGACATGGCGCTGCCGGGCTGGGAGGAGGAGCCTGCCGAGGAGCCCTGCAGCCCCCCCACTCCTCCTCCAGAGGATCCGTTTGATTCCTCCGGTTTCACCTTCTGTGAGGATTAAACATGAAGGTAGTTAAAATGATCAGAGGTCTAAAAGGAATCCTGGTCTCGTCGTTCGTACCTTTTTCAGACGTTTCTCATGAACTCCTTTGATCTACGGAACAAAGAAACCGTCAGATTGATGACATCATTATTATAAAAGCACTGTGACCCCGCCCACCTTCTTCTTGGGTCCGCTGTCCAGAGCTTGTTCCTTCTCCTTTTTCCTTTTGTGTAGCCCCTCCATCCGTACTGCCTCCTCCACAGAGGGGAGGGGTTTCTTTTTAGGAGGGGGGTCATCAGTGAGTTTCCAGCGGCCCACCTCTCCGTTATCCAGACGCCGCTTACCGGAACCGTCCGCTGAGTCCTGCTGGCAGGTTACA
This sequence comes from Neostethus bicornis, assembly GCA_902685375.1. Classification (NCBI taxonomy): domain Eukaryota; kingdom Metazoa; phylum Chordata; class Actinopteri; order Atheriniformes; family Phallostethidae; genus Neostethus; species Neostethus bicornis. The sequence continues at coordinate 702,382 of CACRXE010000070.1, forward strand.
CACAGAACCAGTAAACACTCACAGTCCTGATACCGTGCTGCTGATACCATTCCAGTACCTACCTTACTGGTTTTACCCTCTTTGTGGCATTTGGGACATTCCCAACAGTTTGGAATTTCCTCATTGATGATTCCTTCAGCTTTTCCCATCTACGGAGGAAACCACAGTTTAGGTCCTAAATACCGTTTCGTTTTGTTGTCTTCCGCTTATCCGTCCAACGTCAGACGGAAAACCGGGCTACTCTCACTCCGGCTGCATCTTCCAGCTCACCCAGGAGGATCCCGAGGTGTTCCCTCTTCAGGTCCGGAGTCTGTCTCTGGGTCTCCTGCTGGTGTGATGAGCTCTAAACACTTCACCAAGCAAGGCGTTTAAAAGGCAATCTAACCAGATGCCCAGACGACCCCATCTGGCTTCTCTCGTCCAGGAGGGGCAACGGCTCTACTCCAAGCTCCTCCCAGTTGGCAGAGGTCCTCACTCAAACTCTGAGAGCCCAGCCACCCTGCAGGGAAACTCATTTCAGCCGCTTGTATCTGTGATCCCGTTCTTTCAGTCGCCACCCACACTGGTTACCATGGTGACGGTAGGAACGTAGATCCTGGTTACCATGGTGAGGGTAGGTACGTAGATCCTGGTTACCATGGTGAGAGTAGGAACGTAGATCCTGGTTACCATGGTGAGGGTAGGAACATAGATCCGGTTACCATGGTGAGGGTAGGAACGTAGATCCTGGTTACCATGGTGAGGGTAGGAACGTAGATCCTGGTTACCATGGTGAGGGTAGGAACATAGATCCGGTTACCATGGTGAGGGTAGGAACATAGATCCTGGTTACCATGGTGAGGGTAGGAACGTAGATCCTGGTTACCATGGTGAGGGTAGGAACGTAGATCCTGGTTACCATGGTGAGGGTAGGAACATAGATCCGGTTACCATGGTGAGGGTAGGAACATAGATCCTGGTTACCATGGTGAGGGTAGGAACGTAGATCCTGGTCACAATGGTGAGGGTAGGAACATAGAACCTGGTTACCATGGTGAGGGTAGGAACATAGAACCTGGTTACCATGATGAGGGTAGGAACATAGATCCTGGTTACCATGGTGAGGGTAGGAACATAGATCCTGGTTACCATGATGAGGGTAGGAACATAGATCCTGGTTACCATGATGAGGGTAGGAACATAGATCCTGGTTACCATGATGAGGGTAGGAACATAGATCCTGGTTACCATGATGAGGGTAGGAACATAGATCCTGGTTACCATGGTGAGGGTAGGAACATAGATCCTGGTTACCATGATGAGGGTAGGAACGTAGATTGACTTGTAAATCAAGAGCTTTGCTTTTCGGCTCAGCTCTTTCTTCACCATGTTGGATCGATGCAGACAGACCGCCCAGCAGTACGGACCCTGTGAAACCAGCCCGAGTTTGAGCCAGTGGACTGACCTTGAGGCAGCTAGGATGGATGATCTCGTTGCAGATGGTGCACTCCATCAGAGAAAAGCTGAACTTATCCTCTTCAGAATCCACCGTGTCCTCCTTCCCTGCTTCTCCACACGCAAAACACACCGCCGTGTGGGGCAAGACGGGCTGCGGGAGGACAGTCAGTCAGATAGCTCTGTGTGTGTGTGTGTCTATGTGTGTGTGTGTGTGTGTGCATTACCGCGGTGCACTGCCTCAGCAGGCAGGACTGCTTCATTCGACCCGGTCCTCCAAACTTCTTCATGTCTTTGCAGAAATGACACTCTCCACATTCGTTACGTGTGCAGGCCTGGCAGCGCCGGCACCGGGTCCTCCTGCGTCTGGCGCCGCCACCGCCGCCCCCTCCCAGCACCTTACTGCCCGACATCCCCGCCGCAGTCAGCCGTCACCATGGAAACGCTCACCGATACAGGCAGCTGCAAGGAGATACACCGTCAGTCTGGAAACACCTTTTTACCAGGTTACATTGTAAGGATCCTCGCAGCGTAACCGTGGTAACGGATAACGACCTGTTTCAGAAAAAGATGATTTATTTTTAATTAAATATCAAATAGAAACAACGCAGTTTGATATTTTGTTATCGTTAACTCATGTCGATGAGACTCCCGTGGATTAACACCAACGATAAACCAAGCCTTTTGGTTCATCATTGTACGTTACAGTGAGCCGTAGGGAGTTGGTTGAGCTCTGCCAAGCTCTCTGGCACCTCCTGTGACACCGGCTCTATCAACTCGTCTTTCCATCGCTCCGTCAGTAACATCGAGAGGGGGATCCTGGCACTGGGCACTCCAGGATCACCGTACCACCTTCGGATGTCAACCCAGCTTTGCTGTCTTGGCGCATACTCAATACGGAGAGGAACAGATACCAGTCTAAAGCTCAGAGCCGGGCACGAGGGGTTGCTTTCGATGGTAGGAGGAGTCCTATGACTCCAATGGGAAGATCCCACCTGCCTTAACCCGGGCGGCCCCCGGGCGATAAGGTACTACCCTGCCACAACTTACTGCCTCATCAGGTGCATGAAGCTTAGACCAAATCGACAGGGTTGTTGTAAACCTGAGCACCTCGTACAGATCTCGTACAGACTTCATTGTTTCCTGAGACAGAAGCATGCCAACAACAAGGTGAACCAAGCTTTGAGATAATGATGGATTAAAATCTAAAAAGTTTAGGCTGAATAACCTGTTTTACAAGTGATGTCATCACCGTGGCTCAAAGTTCTGCTGGGAGCGAAAAAATGCTTTCCGTTCTGTTCCATTATCTACAGCACTTCCTCCATTAACCACACCCCTCCTTCAACACCTGGCTCCCCGCTCCACATACAGCATCCAATAGAAAATCTTGCTCCTCCATATCTCTCTGACCTGCTTGCTCTCTCTGCTCCTCCTCCTCTATCCAGTTTTCTGTCACTATGAGGAGCATATGTTGTTGAATATATCGTCTCTGTTTGTTTATCGGATGTTATTTTTAAGTATTATTGTATTTCTTTATATTTGTAAATATGATGCACGGTGACCTCAAGAGTCACCGTGAAAGAAAGGCGCCTTAGAAATAAAATATATATTACTACGTTATTTAACCCCTACTGGGAAAATATGTGTGTTTGGTAGGTCCAAGCAGTCTAAGAGAGCTCCTAACAGCTGCTAGGTGGTCCCGAATTGGGTGGAGCTGGAAAAGCTGCTTGGTGGAGTGTGTGTTCGCTCTGGGCTGGGTGGAATGTGGCAACGTTTGAATCTCCAGTGAATCATAATCAGATCTTAAAGAGTCTCTAAAAAAGCTCCACATCTTGATCCTTCACTGTGGTGGAACAACACCAGCAGTCCACCATCTTTAGTTCCATAGTGAATGAATTACTCTATTCATCCCTCAACGTGCTGCACTCCTTAAACCGCAGCAGGCTGCCCTTCGACGGCGCCAATGGTGGGAGAAGTGGGGGTTAGGTGTCTTCTCCAAGGACCCTAGACGTGCTCTCTGTGGGACGCAAACCCGCGAACTTCCGCTACGCGCGCAGATGCTCTGAGCTGCCGTCTCCTTCAGGAAGCCAGGAATGTTCGGACAGGAATCACTGATGATGTCACTCAGAAGATCCTGTCTTCATTCCTTCTGATTCACTCCAGCAGGAACATCTCCACACGTCCATGAAGACTCCACATGGAGGAGCTCAGCTCCACACGTCCACGAAGACTCCACATGAAGGAGCTCAGCTCCACATGTCCATGAAGACTCCACATGAAGGAGCTCAGCTCCACACGTCCATGAAGACTCCACATGAAGGAGCTCAGCTCCACACGTCCATGAAGACTCCACATGAAGGAGCTCTGCTCCACACGTCCATGAAGACTCCACATGAAGGAGCTCAGCTCCACACGTCCATGAAGACTCCACATGAAGGAGCTCAGCTCCACACGTTCATGAAGACTCCACATGAAGGAGCTCGGCACCACACGTCCATGAAGACTCCACATGAAGGAGCTCAGCTCCACACGTCCATGAAGACTCCACATGAAGGAGCTCAGCTCCACACGTCCATGAAGACTCCACATGAAGGAGCTCTGCTCCACACGTCCATGAAGACTCCACATGAAGGAGCTCAGCTCCACACGTCCATGAAGACTCCACATGAAGGAGCTCTGCTCCACACGTCCATGAAGACTCCACATGAAGGAGCTCAGCTCCACACGTCCATGAAGACTCCACATGAAGGAGCTCAGCTCCACACGTCCATGAAGACTCCACATGAAGGAGCTCGGCACCACACGTCCATGAAGACTCCACATGAAGGAGCTCAGCTCCACACGTCCATGAAGACTCCACATGAAGGAGCTCAGCTCCACACGTCCATGAAGACTCCACATTCAAACAATAATGTGGATCTACACAGACACGAGACGTACAGTTTTTTAAAAATCTTTGCTTTATCCGGGGCCGGGTTGTGGGGGTAACAGTCTCGGAGAGGAAGCCCAGGCTCCTGTCACCCCAGCTTCATCCTGAGGTGTTCCCTGTCCAGCTGTGAGACATAGTCTCTCCAGCGGTCCGGGATCTGCCTCTACGTCTCCTCCACCTCATCAGCAAGGAAGGCATCCTAACCAGATGCCTGAACCACCCCATCTGTATTCTCTCTACCTGGATGATCACCTTCAACCAACCAGGAGGTCTGTGATTAATAGCTTGTTGCCATGGAGATTTGCTGGTTATTAACTTGTTATAAACCATGTTACCAGCTGATCAGACATATTGATCAGCTAGCATCTGTTAGCATCACGCAGCTAACATTATTATTAACATTCATAGAGCGCGCATGCGCACGCGCGGCTTTTTAAACATGAGGTTTAATGAAATAAACACATCCGTCCCCACCTCCTCCGCCTTCCTCCCCCATGCACTGCATGCAGGTGTGAAAGGCAGCCATGCTAATATGCTAACCAGCTAGCCTCCTCCCCCTACACACACACACACACACACACACACACACACACACACACACACACCGCGCACAGGTTTACACATCTACCTGGACGCGCACGCGCCTCACCTGTCTCCGTGCATCAACAAGAATGGGACCCTCCTCTCCCTTCCTCACACACACACCTGTCCCCCCTTCCCCGCCCCCTCTTCTTTCTGTTAGCTTCCTTCTTCCTGCGCGAGAGACACTCTCACGCGCACGTGCACACGCTCCGGGGGTCCAGCTTCACGCACGCGCGCCACAAAGAAAAGATTTGATCAGAAACAAATCGATCATCGATTAATAGAAGGTTGCACCAAAATCAGGCACTCACCCCTGTTCCTCTCTCTCTTTCTCTCTGTGTCCTCTCGCGAGGTTTCACGCTAATCTCGCGCACATAAGTGCCTAGGTTAAAATGAGGTCAGAGGTAAACGTTTGACCTTTCCGACCTCTTCTACTACTCTCCCATGACGTCACACATGTACTACTCAAAAAAGAAAAACAAAAATAAACAACAGTAAAAAAAAAAAAAATCGTCGCAGTGGAAATGCGCAGCCGCTGTGTGATGACGTCATATTGTAGGCGGTGCTTCTGGGATTTGTAGGTTTTTTCATTGATCATTCTAAATAATAATAATAGGTTTATTTACGTAAAAATAATCAAATAAAACAGCTGTTAATATATGTAAATATTTTTATAAAGTAAAATCATTTAAAAATCTGAAGCCAGAGATTTTATAAAATTATAATGAATTGTTACAAAATGATTTTGTAACAGTTCTTTATGGGTCACTATTTTAAAGTTCAGATTTTATTTATTTATTTGATTAAACATGTACAATGTTTACATATTCCACCATAAAAACAACAAAAAAAAAAACAAAATAAAATCAATAGGTTGAATCAGAGCTTGTTTGTGTAATATATAAAACTCTAGAACTAATGGAACAAATCAACAGTAGTTAAGTTTAGGTCTGGTGAAATAAAAGGATTTATTCAAGTTCTCCAACTTAAAAAGATGAAAGAGGAACAGTAACTTTCATCATAGTATGAAGACAAAATGACGAAAAACAAAATCCAGAAACTTACAGTCTAATTTTTAAAGAATTAATTTGCAAATTATGGTGGAAAATACGTATAAAATAAATAAATAAATGAATTACTCTATTCATCCCTCACCATGCTGCACTCCTTACACCGCAGCAGGCTGCCCTTCAACGGCACCAATGGTGGGAGAAACGGGGGTTAGGTGTCTTCTCCAAGGACCCTAGACGGTGGTCTCAGTGGGAATCAAACCCACGACCTTCCGGTCCGCGGGCGAGTGCTCTAGCGCTGATCCCCCGTCTCCCACACTAATTTAGTTTAATTAGTATATAACTAAATTAGTATTTAGTTAATAACAAAAATTGATCTCAATACGTTGTTATGAACCTTTTGTTGGTAACGACAGAGGTCCTACCTGTAATGAAAGTTACTGGCCTCTTTCTGCGCTGTATGAGACCCTAAAGGCTGGGGATGGTCTGGGCTGTCTAGGCTGACATACATTTGCACCATCACGTAGACATGCCTCTGGATTGGCAGACTGGGGTGGTGATCCCTCTTTAAAAGAAGGGAGACAGAGGGTGTGCTCCAAATACAGAGGTATCACACCCCTGAGCCTCCCGGGAAGATCTATTCAGGTTTCTGGAGAGGAGAAGGGTTCCTGTTGCCTCGCAGGTTGGCCTCATCTGGTCAAATGCTATGGTAGTAAAACCCAAGCAGAAAAGCAGGTACGGAGAACCGTGGGCAGTTGGCTGAAATCTGTGATGCTTTCTGGCACCTCCTGCAGCGGCACGGACACCGGCTGTATCCGCTTGCATTTCCGTCAGACTCTGTCAGTAATGCAGAGAAGGGGATCTTAGCACTGGGCACTCCAGGATCTCCATGGGCCAATGGTTGTGTGCCAATGGTGTTTGTTCACCATAAAAAAAAAGAAAAAATTAAAAAAAGATTGGCTGGGGGTTTTAATGTTTCTGAGATCTACCTGCCTACGCTCACCATGGTAACCAGGATCTACCTTCCTACGCTCACCACGGTAACCAGGATCTACCTTCCTACGCTCACCATGGTAACCAGATCTACCTGCCTACGCTCACCATGGTAACCAGATCTACGTTCCTACCCTCACCATGGTAACCAGGAGCTACATTCCTACCCTCACCACGGTAACCAGGATCTACGTTCCTAAGCTCACCATGGTAACCAGGGTCTACGTTCCTACCCTCACCATGGTAACCAGGATCTACGTTCCTGTGGCCTGTGTGTTACCATGGTAACCAGGATGTACGTTCCTACCCTCACCTGGTGAGGGTAGGAACAAGGTGAGGGTAGGAAGGACTACCCCTCACAGACTCAAAGGCGCCGAGCCTTTGACCAGACTCGGCGCAGACTCAATACGGCAGGAACAGATACCAGTTATAAGCCTAGAGCCGGGTGCTAGGTGTTGCTCTCAACGGTAGGAGGAGTCCCATGACTCCATTAGGAAGTTACCGCCTGCCTGAACCCCGTACCCGCCACAACTTGCTGCTTCATCAGGTGCACGAAGTTTAGACAAAATCAACAGGCTTGTTGTAAAACTGAGTATCTCATGTTGACTTCATTGTCTCTAGAAACTAAAGAATGCCAACAACAATATCTGTGATTTCATTCTTTTAGTCACCACCTACACTGGTGACCATGTGAGGGTAGGAACGTAGATACTGGTTACCATGGTGAGGGTAGGAACGTAGCTCCTAGTTACCATGGTGAGGGTAGGAACGTAGATCCTGGTTACCATGGTGAGGGTAGGAACGTAGATCCTGGTTACCATGGTGAGGATAGGAAGGTAGATCCTGGTTACCATGGTGAGGGTAGGAACGTAGATCCTGGTTACCATGGTGAGGATAGGAAGGTAGATCCTGGTTACCATGGTGAGGGTAGGAACGTAGCTCCTAGTTACCATAGTGAGGGTAGGAACGTAGATCCTGGTTACCATGGTGAGGGTAGGAACGTAGATCCTGGTTACCACAGTGAGGGTAGGAACGTAGATCCTGATTACCGTGGTGAGGGTAGGAATGTAGATCCTGGTTACCATGGTGAGGGTAGGAATGTAGATCCTGGTTACCATGGTGAGCGTAGGAATGTAGATCCTGGTTACCATGGTGAGCGTAGGAAGGTAGATCTCAGAAACAAAAACTCCAGCCAATCTTTTTTAAAAAATTTTTTATGGTGAACAAACGCCATTGGCCCACAGCCTCCCAATCACTCCATCTTCCTCCTGGTCTGCATTTCCATTGGTTGGAGACACAAACCCGGAAAAGACCTGATTTAATGATGACGCTTGTGCAGTAGCGGCTTGCTGATTGAAGTATAAACAAACAATACTTTTTTCTAAATTTAAACATAAACTTTATTAAAATAAAATCAGTTGAAATTTATCAAAATTTAAAGTCATTTAAAAAAAATTTTAACATATAAAAAAAAAATAAAAACGGGATTTAAAAGTAAACCAAAAAGAAAACAAAATAAATAATTCAATCAGTAAATAAAAGATTTGATTATTGTTATTATTGATGACGTCATCCCTCAGGGGACCTCACTGCTTTAAATCTAAACAAAACATTTTGTCTCCAAATTTAAAATAAAACTTTAAAAATAAAAACATTTCTCAAAAACTAGACGTTACAGAAAATAACAATATTTAAAAGTAAACAAAAGAGGAAACAAAATATTTCTAACGGTGAGTAAAATATTTTAATTATTATTATTATTATTATTATTCCTGACGTTTTTCCCCCCTCCTCCCCCTCCCCCAGGCTAGCAGGCTAGGCTAGCTGCGCGCTGTGACTGAGTGACCGGCTCCATCCTAGGAGCACCCTGACCGCCCCATCCCGCTCTTCTCTGCTGTCAGACAGGAATCACAGGAAGATGATTAAGCTGTTCTCCCTGAAGCAGCAGAAGAAAGACGAAGAATCTGCTGGAGGAAACAGAGCCGGATCCGGAGGAAAGAAAGCCAGCGCGGCCCAGCTCCGGATACAAAAAGGTAGGGTTTACCCCCTCCCCGGTCTTTGTGGGGGTTCCATACCCCCCCAGAGAGGCTCTAACCCTCCTCTAGGAGAGGTCTGTACCCCCACAGGACCCTCACCTGCTGGGGAACCGCGAGAAACCAGGGGTTAATAAAGCCAACCTGGATCTGGTTCACCCAGACCGGCTGTTAGCTGCTTGGAGCTAACTGTTAGCTGCTAGCTGTTAGCTTCTAGGAGCTAGCTGTTAGCCTCTAGAGCTAGCTGTTAGCTGCTAACAAGTAGAAAACCTAAACCTGAGTAAATTTATACATGAGAGTTTCTCTTGATTTTTTAGCGACTTTCGGAGGAAAAAGTGTCTATTTTGCGACTATTTTGAGAAAAAACGGTCTATTTAGATTTTTTTTTCGTCCAAAAGTCTTGACTTTTGTGCGACCTATTTGCGGCAAAATAATAAAAAATGGCAAAAAAACCCCAAAACATAAAAAGACAGTTTTTCTCAAAAAAATTCAAACAAAATTGCCAAAAAGAAACATTTTTTCTTTATTAAAAAAGTCGTTTTTTTGTTGAAAAACCCGCATAAAAACAGTTAAGTAGAAAAAAGAACTCACCTCGGTAATGATGGATGGATAGATGATAGTTACATACTGCATCATGTGGGACAAATAAAGCTTTTATTCATAGATTATTGATAAAACTTTCTTAATCTCCTACATTAAAAAGTCTGGTGACCAGCAGCAACATTTCACACATACAAGTAAACAACAGAACAATAATTCAAATGATATTAATAGTAATAAGATAAATAAAACTGGGTACGGGCTGAAGGAATAAACGACCTGGTCTATAACCTGTGTGTGTGTGTGTGTGTGTGTGTGTGTGTGTGTGTGTGTGTGTGTGTCTGCAGACATCAATGAGCTGAACCTGCCAAAGACGTGTGAGATCAGCTTCCCAGACGATGATGATCTCCTCAACTTCAGACTCATCATCTCTCCAGACGAGGTGCAACCGCTTACACACATCATTCATACACGGAGGGACGGATGGAGGGACGGGGGAAAGGATGGAGGGACGGATGGACGGAGGGAAGAAGGGAGGGTTTGATGGAGAGATGGAGGGACGGATGAAGAAATGGACAGAGGGAAGAAGGGAGGGTTTAATGGAGAGATGGAGGGACAGATGAAGAGATGGATAGAGGGAAGAAGGGATGGTTTAATGGAGAGATGGAGGGACAGATGAAGGGATGGACAGAGGGAAGAAGAGAGGGTTTGATGGAGAGATGGAGGGACAGATGAAGGGATGGACAGAGGGAAGAAGAGAGGGTTTGATGGAGAGATGGAGGGACGGATGAAGAGATGGATAGAGGGAAGAAGGGATGGTTTGATGGAGAGATGGAGGAACGGATGAAGAGATGGATAGAGGGAAGAAGGGATGGTTTGATGGAGAGATGGAGGGACGGATGAAGGGATGGACAGAGGGAAGAAGGGATGGTTTGATGGAGAGATGGAGGGACGGATGAAGGGATGGACAGAGGGAAGAAGGGATGGTTTGATGGAGAGATGGAGGGACGGATGAAGGGATGGACAGAGGGAAGAAGAGAGGGTTTGATGGAGAGATGGAGGGACGGATGAAGAGATGGATAGAGGGAAGAAGGGATGGTTTGATGGAGAGATGGAGGAACGGATGAAGAGATGGATAGAGGGAAGAAGGGATGGTTTGATGGAGAGATGGAGGGACAGATGAAGAGATGGATAGAGGGAAGAAGGGATGGTTTAATGGAGAGATGGAGGGACAGATGAAGAGATGGATAGAGGGAAGAAGGGATGGTTTAATGGAGAGATGGAGGGACAGATGAAGGGATGGACAGAGGGAAGAAGAGAGGGTTTGATGGAGAGATGGAGGGACAGATGAAGGGATGGACAGAGGGAAGAAGAGAGGGTTTGATGGAGAGATGGAGGGACGGATGAAGAGATGGATAGAGGGAAGAAGGGATGGTTTGATGGAGAGATGGAGGAACGGATGAAGAGATGGATAGAGGGAAGAAGGGATGGTTTGATGGAGAGATGGAGGGACGGATGAAGGGATGGACAGAGGGAAGAAGGGATGGTTTGATGGAGAGATGGAGGGACGGATGAAGGGATGGACAGAGGGAAGAAGAGAGGGTTTGATGGAGAGATGGAGGGACGGATGAAGAGATGGATAGAGGGAAGAAGGGATGGTTTGATGGAGAGATGGAGGAACGGATGAAGAGATGGATAGAGGGAAGAAGGGATGGTTTGATGGAGAGATGGAGGGACGGATGAAGGGATGGACAGAGGGAAGAAGGGATGGTTTGATAGAGAGATGGAGGGACGGATGAAGGGATGGACAGAGGGAAGCAGAGAGGGTTTGATGGAGAGATGGAGGGACGGATGAAGAAATGGACAGAGGGAAGAAGGGAGGGTTTAATGGAAAGATGGAGGGACAGATGAAGAGATGGATAGAGGGAAGAAGGGATGGTTTAATGGAGAGATGGAGGGACAGATGAAGGGATGGACAGAGGGAAGAAGAGAGGGTTTGATGGAGAGATGGAGGGACAGATGAAGGGATGGACAGAGGGAAGAAGAGAGGGTTTGATGGAGAGATGGAGGGACGGATGAAGGGGTGGACAGAGGGAAGAAGGGATGGTTTAATGGAGAGATGGAGGGACGGATGAAGAGATGGATAGAGGGAAGAAGGGATGGTTTAATGGAGAGATGGAGGGACGGATGAAGAGATGGATAGTGGGAAGAAGGGATGGTTTGATGGAGAGATGGAGGGACGGATGAAGGGATGGACAGAGGGAAGAAGAGAGGGTTTAATGGAGAGATGGAGGGACGGATGAAGAAATGGATAGAGGGAAGAAGGGATGGTTTGATGGAGAGATGGAGGGACGGATGAAGACATGGACAGAGGGAAGAAGGGATGGTTTGATGGAGAGATGAAGGGATGGACAGAGGGAAGAAGGGAGGGTTTGATGGAGAGATGGAGGGACAGATGAAGAGATGGACAGAGGGAAGAAGGGAGGGTTTGATGAAGAGATGGAGGGACAGATGAAGAGATGGACAGAGGGAAGAAGGGAGGGTTTGATGGAGAGATGGATGAAGGGATGGACAGAGGGAAGAAGGGAGGGTTTGATGGAGAGATGGAGGGACGGATGAAGGGATGGACAGAAATAAGAAGGGAGGGTTTGATGGAGAGATGGAGCGACGGATGAAGGGATGGACAGAGGGAAGAAGGGAGGGTTTGATGGAGAGATGGAGGGACGGATGAAGCGATGGACAGAGGGAAGAATGGAGGGTTTGATGGAGAGATGGAGGGACGGATAAAGAGACGGACAGAGGGAAGAAGGGAGGGTTTAGATGGAGAGATGGATGAAGAGATGGACAGAGGGAAGAAGGGAGGGTTTGATGGAGAGATGGAGGGATGGATAAAGAGACGGACAGAGGGAAGAAGGGAGGGTTTAGATGGAGAGATGGATGAAGAGATGGACAGAGGGAAGAAGGGAGGGTTTGATGGAGAGATGGAGGGATGGACAGAGGGAAGAAGGGAGGGTTTGATGGAGAGATGGAGGGATGGATAAAGAGATGGACAGAGGTAAGAAGGGAGGGTTTGATGGAGAGATGGATGAAGAGATGGACAGAGGGAAGAAGGGAGGGTTTGATGGAGAGATGGAGGGATGGACAGAGGGAAGAAGGGAGGGTTTGATGGAGAGATGGAGGGACGGATAAAGAGACGGACAGAGGGAAGAAGGGAGGGTTTGATGGAGAGATGGATGAAGAGAAGGACAGAGGGAAGAAGGGAGGGTTTGATGGAGAGATGGAGGGACGGATGAAGGGATGGACAGAGGGAAGAAGGGAGGGTTTGATGGAGGGAATAAGGAAAGGATGGTAGGAAGGATGGATGCGGGAGAAGGAGTGTGGGACGAAGGTAAGGATGGAGGAAGTTTTAAATGGTAGTGGGGAACAAATACTCTGTGTGATGCTGCTGTGAGTTCCGGACTGCAGCTTTAATCACATTAAAATGATAAAAATAAAAGAAATAATAAATGAAGTATTCAGAGATTTACATTTTCTGCCTTACAGAAAGAAAGATGGAAGGTTACATGGAGGGATGAATGAAGGAACGAATGTAGGATGGATGAGAGAGGGAGGGAAGGAAGGAAAGATGGAGGGATGAATGAACGAACGAATGTAGGATGGATGAGAGAGGGAAGGAAGGAAGGAAAGAAAGATGGAGGGATGAATGAAGGAACGAACGTAGGATGGATGAGAGAGGGAGGGAAGGAAAGATGGAGGGATGAATGAAGGAACGAACGAAGGATGGATGAGAGAGGGAGGGAAGGAAAGATGGAGGGATGAATGAACGAACGAATATAGGATGGATGAGAGAGGGAGGGAAGGAACGATGGAGGGATGAATGAAGGAACGAATGTAGGATGGATGAGAGAGGGAAGGAAGGAAAGATGGAGGGATGAATGAAGGAACGAACGAATGTAGGATGGATGAGAGAGGGAGGGAAGGAAAGATGGAGGGATGAATGAAGGAACGAATGTAGGATGGATGAGAGAGAGAGGGAGGGAAGGAAGGAAAGATGGAGGGATGAATTAAGGAACGAATGTAGAATGGATGAGAGAGGGAGGGAAGGAAAGATGGAGGGATGGATGAATGAAGGAACGAACGTAGGATGGATGAGGGAGGGAGCGAGAGAAGGAAAGATGGAGGGATTAGGGATGGTAAATCCGAAGCCCCGTGAACCATCGAGTAATTTCAAACCAATTTCCTCAAAAAGACCCAAAGATTTGAATCTTTCGAGCTCCCAAAGAGCTCCACCTTCAGGCTGCGGGGTGTAAAGAAAAATCCAGTAAAAAAAAAGAAAGATGAATTAAACAATTCAAGTCATCAGAAAAATGATTGAGATTCGACAAGTTTTTCTGCTTCCTTTTCTTTGCTAATAGTTTTTCTCGGATATTAAACAGTATTTATGTCAACACTGTTATATTAATTTAAATTTTAGTCACCCAAAACAAATAAAAAAAAAAAAATTCCACTCTGCTCATTTAAATTATGATAAAATGTTTAATTAAACACAGACTGACCACACCGTGTGCTCCTGTCATCAATATGAATCATTAAAGAGAACTGATGGGTCTTAACATGTGTCAGAGCAATGGACCCAAACCACCGGACCGCGGACCGGTATCGGGCCGCACAGAAAAAAGAAATAACTTCTATTATTTCCATTTGATTTATTATTCGAGTCATGATGATGTTTTAATTTGAAAAGTGACTGAATTTTCTTCCTTGCATCTATCATTGACTCACCGATGACGCATCATCATTCCATTAAATTTAAACCCATAAACTAGCAAAATGAGTAAAAACCAAACATTAAAAAGAAGCTTCTTTAAGAGGAGTTACAGAGTTACGAAGCAGACTGGACCTTAGAAACACTCTTCAGGTTTCAGGTCAAAATGGGACTGTCTGGTTCCAGCAAAACAAACTCACAACTCCAACTGATCTAGTCTTACTGAGAAGAGCCTGTTTTTTTTTTTTTTTTATTCAATTTATTTTTGTGATGTCCTTTATTTTGTAGGTATGTTTACCGTTACCAAGGCAACCAGAGTGTGTTCGAGCAGAGGTTATAAAGATTCTTTGCTAATAAATTTTCTCTTGAAGACAAAGTGAATTTAAGTTTAATATTATTATTGATTAAAAAGCCCATTTTTTTCCAGGTTTTCTGCTCTACCTTTTGACCGATCCGTGAAAATATTATCATACACTGAACCGGTCTGTGGCACAGGAAAGGTTGGGGACCCCCGCCTCAGAGGACTAAAAAACTTAATAGTAACATATAAAACAATGGGGGGCAACATTCATCAATCAGTGATTACAGAAGCAGATACTTTAACATTTGGGGTGAATGTGATCAAGGCTTTGTGGTGCCCACACAATGAAAACACTCATTTATTAAGAGAAAACTGAAATAAGACAAGCTTGTAAAAGTGTTCTTTTTATACATTTTTATTTAAGTAAATAATTTTTTCCACCATGTTTGGCTTCAGTCTGCTCCTCTGCCGATCCACAACCTCTCCTGCTTTGGAGAAGACTCGCCCTGTTCAAATGTCCCAAGGGCTACTCGGCCCCAGGTTTCGAGTAGCAACCGAGCTCGGGTCACGTCATATGTAAAGTTTTCTTGCCCTGCTCGAAGAAAAACTCGCCAGACTTTTTTTTCATTCTGCTCGACACTACTCGAGTAGAGCCGCTCGAGCTGGTCGTCCCTAGGAGGGATGAATGAAGGAATGAAGGATGGATGAGGAAGGGATGGAGGAGGAAGGGAAGGAAGGAAAGATGGAGGGATGAATGAAAGAACAAAGGACAGATGAAGGAGGAGGGAGGGAAGGAACGAAGGATGGATGAGGGAGGGATGGTGGAGGGAAAGAAGGAAACATGGAGAAATCGATGGATTAAGGAAGGGTGGATGGATGAAAGAATCCGTGTTTGATGGACGAAGGTTCAGAGAAGAATGGAATCAGTGATGAGTGTGCGGCTGATGGATGGATGAGGGATGGATGGATGAGGAATGGATGATGGATGGATGGATGAGGAATGGATGGATGGGTGGATGGATGAGGGATGGATGATGGATGGATGAGGGATGGATGGGTGGATGGATGAGGGATAGATGAGGGATGGATGGATTATGGATGGATGGATGAGGGATGGATGATGGATGGATGGATGAGGGATGGATGATGGATGGATGAGGGATAGATGGATGTATGATGGATGAGGGGTGGATGGATGAGGGATAGATGAGGGATGGATGGATGAGGGATGGATGATGGATGGATGGATGAGGGATAGATGGATGTATGATGGATGGATGAGGGGTGGATGGATGAGGGATGGATGATGGATGGATGGATGGATGGATGGATGAGGGATAGATGGATGAGGGGTGGATGGATGAGGGATAGATGAGGGATGGATGATGGATGGATGGATGTATGATGGATGGATGAGGGGTGGATGGATGATGGATTCAGTGATTAAAACGCGTGTCCATGTCTTGCAGGGTTTTTACAAAGGAGGAAAATTTATTTTCAGCTTTAAGGTAAGAAGATCATCACCTGCTTTCTGCTCTCTGGCTCCTCCCATTAACGAGTGTGTGTTACAGGTAGGGCAGGGTTACCCGCACGACCCCCCCAAAGTGAAGTGTGAGACCATGGTGTACCACCCCAACATCGACCTGGAGGGGAACGTCTGCCTAAACATCCTCAGGTTCTGTCTGAATCTTCTACTTGGTTCTAAATGTGATTCTAGTTCAGAGATCTGTAACATTTAACCTCCAAAGAGCCGTTTGTACCGTTATTGAAAGAAAACATTGAAACCTTTTTAAATTCTAAATGTAAAATTAGAAGTCGTTATTAAAAGAATTCCAGTTCAATACGGAAATTACTTCTGAGGTCATGGTTCAGCTTGTTTTTGGAACAAAATGTAAAACCCCAGGCTGTTTATTGTTTGTGAAATCGACTGTGTTTTAACTTTAAAAAACCAAATGTTTCGATCCGTCGTCTTCTGTTTATCCGGGTCACGGGAGTAACAGCCTCAGACAAGAAAGCCCAGGCTTTTCTCACCCCGGCTGCATCCTCCAGCTCACCCGGAAGGATCCTGAGGTGTTCCCTGTCCAGATGTGAGACATAGTCTCTCCAGCAGGTCCGGGGTCTGCCTGTGGTTCTCCTCCTGGTGAAAAAGAACCCCTCACCAGCGAAGTGTGTGGGAGGCATCCTAACCAGATGCCTGAAACATCCCTTCTAGCTTCTCTCAACCCAGAGGAGCAACGACTCTTCTCCGAGCTCCTCCCTCTATCTCTGAGTAAGAGCCCGGCCACCCTGCAGAGGACGCTCATTTCAGCCCGTTGTATTCATGATCTCATTCTTTCGGTCGCCACCCACACTGGTTACCATGGTGAGGGTAAGAACGTAGATCCTGGTTACCACGGTGAAGGTAGGAACGTAGATCCTGGTTACCATGGTGAGGGTAGGAACGTAGATCCTGGTTACCATGGTGAGGGTAGAAACGTAGATCCTGGTTACCATGGTGAGGATAGGAACGTAGATCCTGGTTACCATGGTGAGGGTAGGAACGTAGATCCTGGTTACCATGGTGAGGGTAGGAACGTAGATCCTGGTTACCATGGTGAGGGTAGGAACGTAGATCCTGGTTACCATATTGAAGGTAGCAACGTAGATAAACTGATAAATGCAGAGCTTTTCGGCTCAGCTCTGTCAGGACGGTGCAGCGTCCTAGTTATTGCAGACGGCGCACCGATCCATCTGTCGATCTCCCGCTCCATCCTTCCCCGACTCGTGAACAAGACCCCGAGATACTTAAACTCCTCCATTTGGGGCAGGACCCTGTCCCTGACCCGCAGGGGGCATTCCACCCTTTTCCGGATTTGGAGGCATTCAAATTTTCCGGGATTCCCATCCCGGCCGCTTCACACTCGGCAGCAAATCGATCCAGTGAGAGCTGGAGATCACGATCCGATGAAGCCAACAGGACCACATCATCCACAAAAAGCAGAGATCCAATTCTGAGGTCACCAAACCGGATCCCTCCAACGCCTCGGCTGCACCCAGATATTCTGTTCATAAAGGTGATGAACAGAATCGGTGACAAAGGGCAGCCTTGGCGGAGCTCTGGCTCCGGTCGTACAAAGATCGGACAGTCCGTACTAAGGGCTCCGAGTCTCCGTACTCCCGGAGCAGCACCCACAGGAGTCCCCTAGGGACACAATCGAATGCCTTCTCCAGATTTCCCCTGTGTGGGATCAATAAAGTATATTCTGATTCAGATCCACAAAACACATGTAGACTGGTTGGGCAAACTCTCATGACCCCTCCAGGATTCTGAAGAGGGTATAGAGCTGGTCCGTAGTTCCATGTCTGGGACGGAAACCACACTGCTCCTCTTCAATCCGACGGACCCTCCTCTCTAGTACCCCCGAATGGACCTTCCTAGGGAGGCTGAGGAGTGTGATCCCTCGGTAGTTGGAGCGTTTTAGATTCTGTTACAAACCTTCCAAAAGATCCTGTAAAAACTTTGATCTGACTCAGCAGGAACAGGCTGCTTGAATGCTGACCAGCTGAGTTTGAACAGTTTTTTTTAATGACATGGTATTTTGAAGCGTCTACACACTCTTACTTTAGAATGTTATGTTGTTGTTTTTGGTCGGAGTTCCACTATTTATATTTACGTGTTTTATTCTTTACAAAAAGTTATTTCTCATCAATTCTGAAAAGGATCTTTTTTAAACTGCTGTTTGTTTTTTTCAGAGAGGTTTTGCTTTATTTCCTTATTTACTTTCTTTATTGTTATTTCTTTTTGTTTTGCTGATGTTTTTATGTCTAGGACAGTAGTAACCACGGCAACAATCTGTCAACAAAGAAATCCCAGAAAATTATAGACCATTGGAAATATTAAAATGTGCTGCTAAAGCTGATACTCACATCCAGACCCTAACCTCCTGGACTAGGTGCAGCTGTTTGTACTGTAAACGGATCTAAAGTCAGTAACTGATAAACAATAAAAGGACATTTTTCACTAAATAAATTCCTACAAGCTGCTACGTGTCTGCATGCAGCGCCTGGTGGAGTGAATAGACTCTGAGAGGGAGGAAATCATCTCTGATTGGTTCACAATGAGCCAGTCTTCTGTGTTGCAGCACATGCAGGGGATTGTAAACACACCAATTGATCCAAATCGTTTCTGCACAGACCTGAACGTCCCGTACCGAAACAATCTGGCACATGTACAAGAAATGACTCCATAAGATCTAAGATGGTGCCGCAGACACATGCCCTGGCTTTCGTGTGTATTGTTTTGTTTGTTATCATTCATTTTGCTGAAGCACGTTCCTGGTCTGAATTTTCATTGACCAATGACTATAAACAGTCATTGAATCCAAATATACATAGAAGTTCTACCTGTAGTTAAACATACGCATCATGCTGGAAGCAAATGAAGGCAAAACCAAAACAGAATGAGAAAAGATGCCTGGTACTAAAACTTTTTATTTACTGATTCATCCAGGAGTGAGCCAGGATTTCTGGATAGAAGTGGAGACATTGAAGCCATTTTTACTACTTAGTTATTGTAATGATGTCGTTAATAAACTTCATCAACACACCAGTGAACTCTGGTTCTATCAAGCAGGAAGCAGCCCTCACTTCTCGTGGAATCCCTCATTCGTCCAGAAAGAATCTATTGTAGAAAAGCTTCAAAGTGTTTTCTGGACTGTTTATTTGACGATCGAGACGTTTAAACTTCAAAATCATTTTTAATCTAATTTCAGATTGAAACTGAAGACACTTTAAAGCCTTTTAAACGTATGTTTCTTTTAGATTAATGTGATCTTTCAGTCCAGAAAGATAAATAAAAATCTGCACGTTGGTGAAGCGTTGCAAAACGATTCATTCTGTACTAACAGAAAACTCAGTGCTGCCTCTTCAGGCTCTCCAAACTAACCACGGATTGGGCCGGAAACCGAACCAGCCAGAGTTCAGCAGGCAGCTGTGATACATTCAAGTACAGGTCTGACTTTTCAGCCAACTCAAAATCTTAATGTCTTCTTTTTAAGTGGACATTTTCTAAGCTGTGTTTTCATCTTGATAAAGTCTGACCAGCACTTTGTGAAAGTGTAACACGGTCTGTACACGGAAGCATGGAGTTGAGTTTTATTGACAAATCAGTTAAAAGACACTTTGTCCGGCTCAGGGGTGTGTGTCTGGAACCCTGATGAGCAGCACTGGGGCACCACAGGGCACAGTGCTATCGCCCTCTCTTTTTCCTCTGTACACTGCCAACTCTGCTCATACTCTGTAATGTGCCATGCACAGAAATACTCTCACGAGACAGCGATAGTGGCATGTGTGACAGAAGGGGAGGGGACAGAGCATCGACCTCATCGCTAGGTTTACCACGTGGAGCACAGACCATGGTCTTGTTCTGAACTCCTCCAAGACCAAGAAAATGGTCATTGACTTCAGCAGGAAGCCCCTTCATCAACCTGTCCTGATTAATGAAGAGAGCATGGAGGTTTTTAACACCTACAAATATCTGGGTGTGCATCTTGACTGTAAACTGGACTGGTTGGAGCAGGCTAGGACCCTGTACAAGAGAGGACAGAGCAGGCTAGGACCCTGTACAAGAGAGGACAGAGCAGACTAGGACCCTGTACAAGAGAGGACAGAGCAGGCTAGGACCCTGTACAAGAGAGGACAGAGCAGGCTAGGACCCTGTACAAGAGAGGACAGAGCAGGCTAGGACCCTGTACAAGAGAGGACAGAGCAGGCTAGGACCCTGTACAAGAGAGGACAGAGCAGGCTAGGACCCTGTACAAGAGAGGACAGAGCAGGCTAGGACCCTGTACAAGAGAGAACAGAGCAGACTAGGACCCTGCATAGAAAGGACAGAGCAGGCTAGGACCCTGTACAAGAGAGGACAGAGCAGGCTAGGACCCTGTACAAGAGAGGACAGAGCAGGCTAGGACCCTGTACAAGAGAGGACAGAGCAGGCTAGGACCCTGTACAAGAGAGAACAGAGCAGACTAGGACCCTGCATAGAAAGGACAGAGCAGGCTAGGACCCTGCATACAGAGGACAGAGCAGGCTAGGACCCTGCATAGAGAGGTCGGAGCAGGCTAGGACCCTGTACAAGAGAGGACAGAGCAGGCTGGGACCCTGTACAAGAGAGGACAGAGCAGGCTAGGACCCTGTACAAGAGAGGACAGAGCAGGCTGGGACCCTGTACAAGAGAGAACAGAGCAGGCTAGGACCCTGCATACAGAGGACAGAGCAGGCTAGGACCCTGCATAGAGAGGACAGAGCAGGCTAGGACCCTGGATAGAGAGGACAGAGCAGGCTAGGACCCTGCATAGAGAGGACAGAGCAGGCTAGGACCCTGTACAAGAGAAAACCGAGCAGGCTAGGACCCTGCATAGAGAGGACAGAGGAGGCTAGGACCCTGCATAGAGAGGACAGAGCAGGCTAGGACCCTGTACAAGAGAGGACAGAGCAGACTAGGACCCTGTACAAGTGAGGACAGAGCAGGCTAGGACCCTGTACAAGAGAGGACAGAGCAGGCTAGGACCCTGCATAGAGAGGACAGAGCAGGCTAGGACCCTGTACAAGAGAGGACAGAGCAGGCTAGGACCCTGTACAAGAGAGGACAGAGCAGGCTAGGACCCTGCATAGAGAGGACAGAGCAGGCTAGGACCCTGTACAAGAGAAAACCGAGCAGGCTAGGACCCTGCATAGAGAGGACAGAGGAGGCTAGGACCCTGCATAGAGAGGACAGAGCAGGCTAGGACCCTGCATAGAGAGGACAGAGCAGGCTAGGACCCTGCATAGAGAGGACAGAGCAGGCTAGGACCCTGGATAGAGAGGACAGAGCAGGCTAGGACCCTGCATAGAGAGGACAGAGCAGGCTAGGACCCTGTACAAGAGAAAACCGAGCAGGCTAGGACCCTGCATAGAGAGGACAGAGCAGGCTAGGACCCTGCATAGAGAGGACAGAGCAGGCTAGGACCCTGTACAAGAGAGAACAGAGCAGGCTAGGACCCTGTACAAGAGAGAACCGAGCAGGCTAGGCACCTGCATAGAGAGGACAGAGCAGACTAGGACCCTGCATAGAGAGGACAGAGCAGGCTAGGACCCTGCATAGAGAGGACAGAGCAGGCTAGGACCCTGCATAGAGAGGACAGAGCAGGCTAGGACCCTGCACAAGAGAGGACAGAGCAGGCTAGGACCCTGTACAAGAGAGGACAGAGCAGGCTAGGACCCTGCATAGAGAGGACAGAGCAGGCTAGGACCCTGTACAAGAGAGAACAGAGCAGGCTAGGACCCTGTACAAGAGAGAACAGAGCAGACTAGGACCCTGCATAGAGAGGACAGAGCAGACTAGGACCCTGTACAAGAGAGGACAGAGCAGGCTAGGACCCTGTACAAGAGAGGACAGAGCAGGCTAGGACCCTGTACAAGAGAGAACAGAGCAGGCTAGGACCCTGCATAGAGAGGACAGAGCAGACTAGGACCCTGTACAAGAGAGAACAGAGCAGGCTAGGACCCTGCATAGAGAGGACAGAGCAGGCTAGGACCCTGTACAAGAGAGAACAGAGCAGACTAGGACCCTGTACAAGAGAGAACAGAGCAGACTAGGACCCTGCATAGAGAGGACAGAGCAGGCTAGGACCCTGCATAGAGAGGACAGAGCAGGCTAGGACCCTGTACAAGAGAGGACAGAGCAGGCTAGGACCCTGCATAGAGAGGACAGAGCAGACTAGGACCCTGTACAAGAGAGGACAGAGCAGACTAGGACCCTGCATAGAGAGGACAGAGCAGGCTAGGACCCTGCATAGAGAGGACAGAGCAGACTAGGACCCTGTACAAGAGAGGACAGAGCAGACTAGGACCCTGCATAGAGAGGACAGAGCAGACTAGGACCCTGCATAGAGAGGACAGAGCAGGCTAGGACCCTGCATAGAGAGGACAGAGCAGACCAGGACCCTGTACAAGAGAGGACAGAGCAGACTAGGACCCTGCATAGAGAGGACAGAGCAGACTAGGACCCTGCATAGAGAGGTCGGAGCAGGCTAGGACCCTGCATAGAGAGGTCGGGGCAGGCTAGGATCCTGCATACAGAGGACAGAGCAGGCTGTTTTCATTAGAAGGTTGAGGTCTTTTGATGTGTGTGGTGACTTGCTGTATATTTTCTATCCGTTCGTTTTGGCAAGCGAAGTCTTCTTTGCGGCCATCGTTTGTGGAGGCAGCTTGACCACAAGGGACAACAATCAGCTGGACGGACTGATTATGAAATGTGTATCTGTGGTGGTGAGGAACGTGGATTCTGTGGGAGCTGTTTTGGAGGGAAGGATGAGGGCTCTAATGCAGGGCATCCTGAAAGATCCCCTTGATGTGGTTACAACCCAGAAAAGTACCAGATGTAACGGGTTCCTCTCACTGCGCTGCAGGACGGAGCGATTTAAAATGTCATTTATTCCTTCAGACTATTTAACCAATCAGAGCCTGAAAGGAACGGAGTCCTGATGAGTCACTACTGATAGTTAATGTTTTTATTTATTCATACGTGAACAGATCTGTGTGATGT
The DNA here is from genome assembly GCA_902685375.1 of Neostethus bicornis. NCBI lineage: Eukaryota > Metazoa > Chordata > Actinopteri > Atheriniformes > Phallostethidae > Neostethus > Neostethus bicornis. Next base: position 725,532 of record CACRXE010000070.1, read on the forward strand.
GTTCCTGTTGGACACCAGAATTTATCCTGCAGAAGATTAATAATGTTTTTTTTTCTGTCTAAAAACAGCCTGCTTACAATTAATTTTCCCAAACTTTAGAGTCTCAACGTGTTTGAAAGAACCCAGGGTTCACCATGAGGATTCTATCTGGTTCTAAATGTGATTCTATCTGGTTCTAAATGTGATTCTATCTGGTTCTAAATGTGATTCTATCTGGTTCTAAATGTGATTCTATCTGGTTCTAAATGTGATTCTATCTGGTTTTAAATGTGATTCTATCTGGTTCTAAATGTGATTCCATCTGGTTCTAAATGTGATTCTATCTGGTTCTAAATGTGATTCTATCTGGTTCTAAATGTGATTCTATCTGGTTCTAAATGTGATTCTATCTGGTTCTAAATGTGATTCTATCTGGTTCTAAATGTGATTCTATCTGGTTTTAAATGTGATTCTATCTGGTTCTAAATGTGATTCTATCTGGTTCTAAATGTGATTCCATCTGGTTCTAAATGTGATTCTATCTGGTTCTAAATGTGATTCCATCTGGTTCTAAATGTGATTCCATCTGGTTCTAAATGTGATTCTATCTGGTTCTAAATGTGAGTCTATCTGGTTCTAAATGTGATTCTATCTGGTTCTAAATGTGATTCTATCTGGTTCTAAATGTGATTCTATCTGGTTCTAAATGTGATTCTATCTGGTTCTAAATGTGATTCTATCTGGTTCTAAATGTGATTCTATCTGGTTCTAAATGTGATTCAATCTGGTTCTAAATGTGATTCTATCTGGTTCTAAATGTGATTCAATCTGGTTCTAAATGTGATTCTATCTGGTTCTAAATGTGATTCTATCTGGTTCTAAATGTGATTCTATCTGGTTCTAAATGTGATTCTATCTGGTTCTAAATGTGATTCAATCTGGTTCTAAATGTGATTCTATCTGGTTCTAAATGTGATTCCATCTGGTTCTAAATGTGATTCCATCTGGTTCTAAATGTGATTCCATCTGGTTCTAAATGTGATTCTATCTGGTTCTAAATTTGATTCCATCTGGTTCTAAATTTGATTCCATCTGGTTCTAAATGTGATTCCATCTGGTTCTAAATGTGATTCCATCTGGTTCTAAATTTGATTACATCTGGTTCTAAATGTGATTCTATCTGGTTCTAAATGTGATTCCATCTGGTTCTAAATTTGATTCCATCTGGTTCTAAATGTGATTCTATCTGGTTCTAAATATGATTCTATCTGGTTCTAAATGTGATTCTATCTGGTTCTAAATGTGAGTCTATCTGGTTCTAAATGTGATTCCATCTGGTTCTAAATGTGATTCTATCTGGTTCTAAATTTGATTCCATCTGGTTCTAAATGTGATTCTATCTGGTTCTAAATATGATTCTATCTGGTTCTAAATGTGATTCTATCTGGTTCTAAATGTGATTCCATCTGGTTCTAAATGTGATTCTATCTGGTTCTGACGGTCTTCTCTGTCCACAGGGAGGACTGGAAACCTGTGTTGACGATAAACTCCATCATCTACGGTCTACAGTATCTATTTCTAGTAAGTTGGCTCCTTCTGATTTCAGAAAAGCAGGAACCGGGGAAGGGACCGCATGCCACGGTGAAAGGGACGGTGAACTACGAAGAAGGAACAGAGGGGAAGGAGAGGGAAAAGGGACGGCACGGGGAAGGACACATATACACATAGGAGGGGAAGGAACAGAATGGGGATGACTCGGTGTGGAGAAGGGATGGTACAGAGGAAGGAACGTGGTGGTCCCGGTAGTAAACGGCACGGTAGGAAGGAGCAGTAGAGGGAGGGTACGGCATGGGGGCTGATGTGGAGGTTGTTGTTTATTAAGACCCGTACGTATGTTTCCCGTACTGCGACTGAATTCCCAAATTTAACATTTTGGCATGGTAAGAAGAAAAGGTACGGCACGGGGAATGTTTTGGGTCTGCCCAGTGGAACATGCTGGTCCCCGCCCAGTGTAACACGCTCACTTCCTCCCCCCAGGAACCGAACCCGGAGGACCCTCTGAACAAGGAGGCGGCGGAGGTTTTGCAGACCAATCGGCGGCTGTTTGAGCAGAACGTCCATCGCTCCCTCAGAGGCGGATATGTTGGTGCCACTTACTTTGAAAGATGTCTTAAATGATTTCTCCCCCACTCCCCCATCCTACCTCCCCTTCCTCCCCCACATTGCCCCAAACTCTCCCCCTCCCACACCCGGCCCCTTCACCTCTCCACTCGCCCCGGTCATCAAAGTTTTCTGTAGGAGAAAATATTTGGCCTTGTTCCCCCCTTCCCTCCTCCTTCACAATTTTTTCCTACAGAGTACAGCTGGGCCGGGGGGGCCTCGACCCCGAGAGGGCGCTCCCCCCCTCCTCCACAACGCTGCTGCTAACGAGAAGAGCAGCATTACTTTGGTTTGCTTTTTATTTTGCCAGTGTGGCACCTGACAGTTGATCAGAAGGACACGCCCCCCTGGTGGAATAAACCCCACCATGTCCCTAACCGGTTGTCACGGCAGCCGGAGCTTACGATCGGCCTTAAAGTTTTAACCAGGATTTGCGGGTGGGATGGGGTGGGGGCATGACGATGCCTGGTAACACGAAGGTGGTGTTAGTGGGCGGGACTTTTGGACTGGGCGGGATGTGATTTGTTGATGGGGTGGAGTGGGCGGAGCCTGAGATGATTTATTGTGTATATGGAAGCGGCTGTTAACTTTGATTTATGTTGAATAAAATATGAACTGAACGATGGAAACGGCTGACGCTCTTTTCCAGCTTCAACACCCCCCTCCTCGGTGGGCGTAGGGTGTCCAAACTTTACATACCATGAGCTACGCTATGAGTGTCAAACCTCCTGAGATCTACCTGTCCAGTGTCATCATCACACACACACACACACACACACACACACACACACACACACACACAGATCTACCAGTCCAGAGTCATCATCACACACACACCCTTTCAAAAACACACAAGTAGAATAGAACATGGGTAGAACTCTGACACCTCTCCTCAGAGGAAGAAGAAAGTTTTCACCAGGTTCCTGACCGGTTTCACCGTCTCTGTGGAAATGCAACCCTGGCTGACAGAGGTCCCAAATGTGTCTCCTTCATGCTCTCTTCTACATCCCCGGTCTTCCTCAAGAACTCCTGCCCGACAGTTCTGAACTCAGCATCCATCCCTCTCTCTCCTCTGACTTTTTCTCTAAAACCTCTAACATGATGTTCCTGATCCTGTTCATTCCGGTTCCTCTCAAAAAGGCCTCCACTTCTACCTCAGTGTCTCTTGACCAAACATGGCTGCTCTCACTATCACACTCTGAAAAACTTCACTTACTGCCCAGGTTTTATAAATGAGTACAACAAGCTCATTATAGCACAATATAGTGGATACAAGCGGCTGAAATGAGCTTCCTCTGCAGGGTGGCCGGGCTCTCACTCACAGATAGAGAAAGGAGCTCTGCCATCCGGAGGAGCTCGGAATAGAGCCGTTGCTCCTCCGGGTCAAGAAAAGACATATGGGGTCGTCCAGGCATCTGGTTAGGATGCCTCCCAAACGCCTCAGGGGTGACGTGTTCCGTCCCATCGGGAGGAGACCCAGAGGCAGACCCTGGACCTGCTGGAGAGACTATGTCTCACAGCTGGACAGGGAACACCTCAGGATCCTCCTGGGTGAGCTGGAGGATGCAGCTGGGTGGAGAGAAGACTGAGCTTCCCGTTTGAGGCTGTTGCCCCCGGCGACCTGGCCCCGGATAAGTGGAAGACGATGGGACATAGAAAGCCTCCAAAAAACCCAAAAGAAACCTAATGAGGATCCACATGAGAGAGAGATCCCGCCTCCAGGACGAACAGTCAAGGTATCGTTTTATCTGCTCAACCGCTTGTCCTTAATCTGTTTAACGAGGGGTGTATCCTCCCTCTGGCCAGAAATAAGCTGTGATAGGTTCCCCGTTAGGGACAAGTGGTTCAGAAGATGAATGAATGTTGTCTTCTGTTATCACTGGACTGTTTACATGGAGAAGTACAGGGAGACAGTCAGAAACAGTCTGATGGATCAGGGAAACCAGGACGGAGGCTCTGGTTCTACTGATCCATACAGACTTCTTGATTTTCTGGTTTATCTGGGCGGTCTGTTTACCGGACAGACAGGTTTTACCAGATTAAAGGAGACATGTTTATTCTGACCAGTTTCCTCAAACACTGGAAATATTTAACCTGGATTCACATAAACAAGCTGTTTGTTTCACATCAGTGATTAAAAAAAACTACTGGGAGTTTCTGGCTGTACTTTGTTGGTCTTCCTCTGGACCTCCTGCCTGGCAGTTCCTCTCTCTCCTCTGCACATGTCCAAACCATCTCAGTCTGACCTCTCTGACTTTAAAACCTCTAACATGTGCTGTTCCTCTGATCCTGTCCATCCTGGTCACTCCCAGAGAGATCCTCAGCATCTTCATCTCTGATAAAAACATCTCTGTTTCCTGTCTGTAGACCAATCAGCACGGCCGCTCTCACCACACTGTCTCTAGACCAATCAGCATGGCTGCTCTCACCACACTGTCTCTAGACCAATCAGCACGGCCGCTCTCACCACACTGTCTCTAGACCAATCAGCACGGCCGCTCTCACCACACTGTCTCTAGACCAATCAGCACGGCCGCTCTCACCACACTGTCTCTAGACCAATCAGCACGGCCGCTCTCACCACACTGTCTCTAGACCAATCAGCACGGCCGCTCTCACCACACTGTCTTTAGACCAAACTTTTGATTTCATTCATCTTCTGAACCACATATCCTTAATGGGCTCACGGATATATGAGCCCAGATCCTATTCCAGCTGATTTCAGGCGAGAGGCAGGATACACCACAAACAGGTCACTAACCTGTTGTGGGGCTGAAGCTACCTCCTGCCCACACACACACACAATACACTGACCCCCACATACTCTCAGACACACCCAAACTATACACACACGCCAAACCTCACACATATGCATGTCAAACACCCACAATTCTAGGGACAATTTTGAAGAATTAAGGAAACATACACGGAGAGAACATGCAAACTCCACACAGAAAGGCCAGTGTTTCAAGTCTCAGGGACCAAGTACCCAACTCAGGGACTCTTCAATCACACAACCCACCGTTCCATCCTGCCTGCACATGCTTCTTCACCTCTTTTCCACACTCTCCATTGCTCTGGACTGTTGATCCTAGATACTTAAAATCTTCCACCTTCTTTATCTCTTCTCCCTGTAACCTCACTTTTCCATTTGGATCCCTCTCATTCACACACATGTACTCTGTTTTACTCTGACTAATCTTCAAACCTCCACCTCTCCAGATTTTCCTCCTCCTCTTTACTCCTCTCACTACAGATCACAATGTCATCTGTAAAAGTTCTTTTATGGTGACTGAAACCTGAAACAGCTGGACAGGGAACACCTCAGGATCCCCCCGGATGAGAGAACCCCAGGCTTCCCGTCTGAAGGTGTTGCCCGACGACCAGCCCCAGATAAGCGGAAGACGACGGAACGGAAACCTGAAAATAAAACAGCTTCTACTTGGAAATAAAGAAGTTTTTATTTTTACATTTTAGAAGTAAAACCTTTAAATTTGATCAAACTACAGAAAAAAAGTGTCCTTCAGATGAGCTGGTGCAGGGTGGTCATGAGGATCAGGTCCTTCAGATGAGCTGGTGCAGGGTGGTCATGAGGACCAGGTCCTTCAGATGAGCTGGTGCAGGGTGGTCATGAGGATCAGGTCCTTCAGATGAGCTGGTGCAGGGTGGTCATGAGGATCAGGTCCTTCAGATGAGCTGGTGCAGGGTGGTCATGAGGATCAGGTCCTTCAGATGAGCTGGTGCTGGGTGGTCATGAGGATCAGGTCCTTCAGATGAGCTGGTGCAGGGTGGTCATGAGGATCAGGTCCTTCAGATGAGCTGGTGCAGGGTGGTCATGAGGATCAGGTCCTTCAGATGAGCTGGTGCAGGGTGGTCATGAGGACCAGGTCCTTCAGATGAGCTGGTGCAGGGTGGTCATGAGGACCAGGTACTTCAGATGAGCTGGTGCAGGGTGGTCATGAGGACCAGGTCCTTCAGATGAGCTGGTGCTGGGTGGTCATGAGGATCAGGTCCTTCAGATGAGCTGGTGCTGGGTGGTCATGAGGACCAGGTCCTTCAGATGAGCTGGTGCAGGGTGGTCATGAGGATCAGGTCCTTCAGATGAGCTGGTGCAGGGTGGTCATGAGGATCAGGTCCTTCAGATGAGCTGGTGCAGGGTGGTCATGAGGACCAGGTCCTTCAGATGAGCTGGTGCAGGGTGGTCATGAGGACCAGGTACTTCAGATGAGCTGGTGCTGGGTGGTCATGAGGACCAGGTCCTTCAGATGAGCTGGTGCTGGGTGGTCATGAGGACCAGGTCCTTCAGATGAGCTGGTGCTGGGTGGACATGAGGACCAGGTACTTCAGATGAGCTGGTGCTGGGTGGTCATGAGGACCAGGTCCTTCAGATGAGCTGGTGCAGGGTGGTCATGAGGACCAGGTCCTTCAGATGAGCTGGTGCTGGGTGGTCATGAGGACCAGGTCCTTCAGATGAGCTGGTGCTGGGTGGTCATGAGGACCAGGTCCTTCAGATGAGCTGGTGCTGGGTGGTCATGAGGACCAGGTCCTTCAGATGAGCTGGTGCTGGGTGGTCATGAGGACCAGGTCCTTCAGCTGGTGCAGGTTGGTCATGCCATCTGTTGCTGGGTGGTCATGAGGACCAGGGGGACCTCCTTGTCCCCGGTGCCCAGCAGTGGGATCATCTTCTCGGTGAACTCGGAGGTGGTGTGGAAGGTGTAGATCTCTGAACCGGACTTGACGTTGTAGAAGGACACCTGTCCTTCGTCCATGTCGAGGAAGACCCCCACCTGCCTCAGCCGGGGGTGGTGACCTTTCACCTAGAAGACAGAGAGGTTACCATGGTAATAAGTGACCTCTTCATCCCAGTAAAAAAAAAAACCTGAGCTTTAGGAGGACGGACCTTAGTCAGGGGCGGGGCGGTGAGGGCACGCAGCTGCTGGTTGCTCCACCAGAGGGCGTAGTAACCGTTAGCAGGACTCATGTCAAACAGACCCTTCCTTTGAGCCGACTCTGAGACCACGCCCAGTTTCCAGTCCCGGTTTTCTCCCACAAACACCTGCAGAGACGCAGCGGGTGAGGGGCGGAGCTAAAGAAACAAACATGGTGTTTATTTGAGAGGCGGAGTCAGACCTCCCAGTAGTGGCGCCCGGTGTGGAAGCCCTCCTTCGCGAGGACGCAGGACCACACGTCAAACCTCTGCGGACTGTTCCGGAAGAACTGCAGCTTCTCTCCTCGTTTCAGCTGTTTGCGGTCCTCGGACAGGATCAGGAAGGGGTACGCCGTCACCGGGTTCAGGGACACGTCCTCTGATGAGAGGAGACCAGGTTAGACCAGTACAAACCACACCAGACCCGTTCAGACCAGACCAGCTCACCCATGTACAGCCGGGCCTTCTTATGTCCTGGAATAAAAGAGAACATGTTTACACACAGACGGACGGACGGACACGTCCAAACAAACGACACACAGACGAGTACACACCTGAAACTCTGTTTGTTCTTTTAATTTCTGAAAGAAAAAGAATCGTCATCAGTTTTTTTTTAAACACACAAACATCGTTTCCACCCGTCCCGGTGTCCGGTCGAGATGAGAGGCTTAGTGCTTCTGAGCATGCTCAGAACTCATCATCTATTCCCCCCTCCGTTCCACCCGCTCTGACCGTCGAGATCTGTGACTCGGCAACCAAACTCCTCCCCCATGACGCACGATTCCCTCCTCCATGCTTCAGCTTTACTCTGTTGGGATGAGAGTTGGCGCCTCTGACACGTCCAACAGTGTTACTTTTTTACTATTTGTGGAGTTAGCGTTTCTTCGGTTGCTATTTATTTATTTATTTATTTATTATCTCACTCGATTCATGCCTCGTGGGAAAATTTATGTGCTGCGTTGCACCGCAGCAGGCAGCCGTGGCGACGCCAATGGTGGGAGCAACTACAGGGTCAGGTATCTGCTCCAGGGACACTAAGGCATGAGCCCAGTGGGATTCGAACCAGCTTCTTTCAATCTAAGGACAGACATTCTACCACTGAGCCAACGCCTCCCAACATAACGTTAGGTTACAGTTAGTTTTCTGTGGGTTTAAACATCGAGCTGTTCGACCAAGACCAGAGTCTAGGGTCCTTGGAGAAGACACCTAACCCCCACTTCTCCCACCATTGGTGCCGTTGAAGGGCAGCCTGCTGCGGTGTAAGAAGTGCAGCACACAAATTTCCCAGGTAAGGGATGAATAGAGTAATTCATTATTATTATTATTAATAAAGTATCCAAAAAACTGATGTAACGTCGTCATTTCTTAAGTGGAATAAAGTTCTGTTCTTCAGGATCAATAAGTTTAACTGTTGAGAGTCACACATCCCGACAACTCAACCAATCAATCCTAATCTCGCTATCTGTCGCAGACCTCGACGAGGCCTCACATCTTGATAGTTGAAGCTGCACCGAGCAGGCGTAGGGCTCCATCAATGTTCGACGTACATCAGGCGACGGGCAGCAGCAGGGCTGCATAACTCGACAGAACACCGGTACCAGTGTGTCATCTCCTCACCTTTCAGAGACCACTGGCTCTTCCTCAGACTGGTGGTGCTGCTCCTCAGACTGAGCATGCTCTCTGCTGCCATCAGGTCACCAGGTGGGACTAGAACACAACCATGACAGCTATTAGCAGGATTTCACAAAGAGGCCCTCACCCCAGCTACATCCTCCAGCTCACCCAGGAGGATCCTGAGCTGTTCCCTGTTCAGCCGTGAGACAGTCTCTCCAGGTCTGGGGTCTGCCTCTGGGTCTCCTCCTGGTGGGACGGAACACCTCACCTGGTTACCGTGAAGAGGGTAGGAATGTACATCCTGGTTACCATGGTGAGGGTAGGAACGTAGATCCTGGTTACTATGGTGAGGGTAGGAACATAGATCCTGGTTACCATGGTGAGGGTAGGAATGTAGATCCTGGTTACTATGGTGAGGGTAGGAACATAGATCCTGGTTACCATGGTGAGGGTAGGAACGTAGATCCTGGTTACCATGGTGAGGGTAGGAATGTACATCGTGGTTACCATGGAGAGGGTAGGAACGTAGATCCTGGTTACCATGGTGAGGGTAGGAACGTAGATCCTGGTTACCATGGTGAGGGTAGGAAAATAGATCCTGGTTACCATGGTGAGGGTAGGAACGTAGATCCTGGTTACCATGGTGAGGGTAGGAACGTAGATCCTGGTTACCATGGTGAGGGTAGGAAAATAGATCCTGGTTACCATGGTGAGGGTAGGAACGTAGATCCTGGTTACCATGGTGAGGGTAGGAACGTAGATCCTGGTTACCATGGTGAGGGTAGGTACATAGGTCCTGGTTACCACGGTGAGGGTAGGAACGTAGATCCTGGTTACCATGTTGAGGGTAGGAACGTAGATCCTGGTTACCATGGTGAGGGTAGGTACATAGGTCCTGGTTACCATGGTGAGGGTAGGAACGTAGATCCTGGTTACCATGGTGAGGGTAGAAAAGTAGATCCTGGTTACCATGGTGAGGATAGGTACATAGGTCCTGGTTACCATGGTGAGGGTAGAAAAGTAGATCCTGGTTACCATGGTGAGGGTAGAGCACTTTAAATTTCCTGCAGCACTGATTTGTAGAGCAATTGTCCCTTACCAGCCACTCACGTCCAAGAGGGATGTGTCATCACTAATGGACCACCACGGTGGAGGTTCTGCCGAACTCCTGAGACGGACTCACTGTTCAAACCTTTACGGTTTGATCGATCCATGTTGAAATCCATTGAGGAAGAGCTTTATAATCCTAAATCTCCCAAGAGATTATGTGAATCTTTTATTTCAGCAAATAGAAAATTAGCAGAAAAACTCGGATTCTTTCAGGTTATTATTTATCATTTTTCTGCTTTGATGATTTGAACACCAGCGTGGTTTAAACCATTTAACCTTTAAATTGTTTAAAAACTTCAATTGAGTAGAGAAAATACACCATGGGGTGCTGTGGCATTGATGGAGGTGGGGTGTACCTGTCTCTTCAAGGCAGGTACACCTCCAGGAAGAGGGTCAGTGGAGTAACGCAAGGTGATTCGTCTTCTGAACCGCTTATCTCTAACGGGGTCGCGAAGGGAGTTGGAGGCAGGATACACCCTGAACAGGTAACCAGTCTGTTGCTGGGCCACACACACGCACACACACACACACACACAGTAATTTGCTAGCAGCTAATCAACCTAAAAATGTATGTTTTTGGAGGAAACCAGAGAAAACCCACATCCTTCCCCCCACTTCGGGACCCAAATCCCTGACCTTGCTGTAAGTCCACTGTCCAGCCCAAAAAATGTGAAAACTAAAAACATGCTTTATAAATTTACGGTCTGGATTCAGATGTAATCCGAGCACCAGATGTGTGATGTCATTACGACAAACAGCTTCAGACGGAATATTTTAAACATCGAATAAAGAAGACTCACTCAGAGCAGCTAAAACCAGGCTGGTGGACACGCCCACACGCCCCGAGGCCCACCCGGAGCCCTCTATACTCACAGGAATGTCTGGAGTCTCTGAATCCTTCAGACCGGTTCTCGCCCATGTGGATGTCGTCCATCTTTTCCTTCACGTCGCTCAGGCCTCGTTTCACGTCGTCCAGGTGGAAGTGAAGCGACAAGTCCAGATCTTCATCTGGATGCTCCGCCTCCTCCACCTGAGCTGTGGCCTCCGCAAAGCTCTGAGAAGAACAGCATCCTTCATCGTTCAGGTCTGCTCGTGTAGTCCTCCACTCACCGTAAGGAACCCGATGTGGTCCTAGACTCACCTTGAGGAAGCTGATGTGGTCCTAGACTCACCTTGAGGAAGCTGATGTGGTCCTAGACTCACCTTGAGGAAGCTGATGTGGTCCTAGACTCACCTTGAGGAAGCTGATGTGGTCCTAGACTCACCTTGAGGAAGCTGATGTGGTCCTAGACTCACCTTGAGGAAGCTGATGTGGTCCTAGACTCACCTTGAGGAAGCTGATGTGGTCCTAGACTCACCTTGAGGAAGCTGATGTGGTCCTGACTGATGGCCTGGCCTTCCAATGCAGCCCGCCTGTCCGTCAGCTGGCTAAGCTCCGCCTCCAGATCTGCCACAACTCCTCCCCCTTTCGTCATCACCGCCTCCAGCTGTGATTGGATCGTCCCGCAGACCTCTGACCGGATCTTGTCTAACGAGGCTGACACCTCATCGAGCAGGTGTTCCACCTGGCCCTGTTCCCGGTCTGCGTAGTTCTAAAAACACATAGGACATCTGAGACCTGGTGGACCAGGAAACTGGTCCGTCACCATGAGAAGGACTACATCTCCCAACAGGAAGGAAGGACTACATCTCCCAGCAGAAAGAACTACATCTCCCAACAGGAAGAACTACATCTCCCAACAGGAAGGAAGGACTACATCTCCCAACAGGAAGGAAGGACTACATCTCCCAACAGGAAGGACTACATCTCCCAACAGGAAGGACTACATCTCCCAACAGGAAGGAAGGACTACATCTCCCAACAGGAAGGACTACATCTCCCAACAGGAAGGACTACATCTCCCAACAGGAAGGACTACATCTCCCAACAGGAAGAACTACATCTCCCAACAGAAAGGAAGGACTACATCTCCCAACAGGAAGGAAGGACTACATCTCCCAACAGGAAGGACTACATCTCCCAACAGGAAGGACTACATCTCCCAACAGGAAGAACTACATCTCCCAACAGAAAGGAAGGACTACATCTCCCAACAGGAAGGAAGGACTACATCTCCCAACAGGAAGGACGGACTACATCTCCCAACAGGAAGGAAGGACTACATCTCCCAACAGGAAGGACTACATCTCCCAACAGGAAGAACTACATCTCCCAACAGAAAGGAAGGACTACATCTCCCAACAGGAAGGAAGGACTACATCTCCCAACAGGAAGGACGGACTACATCTCCCAACAGGAAGGAAGGACTACATCTCCCAACAGGAAGGAAGGAAGGACTACATCTCCCAACAGGAAGGAAGGACTACATCTCCCAACAGGAAGGACTACATCTCCCAACAGGAAGGAAGGACTACATCTCCCAACAGGAATAACTACATCTCCCAACAGGAAGGAAGGACTACATCTCCCAACAGGAAGGAAGAACTACATCTCCCAACAGGAAGGAAGGACTACATCTCCCAACAGGAAGGAAGAACTACATCTCCCAACAGGAAGAACTACATCTCCCAACAGAAAGGAAGGACTACATCTCCCAACAGGAAGGACTACATCTCCCAACAGGAAGGAAGGACTACATCTCCCAACAGGAAGGACTACATCTCCCAACAGGAAGGAAGGACTACATCTCCCAACAGGAAGGAAGGACTACATCTCCCAACAGGAAGGAAGGACTACATCTCCCAACAGGAAGGACTACATCTCCCAACAGGAAGGAAGGACTACATCTCCCAACAGGAAGGAAGGACTACATCTCCCAACAGGAAGGAAGGACTACATCTCCCAACAGGAAGGACTACATCTCCCAACAGGAAGAACTACATCTCCCAACAGGAAGGACTACATCTCCCAACAGGAAGGACTACATCTCCCAACAGGAAGGACTACATCTCCCAACAGGAAGGACTACATCTCCCAACAGGAAGAACTACATCTCCCAACAGGAAGGACTACATCTCCCAACAGGAAGAACTACATCTCCCAACAGGAAGGACTACATCTCCCAACAGGAAGGACTACATCTCCCAACAGGAAGGACTACATCTCCCAACAGGAAGGACTACATCTCCCAACAGGAAGAACTACATCTCACAACAGGAAGAACTACATCTCCCAACAGGAAGGAAGGACTACATCTCCCAACAGGAAGGAAGAACTACATCTCCCAACAGGAAGGAAGGACTACATCTCCCAACAGGAAGAACTACATCTCCCAACAGGAAGAACTACATCTCCCAACAGGAAGGAAGAACTACATCTCCCAACAGGAAGGAAGGACTACATCTCCCAACAGGAAGAACTACATCTCCCAACAGGAAGGAAGGACTACATCTCCCAACAGGAAGGAAGGACTACATCTCCCAACAGGAAGGAAGAACTACATCTCCCAACAGGAAGAACTACATCTCCCAACAGGAAGGAAGGACTACATCTCCCAACAGGAAGGAAGGACTACATCTCCCAACAGGAAGGCAGGACTACATCTCCCAACAGGAAGAACTACATCTCCCAACAGGAAGGAAGGACTACATCTCCCAACAGGAAGGAAGAACTACATCTCCCAACAGGAAGAACTACATCTCCCAACAGGAAGGAAGGACTACATCTCCCAACAGGAAGGCAGGACTACATCTCCCAACAGGAAGGCAGGACTACATCTCCCAACAGGAAGGAAGGACTACATCTCCCAACAGGAAGGAAGGACTACATCTCCCAACAGGAAGGCAGGACTACATCTCCCAACAGGAAGGAAGGACTACATCTCCCAACAGGAAGGAAGGACTACATCTCCCAACAGGAAGGAAGGACTACATCTCCCAACAGGAAGGAAGGACTACATCTCCCAGCAGCAGGAATCAAACCTTCACATTGTCCAGTTTCTTCTTCATGTCGTTCAGACGATCCTCTTTCTCTCTGATCCTGTTCAGGATCTCCTGCTCCGTCCTCGCCATTTGTTTCTGAACAGAAAGGGGAGGGGTGTGAGTGTGAGGTGTTAGTGGGGGGACGTTAAAGGGGAGGGGCTTCTACCTGCTTGCCGAGCCTCTCGGTTTGGACGGAGACGGTCTTATGAGGGCGATGTTCCTCCAGGACACAGATGGCACAGATACAGTGCTGGCACGTCCTGCAGAACACCTATTCCACCAGGTAGAAGGTCAGTGGGAGGAGCAGAGGGGACAGCAGGGGAGGTGGGAGTGGTCTTACTTCCAGCAGGCGGTGGTGCAGTTTACAGGTGCGTCCTCGCAGCGCCTCCTCGGGGTCCATCAGAGGGTGCTTTGCGTAGAACGGCGTGGTAAGATGCGGCAGCACGTGCTCGTTGCAGTAGGAGGCGGTGCAGGTGAGGCAGGAGCTGACAGCTCGCTGCTTCGCTCCGGTACACACGTCACACCACACCACCTCCCCCAGATCCTTCACCGCTGGCAGGAACGGGTTGGTGGGCGAGGCCTCCTCTGCAGGTGCATTGCTGGGCGTGGGCCGCCAGTTGGCGCCGTAACGCGCCTGCTTGTACTTGTCGGCGATCAGCGCGAAAACTTTATTGATGCTGAGCTGAGGACGTTCGTCAAACTCTCGTTTACACAAAGGGCAGGTGCTGATTGGACTGGAGGCCCAGTACCCGCCGATACACGCCTGCAGGGAGGGGTAGGTCAGGTTAAAGTGCCCATCTCATGTAAAATAACTCTCTTCACATTGTATCCTCTGCACACACACACACACACACACACACACACACACACACACACACGTTTACAACATGCATTACACCATAGTTATGAAAATATATTGATTTGGTGGAGCGCAGTCACAGACCCGGAACTATGAAAGACCGGGTATCGCTCATCCCCCCCGCCCGTCCTGAGAAAGTACAAGCTCCGCCCTCTGCTCTCACTGAGCCGCTATTCCTCCGTCCATCTCTGAGCGGGAGGGGGAAGGCGGGCATAAACCCGTCCGTAGCGGTTTGGTAGCGTCTGAAATAAGATTTTATCATGTCCATTCATCAAAAAAGAAGAAAATAAAAAAGAGGCAGAGCAGCGAACCAGCCTGTATATCAGACGTTGAAAGTGAGTTTGTGAGGGCGTAAGGCCGGAGTGGAGGCGGGTGAGGAGGGCGTGGCTGCGTCATACTTTAGACATCTGCTCATTGGTTGTTTTGTCTGAGCGTTCCAGAAATCCACAGAAAAACGGGCTAAATCAATCTAGAAAGACATGCACACACGCACGCATAATTAAAAAAATAAAAAATAAAATAAATTCCTCCATTCATTCCTCACCGGGAAAATCTGTGTGCTGCACTCCTTACACCGCAGCAGGCTGCCCTTCAACGGCGCCAATGGTGGGAGAAACGGGGGTTAGGTGTCTTCTCCAAGGACCCTAGACGTGCTCTCCGTGGGACGTAAACCCGAGACCTTCCGGTCCGCGCACGAACGCTCTAACCACGCGGCCACCGTCTCCCCAATTAAGTTGAATGATTAGGTTTAGGCAAGTTTAAGATGATTATGGTTTAAGTCTAATTATCAATAGTGGTTATGTTTCTGGTGTGAGTACAGATACTGATTCTGTTCCTCTGAATTTAATTCTCGAAGGACTAAGAAATTGAAAGTATGTCAAATTGGTCCTAATTAGTTTATCTACGTATACTAAAATAAAGATATACCGTATTTGCACGACCATAGTGCGCACCGTATTAAAAGGCACTGTCCAAATTTTGCGTGCTCTGGATTTAACACACACAAGGCGCACCTGATGATAGGGCGCAGGTTTTATATACATATCCTCTACTACGTAAGTCCGCCTTACAACAACACACACACATACACACATAGACGCGTGCGTTTTTAAAAATAGATCAGGAATAAAACTGAGTTTGGTTGGTTTTATTTAAATATTATTTACAGTCGTCATAAAGTCATTTATTAAATCCATCCAAGTCCTCATCCTCTGTTTCAGAATCTAACAGCTGCTCTAAATCCAACCTCGCAGGTTCACTTTCCTCGCTGTCAGAGTCACTTTCTGAACCGTGCGGCTCCTCGGAAATGATGCCTGCTTTTGGGAAAGCTCGGACAACAGTACCAGCAGACACGTTAGCCCGAGCATCTACAATCTACTGGCAAACTGTGGAGTAACTCGCCCGTTCTTTTATACATAATCCACACACACACTTCACCCTTTAATATTCTCATGTTTTCAACTGCGTCCGCCTGATGGTTCTCTAATACGTCCACCAATCACAAATCAGATAGGACGCACCGCTCATTTGGAGAAAATTTGAGACTTTTAGGTGCGCCTTATGGTTGTGAAATTACAGTAAAATTATCCTATTTGATGGACACATCATCAGTAGTTTACCACTGGACCCCTCGGGTGTTTCGGCCTTCAAACTAGACACCCTCTCGTCCAGCAGCAGGCCCCCTGGGTTGATCAGTCCCTAAGGTGTGTCCATGTTAACCTATTTTATTACTAAGTTTAAAACGGCCAGAAGAAGTTTAAACGTCGCCGCTATGAGACGCATTTTATGTTTCTTTGACAAAAATCTTTGTCAATGAGTATTGAAAAATACAGTGTGATTTACATCACACTGTATTTTTCCAAAGAAAATAAAAATTACCATAATTTCACGACTATAAGGCGCATATAAACGCCTTAGATTTTCTTCAAAATGAGCGGTGCGCTCTTTCGTGCGGTGCGCCTTGTGTGTGAGAAAAGGCGGACCTAAAAGAAAAAGCGTGTGAATGAATCTTCAAAAGGAGACCACAGTTTCACGAAGGGTGGAAGGCAGCGCCGGGCGAGTTACGCTACAGTTTGCCAATGGATTGTAGATGCTTGGACTAACGTGTCTGCTGGTACTGTTATCCGAGCTTTCTCAAAAGCTGGTATCCTTTCTGAGGAGCCGCACAGTACAGACAGTGACTTTGACAGCGAGGAGCGAAGTGGACCTGCTCTGAAACAGAGGATGAGGACTTTGACGGATTTGATGGGTGGAGACGGTGGCCGCGTGGTTAGAGCGTTCGCCCGCGGACCGGAAGGTCGCGGGTTCGCATCCCACGGAGAGCACGTCTAGGGTCCTTGGAGAAGACACCTAACCCCCGCTTCTCCCACCATTGGTGCCGTTGAAGGGCAGCCTGCTGCGGTGTAAGGAGTGCAGCACACAAATTTCTCCGGTGAGGGATGAATAGAGTAATTCATTATTATTATTATTATAAAGACTATTACCGGTAATGTGTTTGTTTAGTATCGTTACTACTTAAATAAAACACAACCAAACTCAGTTTTGCTCATGATCTATTTTTTAATACCCACATTTACATGCTTGCGTGTGTGTTGTTGTAAGGCGGTGTGTGACTGAGACTGCGTCTTTTCATACGGTGCGCCTAATGGTCGTGAAATTACGGTACTTTAGATGTTTATTTTTATTCACATTAAAGTTTGAAAAAAAAAAACACCAAAACAAACAAAGAATAACATGTAAATCTGACAAAACAACATCTAGCTAAACAATTTCAGTACATTCCTTCCCTTAAACCCTCCTTCACAGTGAGGAAAAACTCCAAAAAAAAAAAGAAAAACCAGCAATGGGGAAAAAAGAGGAAACCTGATGGGGATCCAAATGAAGGAGAGATCCCTCCCCTGGGATGAACAGACTGTTAATTAAATATGATCTTATTTTGAAGAAATCAGAAGATGTTCTTCATTCTGATGGAAACGGGACGTTAGATCAAACACAGAGTCATGACCGTGTGTTAGGGAGCGGTGGGATACAGGAAACAAAGTGGGGCACAGGGGGTACCAGGCGGAAACAGGAAGTGGGAGGCAGGGGGTACCTGGCAGAAGTTGTGTCCACATGGAGTAGAAACCGGGTCAGTAAACAGGTCCAGGCAAATGGAGCAGGTCAGTTCCTGCTCAGAGAAAAGTTCTCCTCCTTCAGCCATGCTTCTGGTTCTCTTGGACCTGAAGGATCTGGACCTCCTGGATCTGGACCTGCTGTATCTGGACCTGCTGGATCTGGACCTCCTAGACCTGCTGAACAGAGAACCTGGTCACAGATCAGAAACCATCAGCTGGACCTTATCAAACCAGACCTTATCTTACCTGTAAGGTGCTCTCTGATGGAAACTTCCTCACCTGCTCATACCTGACGGTCCACTTTGTGACGTCACCTGTGGGCGTGTCTACAGCTGCAGGTGATTCTGTTTCCTGTTTGATCAGAAAATAAAGTTCAACTGAAAAAAAAACTTTTACGTTTTATGAAGTAAAAAGTGTTTTAAACTGATTTTTGTTTGAAAGGGTTGATTTTTTTTTTTTTCCTGTTGGACTGGTTCTGGTCTGACTGGGCGTGGCACCTGAAGGACCAGTCTGACTAGATTCCAGTAACCCCGCCCCCTTCACCCCTCCTCACTGCTGATTGGACGGCTTCATCAGGACTCAGATGATTGACAACAAGATTTTATTTAGAGAAAAAAAAAGTATCATAAAGTCTGAAACTGGTTTTAATTGGTCACATTTTTTTCTAAACAACATATTGCATTTATTTTTGGTGGAATTTGTTTAAACTCATTTCATAAAACTTGATTTTCTGGCTTTTTTTTATTATTATTTTTATGGATCAAGTTTTACTAGTAAAAAAAAGGCTCGTTGATTTAAAAAAATACAAAATGTCTAAAAAAAAGATGAAAAACATATTTTTATAACAATATTAATTAATAATGAGGGTAATTCTTCTTCTCCTTCCATCATTTCCCTTCAGGTAGCGCCACATCAAGTCATTTTCTTCCATCTAACCCTATCTCCTGCATCCTCTTCAGTCACACCAACTATCTTCATGTCTTCCTTCACTGTATCCATGAACCTCCTCTTTGGTCTTCCTCTAGTCCTCTTTCCTGGTGGTTCCAAACCCAGCATCCTTCTTCTGATGTACTCTCTCTCTCTCTCCTCTGCACATGTCCAAACCATCTCAGTCTGACCTCTCTGACTTTAAAACCTCTAACATGTGCTGTTCCTCTGATCCTGTCCATCCTGGTCACTCCCAGAGAGATCCTCAGGATCTTCATCTCTGCTAAAAACATCTCTGTTTCTTGTCTTTGAATCAGTGACACTGTCTCTAGACCAATCAGCATGGCCGCTCTCACCACACTGTCTCTAGACCAATCAGCATGGCCGCTCTCACCACACTGTCTCTAGCCCAATCAGCATGGCTGCTCTCACCACGCTGTCTCTAGACCAATCAGCATGGCCGCTCTCACCACACTGTCTCTAGACCAATCAGCATGGCCGGTCTCACCACACTGTCTCTAGACCAATCAGCATGGCCGCTCTCATCAAACTGTCTCTAGACCAATCAGCATGGCCGCTCTCACCACACTGTCTCTAGACCAATCAGCATGGCCGCTCTCACCACACTGTCTCTAGCCCAATCAGCATGGCTGCTCTCACCACGCTGTCTCTAGACCAATCAGCATGGCCGCTCTCACCACACTGTCTCTAGACCAATCAGCATGGCCGCTCTCACCACGCTGTCTCTAGACCAATCAGCATGGCCGGTCTCACCACAATGTCTCTAGACCAATCAGCATGGCCGCTCTCACCACACTGTCTCTAGACCAATCAGCATGGCCGCTCTCACCACACTGTTTCTAGACCAATCAGCATGGCCGCTCTCACCACACTGTCTCTAGACCAATCAGCATGGCCGCTCTCACCACACTGTCTCTAAACCAATCAGCATGGCCGCTCTCACCACACTGTCTCTAGACCAATCAGCATGGCCGCTCTCATCAAACTGTCTCTAGACCAATCAGCATGGGCGGTCTCACCACGGTAATTAAGAAAGAATATTTAAGAAAATAAAACAATGACCAGAATGATCTGTTTTGAATTTAAAATCTTTATGAAACATGTTTTATTTTTGTTTTTATTAAACCAGAAGAAAACAATAGGATTTTGAAAAAAAAATGACTGATCAAATCAAACATTCCAGCAGTAAAAAAATTCAAGCGTTTTCTCTCTTTTAATGAGTTTTTCTTTAGTTTTAGTCTTCTTAAAATAAAAGTAATATTATGTTCAGACCAAGATTAAAATTTTTCTTTTTGAATTTTTTATTTTGCTGTTTGTTTAAAAACAGAAACATAAAAAGTATTTTTTATCCGAAGATGATAAATAATGAATGTGAAGGAGACCAGAAACAAGTTTATAGAAAACGAGGTTCTACCGAGAGAGGACCAGACTCAGACTGCTGGTCAGCACCTCACAGGAAGCAGGTCGGTGTTAGAGGTTCAGACTGTCTCTCTGTGTGGAGTTTGCATGTTCTCTCTGTTTAAAACAATATAATAAT
This sequence comes from Neostethus bicornis, assembly GCA_902685375.1. NCBI lineage: Eukaryota > Metazoa > Chordata > Actinopteri > Atheriniformes > Phallostethidae > Neostethus > Neostethus bicornis. Next base: position 745,700 of record CACRXE010000070.1, read on the forward strand.
AATGTATACTTTATTCATCCCTCAACGAGGACATTTCTGTGCTGCATTTCACCGCAGCAGGCTGCCAGGACGGCATCACTGGTGGAGAAACGGGGGGTTAGGTGTCTTCTCCACCTAGACGTGAACCCTGTGGGACCCGAACCTACAAACTTACAGTTAACTTCCAGTTTGAGGGGGAACACTACCACTGAGCCACCGCCTCACCACTGTATGTGTGGGTTTTCTCTGGTTTCCTTCAAAAACATGCATGTTAGATTTGATTGGCTGCAAGGAATTAGTGTGTGTGTGTGGCCCTGCAACAGACTGGCAACCTGTTCAGGGTGTATCCTGCCTCTCGTCCGTGATAGGCTCCGACACCCCGTTAGGAATAAACAGTTCAGAAGATAAAAGAAAACATGAGATGTGACCCGGTGCGGGTGTGTAAGAAACTAAAACACATCATTTTAGAACCATTTAAATCCAAACAGACGATAGTTTATTCAAATACAAACTTTATATTTTTGTGTAATTTTTATTGTTTAAACAACCAGAGCTCGAAATATAGAAAAATTATTTTATTCCTGTTAACGCTTCAGATTATTTACACTTTGTTTCAGAGTGGGAGGAGCCGTGGATGAGGGGAGGAGCCAAGGACGAGGGGAGGAGCTTGATCCTGTTGGTGAGTCTGAGGGTTCATGACGACGTCTTCTTAGATGGTCCTGACCTGGTTCCTGGATCTCAGAAATCTTTATAATGAAGCAACCTGTACACACAGACATACACACACACACAAACAGACCATCAGATCATTTAGAAAGATTTTCTTGACTCTGTGCAAAATATGCACCAAAATGCAGAAAATTACTCATTTTTCAAAAAGGTTCTGGGAGGGATGCATCTAGACCCCTCTATACTGGCGAGAACAATTGGTGCTGGTTTTGTGCCCCCCCTCCTTCGTCTGGAATATCCAGTGTCCGCCCCTGGGAACAGGATCATATGGATGGCATGCTTTGGTAACCTCTAGATTAGACCAATAGAATGAAGCTAGATTTTAAACAAGTGCTAAATGTTACATCAAGAGAGTTAAATTTTAAACCTAGCAGTGCTAGGTTTGAAATCTAAGTTCTTGATGTAACATTTTGTTTGTTTTAACATCTAACACGCTTGTTTACGTGCGTGTATTGGCCCCGATGGCTTCCCATATCTGTACACACTGTTTATTTTGAAGGTGTGGGCATCACAGAGACACACACATTTTAATGGGAGCAGTGTTGTTGTATTTTTATCACCATCTAGTGACGAACATAAAAAAATCAAGAAAAATCAAACTAACATGGTTTATTTATTTATTTTTTTTTCTCGTTCGGCGGGCCGGATTAAAACGTTTAACGGGCCGTTTGTGGCCCTTGGGCCGTAGTTTGCCCATGCATGCCATATATGGATCATTTCAATGATGTGATGTTTATGTAATGATGTAATGATGAATAACACACACTGATCTGTCAGTGAAATCTTTTTAAAATTTACATTAAATTCTGTTTATACATCAGAAAGATGTTCCGGTTAAATAACCATAGCTTTAATATTACTGTGCCAGCATCCTGTCGACGATGTGAGTCTTAAACGTCTCGCTCATGCTCAGAACTCAATCCACTCCGTCCTCTCTTCCAGCTGCTCTCTGTCCAGATGATAGGCTCGGCATGACTCAACCAAACTCCGCCCCCTGTTAAACTGAGTGACCACCCCCATCGAGATGAGCAGCCTAGTGCTTCTGAGCATGCCCAGAACTCAGAATCCACTCCGCCCTCCCAGAGAGCTTCACTCTGTCAAGATGAACGGCTTCCTGGAGGAATGAAACCTGTGATATATTAACCTGGTGTTTTCTATCATTCGATTCCAGCGGGACCGTGCCTGATAAACACATTTATCAGTGGAGTTAGATACCCACGTTACCGTCAGGACAATACAATGAAGACCGGATCAGACATTTCTTAAGCGGAATAAAGTTTAAACAAAGTTCACCTCGTTAGGATCAACGGTCGCTCATCTTGACGAAGCCTCACAACTCCGTGTGAAAATATTTGTCATAAAAATATAAGAGTTTGACCCGTAGTACCACCCAGTGCCGGTCCAAGTCGTTCCCAGATTGATGTTTTAATGATATTATTTATCTTAATGAGTAGGAGGTGAAATAAAACGTGGCAGCAGCTCGATGACAGCACGCGGTTTCATAATGAGTTCAAACATGATGATTAGTCTTATATTTACGGCAGACCAGAACTGACCTGTAAAGAGGGGCGTGGCCTTTGTTGTTGGCCAATGAGAAGAAGCCGCTGTGAGGAGAGAAATGGAGGCAGTTGGCTCGGTGGATGACCTTCCGCTTGGAGATGGGGAAGTTGGAAAAGACGGTGAGGGTGGGCATGTGGACCTGCGGACAGAAGACCGGTACACGTCATGGTCGGAGAGAAGAGACGTCAAACTCATTTGATCATGGCGGGTCAGAAGCGGCCCACCATCTTACCATCCGCACGGCTTCATCCTCCATGTGTGAAGCCACAGCCAGGATGTCAGAGGTGGGGTTGAAGGTCAGAGAGGTGGCGGGGGTCACCAGGTTCATCACCGCCTTCAGAGGTTTGGGATCAGCCGAGGTTAGACACGCCTCCTGGGAGTAAATGTTCACCACGCCCGACTGGGAGCTACGACACAAACCAGCCGTTAGACCGACAGCCAATCAGAAGGACAGCCAATCAGACCGACAGCCAATCAGAAGGACAGCCAATCAGAAGGACAGCCAATCAGACCGACAGCCAATCAGACCGACAGCCAATCAGACCGACAGCCAATCAGAAGGACAGCCAATCAGAAGGACAGCCAATCAGACCGTCAGCCAATCAGACCGACAGCCAATCAGAGGGACAGCCAATCAGAGGGACAGCCAATCAGAGGGACAGCCAATCAGAAGGACAGCCAATCAGACGGACAGCCAATCAGAGGGACAGCCAATCAGAGGGACAGCCAATCAGAGGGACAGCCAATCAGAAGGACAGCCAATCAGAAGGACAGCCAATCAGAAGGACAGCCAATCAGAAGGACAGCCAATCAGAAGGACAGCCAATCAGAAGGACAGCCAATCAGAAGGACAGCCAATCAGAAGGACAGCCAATCAGACGGACAGCCAATCAGACGGACAGCCAATCAGAAGGACAGCCAATCAGAAGGACAGCCAATCAGACAGACAGCCAATCAGACAGACAGCCAATCAGAAGGACAGCCAATCAGAAGGACAGCCAATCAGAAGGACAGCCAATCAGACAGACAGCCAATCAGACAGACAGCCAATCAGAAGGACAGCCAATCAGACAGACAGCCAATCAGACAGACAGCCAATCAGAAGGACAGCCAATCAGACGGACAGCCAATCAGAAGGACAGCCAATCAGAAGGACAGCCAATCAGACAGACAGCCAATCAGACAGACAGCCAATCAGAAGGACAGCCAATCAGAAGGACAGCCAATCAGAAGGACAGCCAATCAGAAGGACAGCCAATCAGAAGGACAGCCAATCAGAAGGACAGCCAATCAGAAGGACAGCCAATCAGAAGGACAGCCAATCAGAAGGACAGCCAATCAGACAGACAGCCAATCAGAAGGACAGCCAATCAGACAGACAGCCAATCAGACAGACAGCCAATCAGAAGGACAGCCAATCAGAAGGACAGCCAATCAGAAGGACAGCCAATCAGAAGGACAGCCAATCAGACCGACAGCCAATCAGAAGGACAGCCAATCAGAAGGACAGCCAATCAGAGGGACAGCCAATCAGAGGGACAGCCAATCAGAGGGACAGCCAATCAGAGGGACAGCCAATCAGAAGGACAGCCAATCAGAAGGACAGCCAATCAGAAGGACAGCCAATCAGAAGGACAGCCAATCAGAAGGACAGCCAATCAGAGGGACAGCCAATCAGAGGGACAGCCAATCAGACCGTCAGCCAATCAGAAGGACAGCCAATCAGAAGGACAGCCAATCAGACCGTCAGCCAATCAGAAGGACAGCCAATCAGAAGGACAGCCAATCAGAAGGACAGCCAATCAGACGGACAGCCAATCAGAAGGACAGCCAATCAGAAGGACAGCCAATCAGAAGGACAGCCAATCAGAAGGACAGCCAATCAGAGGGACAGCCAATCAGAGGGACAGCCAATCAGAGGGACAGCCAATCAGAGGGACAGCCAATCAGAAGGACAGCCAATCAGAAGGACAGCCAATCAGACGGACAGCCAATCAGAAGGACAGCCAATCAGAAGGACAGCCAATCAGAAGGACAGCCAATCAGACAGACAGCCAATCAGACAGACAGCCAATCAGACAGACAGCCAATCAGAAGGACAGCCAATCAGACAGACAGCCAATCAGACAGACAGCCAATCAGACGGACAGCCAATCAGAAGGACAGCCAATCAGAAGGACAGCCAATCAGAAGGACAGCCAATCAGAAGGACAGCCAATCAGACAGACAGCCAATCAGACAGACAGCCAATCAGACGGACAGCCAATCAGAAGGACAGCCAATCAGAAGGACAGCCAATCAGAAGGACAGCCAATCAGAAGGACAGCCAATCAGACAGACAGCCAATCAGAAGGACAGCCAATCAGACAGACAGCCAATCAGAAGGACAGCCAATCAGAAGGACAGCCAATCAGACCGTCAGCCAATCAGAACGCTGCCTCGGTGTCTTACCCGCAGGCCAAGTAACGCCCATCTGGCGAAGCGGCGATGGAGGTTCCTCTCACCGATCCATCGTCAGGGAAACGGTTCAAACAACGACTGCTCCGAAGGTCCCACACGTAGACTTCACCGTCCTCTGCAGAGACGCACACACACACAGTTACATACACACGTACACACACACGTTTTATTCACACGTGAATCATAAAACACAAGTTGATGTTTTCATACCCGAGTTAACGAAGAATTTTCCAGAGTCGTGAGAAAAGGCGACATCGCTGACTTCCCCGTTAATCTTCATGTTGCTAACGACCTCCTTCGTCTGGAAGATTTCATTCATTAATTAGTCCTTTGTTTCTTTAAACCAGCCTCTGTTATAAATGTAATTAAATGTGTCCTGATGGGTAACGATGGGGTACCGGGTCAGTCAGGTAACAGAATCCTGTTGGAAATTTTTAGCAGACTAATGAGGTTCAGTCTTAACTGGATTTTTAACAACGGGTTAACGACTGATTGAAACTAATTAAAGCATCACGTGTTATTTAACTAAACTTTTTTTGTGATTTAATATGAAGTTTCATAAACAGGCCAGTGGGCGGAGTCAGTGTTCAATGTCTGTAGTTCATTTGCTGTTAACACCAGAACTACTAGAACTCCCATGGGCGTCAATTTGACGGTTATCGCTATGGCGATGACATCACACACTGGTGCCTCGGTGACAAACGTCTTCCCAAATCTATTTCTGTTCACCTAGATTTCACCTGAGTGGCGCCACAACGGTTACTAGGCAACAGTAACCGCGCTACGGTCAGGTGCGGGAAAAAGTTACGATGTTTTTGATAGAGGGGTCAAAATGACGGGTGTGGGAGTTAGAGGAAGAATTACTCAGAACTTGTTTAGTGTTTTATTTCAGTTAAAAAGTTTAAAAAAAAAAAAAAAATCAACGTAACGACAGGAATTACACGTCAAATTCTGAGAACCGTCAAACTGACGGTTTGGTAGTTCTAGTGTTAAAAGTAGGAAGACGTGACGCCATGTTCAGACTGTGTCCGTAGTGTTGGCAGGCTACTAGGTCAGGGACTGAAACCTCAGTCCCATGATATAAGAGAGTGTGTTTTACTAAGTGTGTGTGAGCTTGATGATGTCCTAGTTACCTTTAGTGTGAGCAGGTGGAGGTAACCATTGCTGCCACTTAGCAACAGAGCGCCTCCATCAGGACAGACGGAGAACTCCATCACTCTGGACTCATTCAGACCTGAAACCAGAGAGGGGAGTTTAGGACCCTCAACCACACACACCAGACCCGGGTGGGCGTACCTCTGACGGCGTGCACCGGGCAGACACGCCCCTCCATCATGTCGTACAGGTAAAACATCTTGTTCCTCTGACTGGTGGCGATAACCATCTCTCCGTCACGGCTGAACCGGGCTTTATGGACCGGAAACCGCTCCAGGTGGATGCTCTGGATCTTTGGGTTGGTTTTACCGTCCACCTGCAGGGGGCAGCAGGAAAACCTGATCCATATGATCCACCTGACCTTGTTAGACTGGTTCTACTGGGAGGGCTGGTACCTGGAACAGTGAGATGGACTGGTCCAGTCCTGCCGTCATGATGACCTGGGCCGAGGGATGGAACTGGACCGATGTGAGGCGGTCCTCTGAGGGCCGGCTGTGATTGGCTGGGAGACACCTCTTAATCTGTGACAGAGAGACAGAACGGACCAATCAGCAGAGGCGACGGGCTGTTTGCTGATTGGTGGATGGACAGACTGACCCTCAGGATGTTGCCAGGCAACCGTTGCGAAGCAGCGACAAAGTTCCCGGTCCTCCTCATCAGATCTTCATCCTCCTCCTCTTCTTCATCCTCGCTCTTCTTTCTCTTCTTAGCGTTTTGTGCCCACGCTGGAACTCCGCCCATCGCCCTCTGGAATCTAAAACACGCACACTGAGACCTGCATGAAGCGCCTGTAGTGCCGTTCCACCGTAAACACTCACTGCTCTTTCATTCGCTCCTGCAGCTTCTCACGGGACAGGCTGGACTCCGCTGTGTTTTTCATCAGGTTCTTACGGAAACGCTGCGTCATGTCCACCCTGAAAAAAAACGTAACAATGACCCAACCGGTAACCATGGTTACCACAAACCAGACTAGTAATCATGGAGACCAGTGACTTACTCTTCCTCCAGCAGATCGTCTTCATCCACCCACGCAGCCTGACGGGGAGCCTCCTCTTCCTCTCGCTGCTCATCCTCTGACTCCTCCTCCTCCTCATCCTGCAGGAGGTCTGCAGGGTCCTCATCGTCCTGGAAACAGAACCTCTGTAACTGAAACATCCTGGACCAGGATCCTCATAGACCAGGATCCCCATAGACCAGTGGTGTCTCAGAAAAAACTTCAACATTACAAAGATAAACTCTGTACAAAGAGGTGAAAAATCCTGAGTTTCCATCCAGGAGGTGGTCGTTTTTATTCTGGTGGTTTAAAATTTCACATTGTGCTGAGATTTGGGGGAAAAACTCAGATTGATTCACTGGTTAAATTACAAAAAAAGCAATAAGAAAAGTAAACAGAGTTTGATTTTATGAACACACAAATCAACTGTTTATTCAGAATAACTGTTTAAAACTACAAGATATGGTAAATAATAGAATATTACAGATTATGTATAAAGTTAAAAATAACTTAGTTCCAAAAGGCATACAAAGTTTTTTTAAATTTAGAGTTGGTTTTATCATAATTTACAAGGATGTTATATATTTGAACGTGTTAAAGTAAGAACTTTGATAAAATCAAGATGTGTTTCTTTTGTTGGAGTAAAATTATGGAATGAATTTAAAATATGTTCTTCTTTCTTAAAATTTAAACAACATCTTAGATATAAAAGTATTAGTGATTATAAGTAAGTTAAAAATAAGAATGAAAAGATGATAATATAAAGTTTATTGTGATTTTCTGTTTGATTGGAGATGTGTACTTTGTAAATTTAATTTTTGTTTGTTTGTAGAAATGCTGTTCAGTTAAATGTATACAGATGTATAGGATAGGCACATATAAGCCATGCTTCAGTCTATTCCTTTTATTTGGTCTGTTTGTTTCTTTGTTGTAATCTGTATTATTACGATTTGGTTAAATTTGTGACCAAATGAATAAATTTAAATCTGAAAAAATCTGAATCTGAAATGAAAGTGTTCAAGGTTTGCTGTTAAGAAGAAGCAGCTCCACTTGGGAGACGTTTCCTAATAACAGTAAAGCATCAAGATATCTTCTTCTTTCAAGAGTCGCCACAGCAAGTGAGTTTCTTCCATCTAACCCTGTCTCCTGCATCCTCTTAGGTTCATGTCCCCCTTCACTGCATCCATAAACCTCCTCTTTGGTCTTCCTCTAGATCTCCTGTCTGGTAGTTCCTCTCTCTCCTCTGCACATGTCCAAACCATCTCAGTCTGACCTCTCTGACTTTAAAACCTCTAACATGTGCTGTTCCTCTGATCCTGTCCATCCTGGTCACTCCCAGAGAGATCCTCAGCATCTTCATCTCTGAGTCCCACCCTCACTCTGAACTCCTCTGTCTCACCTACAGCACACCTCACCACTGTCTTACAGCCCTCATACATGTCCTGCATGTGTGGTGCTTTTATTTTAAGGCATAAACTTTACTGCTGCTCAGAAATTCTCACTGAGGATGTGACAGCATGTAGGACAGGGAGATGTTCTGGTGAAAACTCAGCAGAACAGACCATAAAAACATCATAATGTTTTATAAAACTATGAAACTTAAAGAAGACATGTTTATAAAAATATGTCCACCTCATTTTATCAGAAGGTTGTTATTGTTTAAACATGATGCTAACCCGTGTTAGCCGCTCCAGCAGCTCGTCCTCCTCTCCAAACACCAGCGCCTCCAGACGCTGAACGGAAGAATCATTTCCACGGAGCACCGACAGTTCCTCCACATGTTTCTTCCGCTGTTCCTCTTCGTCCTGTGGGCTAACACGTTTCCTCCGCTTCGGTTTGTTCATAGGAAGAACCAGCGTGTCTGAACCTGGAGCAGCCATTTTCTTGAACCGGAAATAATTCAAACACATCCGGTGTTAAGCCCGCCTCCGTCTTCTTCTGTGTTTTTATTGGTGTAGATTTGACTTTTGGAGGTCCACTCTGATGTGTTTGAAGCATGTTGTTTGTCTGCACATCAACATGTTTACACACATACATGTTTATGAATTTAATAACGTTCATATATGTTATTCTACAATAAATTATTAATGTAAATTAGAATTTCTATAGTTTCTTTTTACAGAAGTAAAAACACTCAAATTACACAGAATTGGTCTTATCTTTATTAACACACACACACACGCAGACAAAAACACAGACACATTTCTAAATACATACACAGAGAAACACACACATGAAGACACACTCACACACAGGACTCATCTCCACATTTTGTATCCAAGTTACATAAGAGGGAGGAGACACGTCGGAGGAGACGGCAGCTCAGTGGTTAGAGGGACCGGAAGTTCGCGGGTTCGCGTCCCACAGAGAGAAGACACCTAACCCCCGCTTCTCCCACCATTGGCGCCGTCAAAGGGCAGCCTGCTGCGGTGTAAGGAGTGCAGCACACAAATCTCCCCGGTGAGGGATGAATAGAGTAATTGAGCAAGAGCAAGTTTATTTTATTTATATTTCACCTGTCTAAATAAAACAGTTGTTTACAGGGTTGTTTTGGTGTTAGCTGGATGGAAGTCGTAACGTCTCGATCATCAAACACACTGTCTGGAAGACACTTTGAAGACTTCTCAAAGATGGATCCCTGCTGGATGAATGAAGGACAACACGTACAGAAAAATAAACTTTATAAAGAAAAGATTTTATTTGTTTTAGACACATCAAACGGGAACAGCCAATCAGAGCAGGAGCATTAAGGACAGGAAGTGTACGTGGCATTCAAGGAAAACCGTCATCATCATCTTCAGCCATTTCTTTGGCAAACTCCAGGTCCTGCTGCTCCCGTTCCCGACGCTCCTAAACACACCGCACAGATGAAAAGTCAGAATGTTTCCTAACCCCTGGTCCCCGGTCCTCTGTGAGGGCCACTCACCTCTGCTGACTCCAGGTCTTTATTGTACGCTTTAGGAGGAAACCTCATGGCCTGCAGAGAAACAAACACATTCTGGTTAAACCTGGAGTATAGCTGGGGTATATTGTGTGATAATCAACCCAATGTTCTGTTGAGATGTGCTAAACCTAGTGAGGGGAGCAGCAGGAAGGGAGGGGGGACTAGATTACGAGTTCTGGGCATGCTCAGAGGCGCTAAGCCTCACATCTCGACAGGACACTGGTTTCAGGTTGTACAACAATTTTAGGATCAAATTATTCTCTTAAAGGTGCGTCTTTGGCGTCTCTGTGTACAGGAGGAGACGTTTGGTGCTCTGACTAGTAACTGTAAGTTGAGTTTCTGTCGTCGCTCGTAGAAACATGGCGCTCTAGAAGCAGCACTATGGACACATTCTCCTAATTAGTTGGTTCTGACATCATGATGTTGCACATCAACCCAAAAAAAGAAAAACTCTAACCATGGCAACACCCACATGGAGGCAAAAGTTGTAGAAGAAGCTCTGTTGAACTTTGCTGTTGGTTCACTCACAGCAGACTATCAGATTGTACTGTGTGTGCACTGTGAGGCTCAGATCCTAAGAGATTTAGACCCACAGTGTGGATGGGTCTGTATGCGCTGCTTGAGATGGCAGAGTGTGATGGTGTTTTTTTTTGTGAGCACGTTACCTTCACAGACATGTTGTGAATATCCAAACAGAAAGAGATCCTCTGGTGAAACGCTAACTGGGGTTCTCTGGTTCCGTAAATGTCGATGGTTTCCTTGGACTGGACGAATCCTTTCTCGTGGTTGATGCTCGCCTCGATCACGCCGTCACGGATCGCCTGCACAGCGACACGTCGTTAACCTTTGACAACCAACTTCCTGTCTGTTATCCCGTTACCTTGGCAACGATGAACTCTGCATCCTCCGAGCTGTCGAGCTGCAGCTTCTGAGCGATGTCAGCCAGAGAGATCCGAGAGTAGGACAGGCTGATCATACGCACACCTGCACGCATACACACAGGTAACACACCTGCTCACACATACCAGCACTGCTGTGATTGGCTCACCGGTCTTGATGACGTTGTGTCGCAGACGGATGATGAGCGTGTAGGTTCCGTCTGTCTGGAACTTCTCTCCAAACTGTTCCAACACTTGATTAAACTTTGCCAGGTTACCCGTCCTCACAGCTGCACACACACACACACACAGACAGAGTTTCAAATGTTTTTAATCACATCCATCGAGCATCGAGAAGCAATCAGCCCCGCCCACTGCGTACCTTGTGTAAGCAGGAAGTATGGCATCAGAGATCTTTTGAGCGACGGCTGTCTGAACTGCAGCCGGTCGGGAATCTCTCCGAGCAACAACTCCACGACGATCAGAAGCTTATGTACCTGAAAACACAACCATAAGATTCATAATGTCACCAAAAACCCTGCTGCACATCCTGGGCGGTGCCGCCTGTTACCTGCCCCATGTGTGTTGGTCAGAAGCCTCATTTAGAAAAGCTTTCTTATGCTTAAAACAAATCAATATTTAAAGAATGTGCTTCTCGTGATGGCAGCAGGTCCATGAAGCGTTACATAAAGTACGTACTGTCTGTTTGAATCCCACAGCGGTGTGCTGAGGCGCCTTCCTCAGAGCGTTGGTCAGAGTTCGGCGTGCCTCCGAGTACTCCAGCTGGATGGCCTTGATTCGCCCTGCGGGTCACGTGACTGTTAGCTCTCTGCGAGGCGTGGCCCAGCCGGCCAGGTCAGACTCACCTGTGTAGTAGAGGTAACGCGCCCACTCGTTGTTGTTGGCGAGTTCAGGGAAGATGGACTTTGAGACGAGCTTCTCAGCCTGGTCGTACAGGTTGAAGTGCAGGTAGTTCCTTAGAAGCAAGTTAAGAAGAACCGCCTGGCCGTCCGCGTCGTGGCGCAGCGTGGAAGTGCGCAGCCGGGTGTGGAGGAAGCTGAGGATAGAAACACACTGGTAAGGTAACAGTGGGTGAAGACGGAGGGGGTACAGGGTGGTCTACCTGCGGATAGTGTCCAGCTGGTTGAGGAACTCATAGACCCGGGCGTGATAGTAGTAGCATTTAGCGGCGATCAGGTCCAGAGCTCGGCTCTTCTTGCACCCCAACTTCTGCAGCAGGTCGTCTGACACCTTCTGGGCCTGGAACACATTAGAACCTTAGAACCAGGACCTTTTGGACCCACCCAGAACCTGGCTACAGAGGAGGAACAGATACCAGACCCTAAGGGGGGTCAGGGGATACAGACCTCTATGTATCTCTTATTGTTGGTCAGATGGACGACCAGCAGCAGTTGCAGGTACGATTCCACCTCCGGCATCAGCGGAGCAGCTGCTGCCTTCCCCGTCCGGGGACGGAACTGGATCTCCCCCTCTGTGGTTTCCATCGGCTGCAACACAGACAGGTACGATGCAGGAGTGAGACAGAGAGGTGTGAGCCAGGCGGGTGTGAGAGAGACGGGCGTGAGAGAGACGGGCGTGAGACAGACCTCCTCCAGGAAGGTGAGCAGGAACTCGCGGGCGGTGGCGTTGTTGGTGAAGAAGCCGCAGACGGCCTTGTAGAGCACGGTGGCGTTTAGGCGTCGGCTGGTGGAGGGCAGCGCTCTGAGGGCACGCAGAACGAAGCGAGGCTCCTTTCCAGAAACAGCTTTTTCTATCTGCTTCACATGTTCCTTAATGTCTGGAAAACACACACATTTACACACTCAGAAAAAAACATTCAATTTAACACGTTTAACCTTTTATCCTAAAACCAGAAAAATCCTGCCGACATGTTTTTTTTTTATTAATTATTGTGAAAATGACTGAAAAACAGGAAACAAAAACTGAGAATCTTCAGTCAAAATGACGCCTCTGTTTTCTTTAAAGGGCCCATCTCATGCAAAAGTAACTTTCCAGAGTTTTTTACTTTGTAAGAGTGATGTCCGGGCCTTGTGTGTGTGTGTGTGTGTGTGATGTCCGGGCCTTGTGTGTGTGTGTGTGTGTGTGTGATGTCCGGGCCTTGTATATGTGTGTGTGTGTGTTTTTCTGTGGATTTCTGGAACTCTCAGACAAAACAACCAATGAGCAGATGTCTAAAGTATGACGCATTTGACGTAGCCACGCCCCCTCCCTCCTCACTACCCGCCAGCCCTCCTCACCACCCGCCCCCCCTCCTCACCCGCCTCCGCTCCGGCCTTACGCCCTCACAAACTCTCTTTCAACATCTGATATACAGGCTGGTTCACTGCTCTGCGTCTTTTTATTTTTGATGAATCGACATGATAAAATCTTATTTCAGACGCTACCAAACCGCTACGCACGGGTTTACGCCTGCCTTCCCCCTCCCGCTCAGAGATGGGAGGAGGAATAGCGGCTCAGTGAGAGCAGAGGGCGGAGCTTGTACTTTCTCAGGACGGGCGGGGGGATGAGCGATACCCGGCCTTTCATAGTTCCGGGTCTGTGACTGCGCTCCACCAAATCAATATATTTTCATAACTATGATGTAATGCATGTTGTAAACGTGTGTGTGTGTGCAGAGGATACAATGTGAAGAGAGTTATTTTGGATGAGATGGGCACTTTAAACTTGACGACACATTGTGACAGAGAGAGTTCATCCTAAAGACAAGACGCCTTCAGAGAAACAGTCAGGGAGTTTTTTCCATCCTAAGCTGTGAAGAAAAAAAAAACAGCCTTTTTATAAGAGAATATTCCAGGGGTGCCAAACCCTGGCATTGCGGGGGTGCCAACCAGATTTGGGATCAGTCGACCGCTGATCCCAAATCGACTGCTGGAGGTCTAGGAAAAGAAACAACAGGATGTCAGTGTTTCCAACTCAGTGATTTTGAAGCTACTTTTTAGCGAGTCTTCAAACCCTGAAGAGACTCTTAAAAAAAAAAAAAGGGGAAAAAAAGTGATAGATGTTAACCCTTTACAGGGTGTGAAGCTGGAGTAGTTGTCGACACGTCAGAGGTAACTAACGTTAGAAAACATGTCATCACGAGATCGTTCAAGACTTCCAGTTGTTCACTTCTAGTTTTCTGTGAGTTTGAAAGCGTGTGAAACCGTTCAGAGAAAAAACTGTGAAAAACGAGTACGTGTTAAAGGACATTTTTGGAGTTTTTGGAGAAACATGTTATTTCTGTTCTCGATGAACATCGACTCCCAAAGCACCCAGTGCATGTGGAATTTATATGTGTGTGTTTGAATGTGTGTACGTTTGTGTGAGAGAAACTGAGACAGAGGAACGTATCTGTGTGTGTTTGAGAGAGAGGGATTTGTCTGTGAGTGTGTTTGATTGAAGGTGTGTGTGTGTATGTGATGTCTAATGATTGTGTAACAACAACAAAACATGTGAGAGAGATGATGACTCTGGACTGGTAGATCAGTGAGTGAGTGAGTGAGAGAGAGAGTGAGAGAGTGAGAGAGAGAGAGAGAGAGAGAGAGAGAGAGAGAGGATGACTCTGGACTGGTAGATCAGTGAGTGAGTGAGTGAGTGAGTGAGAGAGAGAATGAGAGAGTGAGAGAGTGACAGAGAGAGAGAGAGAGAGAGAGAGAGAGAGAGAGAGGATGACTCTGGACTGGTAGATCTGTGTGTGTTTGATTGAAGGTGTGTGTGTGTGTGTGTGTGTGTGTGATGTCTAATGATTGTGTAACAACAACAAAACATGTTGTGAGGTTAGTTTTACTGCAGAATGGAAACCATCTGTGTGGACTGGTAAATCTCAGTGTATGTAGATCTCAGTGTGTGTGAGAGAGATGACACTGGACTGGTAGATCTCAGTGTGTGTGTGTGTGTGTGTGTGTGAGATTTCAGGAGGTCTGACATTTAAAAAGTAGCTCTTAGGACAAATAAGGCTGACACCCCTAAACTAAACCAACTCAGAAGAGAAGCATGGAGTGGTCCCAGTCCACACACACCAACCTCCTCCTCCTAGTCCACCAAACACACACGAGAGAGAGGACAGTGAGGTTAAGATTCTAAGTACACACACACATACACAGATTTAGACATACTCACAGACACACACAAAGACAGTGATGCAGACACCAAGCAGTAGTTTCTTACCCTCCAGAGTCAGACTATCTTGTTCTTTTGGAATCTTCACCTCTTCTTCTTTCATTTCAACATCCTGAGGCTCTTCTTTCACTTTCTCCGCTTTAGCTTCGCGTTTTTCGCGACGTTTGGCCGCAGTTTCCTTCATGTTTTTAAGAAAAACCGCTCTATTTGGATTAGAACCGGATGCTAACTGCTAGCTGCTAACTGCGGTGACTTGACAATAATCAGCAAGGGATTGTGGGTAACAGCAGACATAAGCAGTGGATAGATGATTCAGAGCAGACGCGATCAATCGATATCAGTCAGATAATCGAACTGGACTAACTCCGTGTATCAGTGTCACCTGGTTTTTTTTTTTGTCTGTGTTGTTTGCTTTTTTTCAAATGTTACTAATTTCATAAATAAAAACGTCATTTCCATTCTTCACGCACGTTGCAACTTAACAACATGGTCTCCTTTTCAGTGACATTTATTTACATCTCATTCTGTTTTTACATCCTTATCCAGGACCCAGTTTTACACTATGGTTCAAGTCCTTCTTCACTTTACCGTGGTTCAGATAGAAAATCTATTTGTGTAAATTTGAAATAATTGCTGTTTAAAAATGAATGATCCCACTAGAGCAGTGCTTCTCGATTATTTCCTGTTGCGCCCCCCCCAGCAAGAAGAAAATATTTCGCTCCTCCCACCCCAACTTTCCATCGTGACTATAATTAGTGTCATCTGTGTATGTAATTATTTTAAGTACACCTCTGCATAACATTGTATCCTCATTAAAGAAAACAATAAAGAAAAAGAACAGCTTTATTAACATTGTTTTTTAGTCTGAAACAGAAAAGATTTAAAGTGCTTCAATTAACTTGAAAAAAAATTACATTCTTATTTAAACTATAAAATTTTTTGACTAATTGAACCATTTGATACTGAAAAAGAAATTAAATAAAATCATTAAATTTAAATTAATCAGCAACATGAAGTCAGGAGCACAAAATATAAAACACTTAAATCTACAAAACGAAAATGAATCAAACAATTTGTGCTGGGTTTTTTTTGTTTATTTTTAATAAAAATAAGGAAATCAGACTCAATGGCTACAACGAGCACGTTTTGCAGCGCACAGCTTTTCGAAACGGGGTTTGAAGCATGATACTGTAACTCTCAGCTCCTGCTCAATGTACGTATAACTGGGACCTGTATTTGGTCTTCCAGTACGTCAAAAAAAATCATATTCTACAGGGTCACACGCACCCCCTGGCATCGCGCCGCGCCCATTTGAGAAGCACTGAACTAGAGGTAGTCAAAAGTTACACTTCTTGTACATTTGATACAGTTTATTTCTTCACACCCTGATATCACAACGGGCTTCACTTTGTAGATTGAAAGAACGTACAAAAACAAAAAAGAATGAAAGTAGAAACTTAAATACAGCTAACTAAAGCTAACTAAAGATTTTCAGCACAGTCCTGTGCTTAGACCCTCCTTCATGGTGATGAAACCCCCCAAAAATCCAGCAGTGGGGGAAAAGAAGGGAGAAATCTGATAGATGAACATTGCCTTAGAAAACATCCTGCCTGGTCCTTGTACCAAAGAGTCCTCATCAGAGACACTGAGTGACTACAGGCCGGTAGCACCAACCTCTCAGGTCATGAAGGTGATGGAGCGGCTGGTGCTTTCACATCTCAGATCCCTGCTGAGACCTTTCCAAGACCCTCTGCAGTTTGCATATCAACCAACTTGGGGTGGATGATGCAGTTCTATTCCTGCTGCAGAAGGCTTACTCCTCTCAGGACAGACCCAACTCCTCAGAACGGATCGTGTTCTTTGGTTTCTCCCCAGCCTTCAAAACCATCCAGACGAGACTGATGAGGGAGAAGTTGGAGAAGATGCAGGTGGATGCGCCGCTGGTCTCATGGATCGAGGACTACCTGACCGGGCGACCACAGTATGTGAGACTGAAGAAGGACTTGAGTCCCGGAGTTTGGGTGAGGCTTGAAACAACTGTCCTTTCTGTGTGTAGTTTGCATTTTCTCCTCGAGTATGTGTGGGTTTTCTCTGGTTTCCTCCAAAAACATACATGTTAGGTTGATTAGCCGCTATGAAATTACCCCTAGGAATGAGTGTGTGTGTGTGTCTGTGTGTGTGTGTGTGTGTGTGTGTGTGTGTGTGTGTGTGTGTGTGTGTGTGGTCCGACTGATGAGCTGATCGGGGTGTATCCTGCCTCTCACCTGAAAGCAGCCAGGATAGTTTCCGGCACTGATAGGGTTAAGCATTTCAGAAGATGAGTGAACAATCTTTCATAAATTTAAATTTGGTAAACATAAATCTAGTTTTCAGGAGTTTTTTGTTAAAAGCTTCTAAAACAGTGACTCATGAAGAAACTCTGGCTTCAAATTATTTAGAGACAATTCCTTCAAAACTTATTTAAAATCTCTAGTAATTTTCTGAATGAAAAGCTTTCATTTTGCTGCTCTTTTTTTTTCTAAATCTGTGAAATAAAAACAGCTGGATTCACAGAACAGGAACTTCATCACTGATCAACCAGAACAAATACAGTATATATAAAAAAATAAATAAAACTTCAGAAGAAAAACACAATGTTTACGTTAGTCAGAGGATCTTTATTCAATAAAACTAGGATTCAGAATGAACCAGCTCCACGAGAGGAGGAACCAGCTCCACGAGAGGAGGAACCAGCTCCACGGGAGGAGGAACCAGCTCCACGGGAGGATGAACCAGCTCCACGGGAGGAGGAACCGGCTCCACGGGAGGAGGAACCGGCTCCACGGGAGGAGGAACCAGCTCCACGGGAGGACGAACCAGCTCCACGGGAGGACGAACCAGCTCCACGAGAGGAGGAACCAGCTCCACGGGAGGAGGAACCAGCTCCACGGGAGGAGGAACCAGCTCCACGGGAGGACGAACCAGCTCCACGAGAGGAGGAACCAGCTCCACGGGAGGAGGAACCAGCTCCACGGGAGGAGGAACCAGCTCCACGGGAGGACGAACCAGCTCCACGAGAGGAGGAATCAGCTCCACGAGAGGAGGAACCAGCTCCACGGGAGGACGAACCAGCTCCACGAGAGGAGGAACCAGCTCCACGAGAGGAGGAACCAGCTCCACGAGAGGAGGAACCAGCTCCACGAGAGGAGGAACCAGCTCCACGGTAGGACGAACCAGCTCCACGAGAGGAGGAACCAGCTCCACGAGAGGAGGAACCAGCTCCACGAGAGGAGGAACCAGCTCCACGGGAGGAGGAACCAGCTCCACGGGAGGACGAACCAGCTCCACGAGAGGAGGAACCAGCTCCACGGGAGGAGGAACCAGCTCCACGAGAGGAGGAACCAGCTCCACGGGAGGAGGAACCAGCTCCACGGGAGGACGAACCAGCTCCACGAGAGGAGGAACCAGCTCCACGGGAGGAGGAACCAGCTCCACGAGAGGAGGAACCAGCTCCACGAGAGGAGGAATCAGCTCCACGAGAGGAGGAACCAGCTCCACGAGAGGAGGAACCAGCTCCACGAGAGGAGGAATCAGCTCCACGAGAGGAGGAACCAGCTCCACGGGAGGAGGAACCAGCTCCACGGGAGGAGGAACCAGCTCCACGGGAGGAGGAACCAGCTCCACGAGAGGAGGAACCAGCTCCACGGGAGGAGGAACCAGCTCCACGGGAGGACGAACCAGCTCCACGAGAGGAGGAACCAGCTCCACGGGAGGACGAACCAGCTCCACGAGAGGAGGAACCAGCTCCACGGGAGGACGAACCAGCTCCACGAGAGGAGGAACCAGCTCCACGGGAGGAGGAACCAGCTCCACGAGAGGAGGAACCAGCTCCACGGGAGGATGAACCAGCTCCACGAGAGGAGGAACCAGCTCCACGGGAGGAGGAACCAGCTCCACGAGAGGAGGAACCAGCTCCACGGGAGGAGGAACCAGCTCCACGAGAGGAGGAACCAGCTCCACGAGAGGAGGAACCAGCTCCACGGGAGGACGAACCAGCTCCACGAGAGGAGGAACCAGCTCCACGGGAGGAGGAACCAGCTCCACGGGAGGAGGAACCAGCTCCACGAGAGGAGGAACCAGCTCCACGAGAGGAGGAACCAGCTCCACGGGAGGAGGAACGAGCTCCACGGGAGGATGAACCAGCTCCACGGGAGGAGGAACCAGCTCCACGGGAGGAGGAACCAGCTCCACGGGATGAGGATACAGTCTTTCTGCAACATAGAGGGATCCTTCATCTGGGTCTAAAGGGGTCCCGGCTCTGCAGGAACTTCAGGTAGTCAAAGTGTCGGCGGGCAACCACCTGGTTGTGACGGACGTAGTAGACCAGGTAGAAGATGAGCATGATGAACCAGAGGAACATGGTGACTAGTGTCACCACATCAGTGGTCCTCCTCACTGACTCACATAGGTCCCAGTCCTCCAGCAGTGTCATCAGGGGAAGTCCAGTAGCTCCTGTACACACAAACACTATCAGTACCAGAGGATAGAAGGTCCGATCAGCGCAGGTTCAGATCTTACCCATGTTCAGGAGGTCTGATGTCTCACACATGACTTTCTCCAAAGAAGATCGGTCCAGGTCTAAACGAGGCACTGCCAGCTAAAGACAAACAGAGAGTCACACAGAGCTTTACCCACATGGTTCTCACCTCGATAAACCTCTTTCGACAAGGCCCTCCACCTTATGCCCTATAACAGGCATGGGCAAACCATGGCCCGTGGGCCACATGCAGCCCGTTAAACGGTTTAATCTGGCCCGCTGAACATAAAAAAATTTGAATTAAAAAAAAGGTTGTTAATGTTTTATTTTGCTGTAATTCTGATGTTTCAACAACACTGCTCCCATTAAAATGTGTGTGTCTCTGTGATGCGCACGCCAACACACGCAAGTAAACAAGCCCGTTAGATTTCATACCTACATTTCAAGCCTGGCGTGCCCCCGATGCATGTTTCTTTAAACGCTTGTGCACTTGATTTTAATGTTAGCACGCTGGAGTATGTGCGTGTAGTGGCCCCAATGGCTTTCCATATCTAGCGTGCTTGTTTACCAAATCATGCCATCCATCTGCTCCTGTTCCGGCCCTTGGTCAAACGTTAGAACTCAATGTGGCCCGGGAATCTAAAAGTCTGCCCACCCTGCCCTTTAACCATCAATGATGATGAAGTGGAGGTGGTGACTGGCTCAGTGGTTGGGCTTAGTCTGGACTCTGTGGAGAAGGTGGTAGAGCAGAGGACATTGGTCAAGATCAGATCTGTCCTGTCCAATCAGATTCACCCACTGCACACAGTCTTCTCCAGACAGAGGAGTTCTGTGAGTGCCAGACTTCACACACTGAGCTGCTCTACGGACAGACTTAAAAACTCTTTGGTACCATCAGACTCTTTAGTGCAGCCGTGTCGGACAGGAGCAGAAGAGAGCTGCTGTCTTTTTATTTCTTGGACCTTTGCCTCTGATTACAAGCACTACTGTATACTATCTACGTATCTGTACAGACAGGACTTACCTGCATGTTGCAGTCACAGTGCCAGGGGTTCTGGCTGAGGTTGGCCCGGACCTGCAGTCCGGTGAACACAGCCGGGTCCAGCGTGGTCAACTGATTGTTTGACAAGTCCAGGTACTGGAGAGATGAAGCCATCGGAGAAAAACATCCGGCTTCCAAGGAGGAGAGCTGGGACAGGAAGGAGGACGTGTGTGATGAGATACTCAGAGGCTAGCGCCACCTAGGGCCTTTGTTCAATTTAATTTCATTCCAGCAACTAGGTCAGGGATTGCAAAGATGGAAAAAAACCCTACTCAATCTGTTCCTGCCTTTTCTCTAACCTACAGATATCGGCTTAACTTTTCTCTCATTTTGTACTGAACCTGATAAACACACCTTTGGTCTTAAACAACACAGAATAATACACACAGTATTTATCCCCTAGTGGGGAATGTGTGTGTCTGTAGCTCAGTCTAAAAACAAACAAACAAAAAGTAGAGTCCATCAAGAAGAGCAGTGAGCTCCAGTGGCTCCATCCAGCTTCTGAGACGTAAGTCTTATGGCTGCTGGGTCGAGTACTGGACTCTCAAAGCAAAACAGGGGTAAGAATGTGAGAGCTCAGTTAAGGCACGATGCTCTTTACCACCATGACAGGGTGTGTGTGACAGAAAGCAGGAAGTGAAACGATGGGATTCACAGCCGAGTTACCTGGTTCTGTGACAGGTCCAAATCTTCTAGATCCACCAGGCTAGAGAAGGCGGAGGCGGGCAGGAAACGAAGCCGGTTTTTACTCAGGTACAAACGGGTGGTGCGATTAGAGAGGCCGAGAGGCACCTTCAGAAAAGACACAGAGTACCTGTGATGTTCCTGAGGGGAGGGTGTGGTACCGGTAGGCATAGTAAAGGATGGTGGGTACCAGTAGAGATGGTATAGGAGGGTGTGGTACCAGTAGAGATGGTGAAGGATGGTGGGTACCAGTAGAGATGGTATAGGATGGTGTAGGATGGTTTGGTACCAGTAGGGATGGTGAAGAATGGTGCCGTACCTCGGTTAGCTTCAGGTCACTGCAGCGAACCACTAGTCCTTTAAAGCCCACTTTGGACTGCTGGCATCCGTTGTCACCAAGGCGCCATCGAGCCATCCCATAGGTGGATGATGTGATCACATGGTGGCTTAGAGGAAGGACGATGAGGAAGACGAGCACCATCTGTATAAAACCAAAACAACGAACAGGTCCAGCCACAGACGATTTGGAGTCACCAAGCGCTTCGTTCATGAAGAACTCCGTATCATTGGCTGTTTCTGTTCAGTTCAGAGAGAATGTTTACACCAAATAAATTTAGGATTAATAACTGAGTCTCCATCAGGAGACCCATCCCTCTGTTGGACCTCCAGCTGGATCATAACCATCAAACTACGTTTCCTCCAGTCTCCTGGAGGAGAGACTGGATCAGAATCACCTGTTCACCACATCAAGAGACTGAGGTTTAAATCTCGTAAAGTGTTGAAATTTGGTCCTTACCCACCAAATGATAGAGTGTAAACACGGTGATTAACAATGTTCATGTATCTTAATTAACAATCTTTTCTTATGTACGGCCCTACTCTGACAGGTGTTCATGTGTATTTTCTATTTGTTTCTTCACTGCTTCAAATGCTTCATTTCACTGTCCTCACTTCACTTCAGATTCTGTACACATGTCTTTGTTATGATCGTTCTCTCATCTGGAACATTCCCTCCCTTCTAATCCTGCCCTCCTTCTGCACACCTGGTCCATATGGTCTCTCCTGTATGTTTCCAGCTGTGTCTTGTCTTCCTGGATTATTTAAGCCCTGGTGTTTTTCTCTTCTGTGTCAGTGCTGCCTTCTGCTCTGCTGCTGTTCACGCCCTCTGCAGGCATGATGGTGCCGCACCATGTTTGGTCCCTCACCCTGCTCCTGCTGCACCCTGCTCCTGTTGCATCCTGCTGCACCCTGCTCCCGCTGCACCCTGCTCCTGCTGCACCCTGCTCCTGCTGCACCCTGCTGTCCAGCTATCCTTCCACCTCTGGTCCCTCATCTTGATGAGCTATACCTCTGGTTCTGCACGTTTTTTTTTTAAAGATTCTTTTTTTGTTGTTGCTTTTTTTTTTTCTTCTATCTTTTGTTTACTTTGGTCAGGTAGCCCCAGGAACGGCTTGGGCTCAGTGGGAATCGAACCAAGTTCTCACGCCTCCTGGGACCTGGTTCTGCACTTTTAAACTGGTTAAACTAGCTGTGCATTTGGGTCCTACTTACCCACCTTCACCACCATAATTACAGCCTCGTCTTTTCCTCACATCTTTTTATTAACTCTGACTCTGCTCAGAGTTAAAGTCCACAAACTCCCACTTTTATAAATTTGGCCAATCTTGGATGCTTGGTATCTGAGGCCCCTGATTGGTCAAATAAATCTTTAATTTTTCAAAGGAAAAATGCTTAATAATGCCCATGTTTATATTATAATAATATTATTACTTTTTATCCGAAGTCTAAATTCTTGAGATATAACTTTAATAAAACTGTTCGGTGAATAAATCAAATTAGATTTTAATTAATCTTTAAATGAAGAATCATTTGAGTCGGAATAAAAAGAAAAAGTGAAATAAAACCAGAGATCAGAGAGATGAAAAAGATAAAAGAACAGATTAATGAAGAGAACAAACTTAATCCTGGGATTTAATCCTGGAAACTAAAGAAACAAACTACAGCTTGATTCTAACGAGTAAGAGGTGTTCTTTACCATGGTGACGAGCTGAGTCCGCTGGATGGAGAACTGGTCCCCAAAACTCCAAAAACACACACAGCCGAACTTTTATCCTCCCACTATCGGGACGTAAAAACAGATCAAAGAAGAGATCAGAGAAAAAAAAAAAAAAAAAAAAAACGAGATAAAATGGAACAAAAGAGGAAGAACTCATGGTCCTACGCCGACGGTCTCAGAGGAAGAATGATGCTGTTACAGAGAAACAGATGGTCACACAAATCTGCTCTGAGATGATGTCACAGTGTGTGTCTGGTGAGTGTGTGTTTAAGTATGGGATGTACGACTGGTCATACATGTATCCTGTATGTCTGGATGCCTGGGTGTGTTTTGTGGCTTTTAAAGCGTATAAAAACTGGAGGTCTGCAGCTCTTCATCCCTCTTGAGCTCCTGGGTGGTGAACCAGCACTTCTTCCAAGTCATTCTCCATGGTTTAGGAGGAGTTCCTCGGGTTTAGGAACTCCTCCTAAACCCGAGTCTTTGCCTCAGCGACTACTGAAGCTGCGTTCCACTTTGTCAGCTGCCTCAGGAGTCCCACAGGCCAGGACGGCCCAGTAAGACTCCTTCTTCACAGCATCCCTCACTGCCGGTGTCCACCGGGACAGGTATCGAGGTACCGATGACCCTGCGTTCACAGCTCAGACTTTCCACCTCCGCAGTAGAGGTGTAGAACAGAGTTCATTCTGACTTGACTGTCCCTCACCCGCTCTGGTGCCCATGAGAAGCTCTACTTGGGGTGTGAGTTCTCTCAGGTTGACCCTCACTGATCATTCAGATCTGCCAGGTCTGACCCTCCTCACCATCTGACGCCAACCCACAACCAGATGGGTATCAGGCACCACCTGCCGCTCATCCCAAAAGTCTGGGTATTCATTGAAATGACTTTAAAATGAATCATAGAACTCCAGCCTGGTGTGACGAGCTTCACCACGGTGTTCGTTACTGACAGTCTGTGACGAGCACAAGAGTCCACGGTGCTCGTTACAGGAGTTTATTTCAGCGGGGCCGTCCCTACAAATGGCCACACGGTGGCGCGGTGGTTAGCACAGTGGTCTAAAAGCAAGAAGGTCTGATTTTGAGTCCTGGAGGTGGGGCGAAAATTGAATCTGGCCTATCTAATCACTGGCCTATCTGTGTGTAGTTTACATGTTCTACCTGTGTATGTGTGTGTTTTCTCTGGTTTCCTTCAAAAACATACGTTAGGTTGTTTGGCTGCAATGAAATTGTCCCTAGGACTGAGTGTGTGCCTCTAATTCACCCCCTCCAGGTTTCACTGTCCATGTTAGAAGGATAACAGAGTCCTGGCTCCCCAAAGATCACAGAAAGGGGGTGATCTCCCATCCACCCACTCAAACAGAGGAGCCCAGTGAGGGGGCACTGAGTGTTCTCACCAGCTGGGTGCTTCTTACCGGGGTGACTCCCAAAAAGAACAGTGCCCTTAGAGGACTGGTTCTAGTCTAGATCAGGGTCAGGAGGACTGGTTCTAGTCTAGATCAGGGTCAGGAGGACTGGTTCTAGTCTAGATCAGGGTCAGGAGGACTGGTTCTAGTCTAGATCAGAAGGAGTCATCTGGGTCAGTTCCAACGAAACCAGCCAAAACCGTAAAAAATGATCAGTAATTTTATATCATTTAAGTCTAAAACTTTGACCAGACAGTCATAAGTGTGTGATGTGTGTGTCTGTGTGTGTCTGTGTGTGTCTGTGTGTGTCTGTGTGTGACTGTGTGTGTGTCTGTGTGTGTCTGTGTGTGTCTGTGTGTGTCTGTGTGTGACTGTGTGTGACTGTGTGTGTGTCTGTGTGTGTCTGTGTGTGTCTGTGTGTGTCTGTGTGTGACTGTGTGTGTGTCTGTGTGTGTCTGTGTGTGTCTGTGTGTGTCTGTGTGTGACTGTGTGTGTTTGTGTGTGACTGTGTGTGTGTCTGTGTGTGTCTGTGTGTGACTGTGTGTGACTGTGTGTGACTGTGTGTGTCTGTGTGTGTCTGTGTGTGACTGTGTGTGTTTGTGTGTGACTGTGTGTGTGTCTGTGTGTGTCTGTGTGTGACTGTGTGTGTCTGTGTGTGTATGTGTGTGTCTGTGTGTGTCTGTGTGTGATATGTGTGTGTCTGTGTGTGACTGTGTGTGACTGTGTGTGACTGTGTGTGTCTGTGTGTGTCTGTGTGTGACTGTGTGTGACTGTGTGTGTCTGTGTGTGTCTGTGTGTGACTGTGTGTCTGTGTGTGACTGTGTGTGTCTGTGTGTGTCTGTGTGTGTCTGTGTGTGTCTCTGTGTGTCTGTGTGTGTCTGTGTGTGTCTGTGTGTGACTGTGTGTGTCTGTGTGTGTATGTGTGTGTCTGTGTGTGTCTGTGTGTGATATGTGTGTGTCTGTGTGTGACTGTGTGTGACTGTGTGTGTCTGTGTGTGTCTGTGTGTGACTGTGTGTGACTGTGTGTGTCTGTGTGTGACTGTGTGTGACTGTGTGTGTCTGTGTGTGTCTGTGTGTGACTGTGTGTGACTGTGTGTGTCTGTGTGTGACTGTGTGTGACTGTGTGTGTCTGTGTGTGTCTGTGTGTGATATGTGTGTGTCTGTGTGTGTCTGTGTGTGACTGTGTGTGTGTCTGTGTGTGTCTGTGTGTGACTGTGTGTGTCTGTGTGTGTATGTGTGTGTCTGTGTGTGACTGTGTGTGTCTGTGTGTGTCTGTGTGTGATATGTGTGTGTCTGTGTGTGATATGTGTGTGTCTGTGTGTGTCTGTGTGTGACTGTGTGTGTCTGTGTGTGTCTGTGTGTGATATGTGTGTGTCTGTGTGTGATATGTGTGTGTCTGTGTGTGACTGTGTGTGTCTGTGTGTGTCTGTGTGTGATATGTGTGTGTCTGTGTGTGATATGTGTGTGAGGTGGTGAAGGTGGAGATGAAGGACCCAGATGCAGAGCCAGTTTTAACCAGTTTACTGCAGTTAATCAGGGCAGAGAGAAGGGCATGTGCCAGCTGGAAGACGACGTGGAGGGACACCATCATGGCTGCAGCAGAGTGATGGACACCAGGAGTCAAATAACCAGGGGGAAGATGAGACACAGGTGCAAACATCAGGGAGAGGCAGTTGTACCAAATTTGGGAAGAGGGCAAGATTGGGAGCAAATGATTCAGAAGGAAGGACCATGGCAGTGTCTATGATGAGTGTGTGTGTGTGAGAGTGTGTGTGTGAGTGTGTGTCTTATGAGTGTATGTTGTGCGGCGTGCTTATCAGGAAGATGCAGGTGGGCGGGGCTCCTGCAGGCGTGTGAATGTGTCCCTCCTGATAAGGTGGTCCACGTGCCCACAACATTTCTAAAACAGTGGTCTGTGGTGGTTTGAGGTCCACGGTGTTCTGGCTCCACACACACTGTGAGTATTACACACACACACACGCACACACACACACACACACACACACACACACACACACACACACACACACACACACACACACACGAATGGAACTAATAATTCATTTGGGAGAAAATTGGTTAAACTGGTAAAATTGGTCAAACTGCCAACCACTGCACAGTGGTTGAGTTTGCACAGTGGTGCAGTGGTTGGCACAGTGGTCTCACAGCAAGCAGGTCAGGGTTTGAATCTCAGAGTGAGGACTAGGCTTTAAAGACTGGTCTTTCTGTGTGTAGTTTGCATGTTCTACCTGTGTATGTGTGGGTTTTCTCTGGTTTCCTCCAGAAACACACATGTTAGGTTGATTGGCTGTGCTGAAATTTCCTTAGGAATGAGTGTGTGTGAGTGTGTGTGTGTGTGTGTGTGTGTGTGGCCCTGCCACAGACTGGCGACCTGTTCCTGGTGTATCCTGTCTCTCACCTGAAATCATCCTGGATAGGCTCCGGCACCCCTGTCACTCCATGAGGGATAAGAGGTTCAGAAACTGAAGTGAATTTGAACTTAATTCTAAATCCAACATGGATCCAGTTCCACGTGGAACCTGTACCTGTAATATTTAATATTTTAACTTGGAATCTAACGAAGCAGGAACGTTTCTCTGTTTTTATAAAAATCTGAATGATAAAAACTTTACAAAAAACTTTTAGGAAACTGCAGAGATCCAACCTGACGGAGGAACAGAGAAGAGTTTATCACCATCGTTTTAAGATCAAATATTTGTTTCTAACTTTAAGTTTACACGTTTGTTTTCTGGGATCTTCAAATGATAAATCTTGGTCAAATCAAATTATCAAGTTTCTAATAAAAACATACAAAACTTTGACTTTAAAAACTTTAAAGTTTATTGTTTATGATAATGAATGTTTTATCCCACAGTGACATCACAGTGTCTCCTGGGATACGAACCAGGTTCAGATGATGATGCTCTCTTCCTCTGATGATGATGAAGAGGAGAAAGACCCCGTCACTCCTCCTCTTGCTCTTCTGCAAGATGCTGCCGTGGCAACCTCCGAGGACGACATTGTGACGCCTCCTGCCACAGGTCCGGACATAAGCTGTGACTCCGAGGAGGATTTGGGAATCACACTGTCCGACTCCAACAAGGAGGAGTTACTCTGGCAGGAGGAGGAAGAAGAGGAGAAGCGTCAGGAAGAGGCGATGATAGCGGTGGCATCATCACCCGATGGACGATTCCTTAAGTTTAACATCGAGATCGGACAAGGTTCCTTCAAGAACGTCTACAAGGGCCTGGATACAGAGACCACGCTGGAGGTGGCCTGGTGTGAACTGCAGGTACCACACATATACCAACCACACGGACACACTTAATGCCCACACACAAACCAGTCATACATGTACCACATCCACTCCTGGTGGCACAGAACACCTCACCAGTGAGGCATTGGTGGGGTATCCTAACGAGATTACCCTTACCCACACTGGTTACTATGGTGAGAGTAGGAATATAGGTCCTGGTTACCATGGTGAGGGTAGGAACGTAGATCCTGGTTACCACGGTGAGGGTAGGAACGTAGATCCTGGTTACCACGGTGAGGGTAGGAACGTAGATCCTGGTTACCATGGTGAGGGTAGGAACGTAGATCCTGGTTACCATGGTGAGGGTAGGAACATAGATCCTGGTTACCATGGCGAGGGTAGGAAGGTAGATCCTGGTTACCATGGTGAGGGTAGGAACATAGATCCTGGTTACCATGGTGAGGGTAGGAACATAGATCCTGGTTACCATGGTGAGGGTAGGAACGTAGATCCTGGTTACCATGGTGAGGGTAGGAACGTAGATCCTGGTTACCACGGTGAGGGTAGGAAGGTAGATCCTGATTGCCATGGTGAGGGTAGGAAGGAGATCCTGGTTACCATGGTGAGGATAGGAACGTAGATCCTGGTTACCATGGTGAGGGTAGGAACGTAGATCCTGGTTACCATGGTGAGGGTAGGAACGTAGATCCTGGTTACCATGGTGAGGGTAGGAACGTAGATCCTGGTTACCATGGTGAGGATAGGAACGTAGATCCTGGTTACCATGGTGAGGGTAGGAACGTAGATCCTGGTTACCATGGTGAGGGTAGGAACATAGATCCTGGTTACCATGGTGAGGGTAGGAACGTAGATCCTGGTTACCACGGTGATGGTAGAACGTAGATTGACTGGTAAATCCAGAGCTTTGCTTTTCGGCTCAGCTCTTTCTTCACCCCGACGGATCCATGCAGGGTCCTAATTATTTCAGATGCTGCAATATTTGTCGGTCGATCTCCCGCTCCATCCTTCACTCTCTCCTCAAACTAAAAAAAAAAATTATCATCTTACTTTTATTTGGTGTGTTCCTAATTGTATTTAACATTTTAAACTGCATTCTGGAAATATTGCACATACACAGAGAGGGACAAACTTAAATGGGTCTGTACGGTGGCGCAGTGGGTAGCACAGTGCCCTCACAATAAGAAGGTCAGGGGTTTGAGTCCTGGAGTGAGGTCAAAGCTTGAAACGCTGTCCTTTCTGTGTGGAGTTTGCATGTTCTCTCTGTGTACTCATGGGTTTCTCCCACTCTCTGAAAACATGCATGTTAGGTTGATTGGCTGCTATGAATATGTGCCTAAGCATGTGAGTGTGTGGCCCTGCAGCTGACTGGCAACTTGTACGGGGTGTTTCCTACCCTTCACCTGTATTCAGCTGGGATAGGCTCTGGCGACCTCCCGTGCCCTATCCCATCAGGGATAAGCAATTCAGAAGATGAAACAAATTTTAGAAGAAAAAATTCACAATTATCTGCAGGTTCTGTAACGTTTACTTTTCAGAAAAAAATAAACAATCATATTTTTTAAAATTAAGATGTGTTTATTTGTTTGTTTAGATTCAAAACAACTGAAACCAATACTTTCGTTATTTGTTTTATTCCCTGGTTTTACTCAAATAACCGTCACCCTGCAGAGACAGCACATGCTCCTGTTACAGCAGATGCACGCATTGACAGGATTATGGGATGTTGGACAGACTAAATAAAACATGGAGACTTCTGGGATTAAAGAACCACCAGGTTTACAGACAGCTGAGCCTCAGATTAATGTACCAGATTAACACAGACAACATTTCATAATGCTCGCAAATCTTCAGGATTTCACAGGAAAAAAAAAACATGGTATCTTTTATATAAAAAAAATTAAGTTAGAGACAAAAAACAAGTTTAATGATGACAGTCTTTTACTGTTTTAATTTGAACTTTATTTGATTTTTAATGGATTAGATTAAGAAAAAAATGTGTTCGATTTGATTGATTTGAGTCAAACTGTGATGATCCCCTCACCCACCACCAGAGAGAGCCCTGGACCTTCTCTCACCTGGTTTTCAGTCTGATTCCAAACACCTGTGGTGATTAGCCTGATGATGATCATCTGTGCGTCGTTAGACCGATGCCTATTTAAAGGCAGTATCCCCTGACTTCCTGGTCGGTAGGGGTGTGCGATACCGCAAGTTTTGGTATCGATCCGATACCAAGTAAATACCAGACCAATATCGCCGATACCGATATCGATACCGATATTTAAATTTTTTAAATGACTATTTTTGCATCAAGGGTTTGGGTCATATATACATATAGTATGACCAAGTATATGTATAAACACAGGTTGGTAGGTAGATCCATAGAAGTGCCCGTTGCACACAAACAAATGTTAACTAATGTTAAAGATGTTTATGTTGTTCTTTCACATCTCTGTTAATGAGCGCTGCCTCTGGGAAACAGAAGGGGTCAGGGTTTTCTCCTCTGTTTCTGAAGTTTTTCTTTGGGGGGGATTCTTTAATTTGTAGTGTTACCCCTATATTTAACAGCCTTTCTGTAAATGGTGCCTCAAAGTACAGCCACATGGTTACTCTCGTTTTTTCATCTCTCTCTACTTTTACCAACTTGCGTTTTTTTTTTGTTACATGCGCGACACACAGCATTTACGCGTATTTTGCAGACAGATAAGTTAGGTTAACTTTAAAAAAAAAAAAAAAGAAAAAAAAACGAAAGCAAAGTGCGAGGGGTAAAACTTCAACCAAAGTATCGATATCATGGTTCGAGTATCGATCGATATCGATACTAGCTTTGGTATCGATATTATCGATATTGGGATCGATCCGCCCACCCCTACTGGTCGGGTCATCACCATCCCTCCAAGCCAGGTCTTCCTGGCTGCCTGACCAGATCTACATCCTTATATTTTTTAACTTTGATCAGAAGACATTCCTCTGTGGTAGAAAAAATTTCAAAAAAGTCTTCTGGACAATTTAATTCTTGATCGAGACATTTTGAAAGGATGACCTTTCTCTCTACTGTGGAGTCTACTGTGGTGTCTAGGGTGGAGACGGTGGCCGCGTGGTTAGAGCGTTCGCCCGCGGACCGGAAGGTCGCTGGTTTGCGTCTCACGGAGAGCACGTCGAGGGTCTTTGGAGAAGACACCTAACCCCCGCTTCTCCCACCATTGGTGCCGTTTAAGGGCAACCTGCTGCGGTGTAAGGAGTGCAGCAAACAAATTTCCCCGGTGAGGGATGAATAGAATAGAGTAATTCATTACTTCTAAGTAGAGATGGTTTGAAAGAGGGGTGAAGGAAGCCATCTTTGTGATGAAAGAAAATCCCTCTCTGAATCGGAGTGGAGGCGTTAGATACATTTTGCCCGGTATTTACAGCAGCCTTTTGAAGCCATGGACTAAAGATGACACCTCGTGACCCAGATTCACGCCTCTCGTTAGTAGGAATTTCTATTCACTAGGCTTTTAGCATTTTTATAATAGGGTTCGTTTACTGGTTTGTGGCTACAATAGGAGCCATTCACGACCATCATAGGTAACACAGGCTCATTGATCGAGCCCTTCTTACTATTTTTTTTTGTCTTTTACTCAGGTTAGTATAAATAGATCCAGTTTTCTGTCCATTTCATTCAGATTGAAAATGATTTCCGGATGGAAGTCGAAACGTCTCGATCAAGAATTAAACTGTCCAGAAGACTTTTTTGAAACTTTTTCTACTGTGGATCACTCCTGGATGAATGAAGGACGACACGGACCCATTCCTCTGTGTTCATCCTGTGCTTCTACCTTATAGCGCTGCCCTGTTTGTTGTCCTGCATTTGGGTCCTCCTCCTTCCACATCATAACACAAACATTTAATCTCCACCAGTGTTTATGGCTCTTCAGGCTTGCGCCACCTAGTGTCTCTGCTTGTTTCACTCCACAGTACTTTCTGATCTATAGCTTGCACACGAGTATAAGCCACGCCCACTACATTCTCAACCTTTCCTACTAATTTACTTCAGCTCCATTATTTTTAACTTGAAAACGGTATAATTTCTTCTAGAATTTTCTGTGATGAGTGTGTTTACGTTTTCATCTACGAGTCACAAAATTACAATAAAATTTAAACTTGAGTAAAGAAAGAAATGATGAGTTGTATTTCTGGTTCTTTTATTGTGATAAGTTTAGAACAGGAAGTGGTGGATGGTAGAGGTGTTCAGAAGGACACAAAATACAATTATATGTCGGATTCTTTCTTGTTGTTCTTCCTGCTTCCATCCATCGGTTCAAACACAAACAACACTAGCGTCCTCCTCGAGCGTTTCTGTTTGAGCGTCTCTGGTAGCCGTTAAAAAAATCAATAAATTATTTCAGAAGCCGCAGGGTGAAAGTCACGGCTTATACACGGAAATCATGGCACAAGGTTAGGTGTTGAGTACTTATAGGACTTTCGTTACAGCCTGGAAAACAGCCATTTAATCAGTAAATAGAGACGAGGCAAAAGAAAGTTTCTGTCAGGTTCTGTTGGGAGCCAAGCCTGTCAAGATGTGGAGCTTTTAGTGGTAGTTTAAGATCTTATTAGGATTCACTGAAGCTTCAAACATTGTTGCCATGGCAACCCACATTTCGCCTAGTACAGAGCCAACTGTTGTGTGTTCTACCAACGGCTGCTCCAGCTCTATTCCATCAAGCTGCTGTTCCATCTTGTTCTGAAGCTGTTTGGAGTTCTCTTTTGGACTCTGGAGCACTTAATGAACACCCAAATGTTCCTATGGGGATCAATAAAATATTTTGTACTTGTATTCCTGGAAGCCCAGGAAGCTGCTGTGGACAGGGTGTTGGCGTGGCAACAATAAGGATGATGATAGTAATGATGTTATGCTCCACAGACACACCGTCTAAACAGAGCTGAGCGTCAACGTTTCAGTGAGGAGGTGGAGATGTTGAAAGGTCTGCAGCATCCCAACATCGTCCGTTTCTTTGACTCCTGGAAGTGTACGCTGAAGGGTCACAAATGTACCATCCTGGTGACCGAGCTCATGACGTCTGGGACCCTGAAGACGTAAGTCCACAAACATATGAATGAATGTATAGGTAGTTTGTTCTGGGTCTTGTCTAAGATCTTGTAGTGGTGGGAGGCATCCTACCCAAATGCTCCAGTGAGTTTTGCAGATCCCGGTTGTTGGAGGGGAAATGTTATTAAGGTGTGTTGACCAGTAAAAAAAAAAAAAGAAAGACTCTGTTTAACTTGTCAACAAAAATAACGCACCCCAGTGGAATTTACCGCTTGAATTGAAGATACCGTAATTTCCCGACCACTAGGTGCACCGTACAAAAAGGCGCAGTCTCAGTCACACACCGCCTTACAACAACACACACACAAGCATGCAAATGTGTGTATTAAAAAATAGATCGGTAGTAAAACTGAGTTTGGTTGTGTTTTATTTATGTAGTAACGATACCAAACAAACACATTACCGGTAATAGTCTTTATTCAAATCCATCAAAGTCCTCATCCTCTGTTTCAGAGCAGGTCCACTTCGCTCCTCGCTGTCAAAGTCACTGTCTGTACTGTGCGGCTCTTCAGAAAGGATACCAGCTTTTGAGAAAGCTCGGATAACAGTACCAGCAGACACGTTAGTCCAAGCATCTACAATCCATTGGCAAACTGTAGCGTAACTCGCCCGGCGCTGCCTTCCACCCTTCGGTCATCCATCGCTCCCACGCCGCTCACACTTCACTCTTTAACGTTCTCATGCCTTTTCTTTCAGGTCCGCCTCGCGGGCACCGTGTTTTCTTTTAGGTCCGCTTTTTCGCGCACCGCACGAAAAGGCGCACCGCTCATTTTGAAGAAAATCTAAGACGTTTATATGCGCCTTATAGCCGGGAAATTACGGTACTTTATTTATGCCCGAAGGGAAATTTGAGGGCTGCAGGGTAAACACCAGGTGTTTAACATCTTGATGCCCCCTCGCCCCTATCCACCGGCGTCCCAGTCCGGTCACACTGTGTCCAACCTGGCAACCCAAAAGCTGATGTCCAGAATGGGTCACAAAGCCAGGCCGCAGTGAAGAACACCAAACTGGTCTCTCTGTATTTCACTGGGTCCGACCGAGCGCCTCCAGTTCTTCAAGAGAGCAACCAGACGTTTCCATGGAAACCGTAAAAACACAGGAAGTACCTCCTCCAGACCGTCTCTTTCTCCTCAGCTCCCATGGGACCGAACCAACTCCTTCAGCCACACACAGACGTGGCTTCGTGAACCAGCAGCAGGTCGCACACGTCAACATGCGTATCAACGGCAGAATGACTCCATTACCAGCTAGCCATTGGGAGCTAGCCGGACAATTTCTGAAAAATCAGCTTTCGGACACAAAACAACAAAATATTCAGAAAGAGACAAAACTTAGCAGAAGAAGGGACAGAAACTCAGAGAAAGTTGGCAATTAAACAATTAAGTAACAGGGAGCACTGCAGCAGGCAGCTGCCCATGGCAGTGCCTTAGCCATTTACTAAGACACTTTTGAATGATAAAAATAAAAGAAGTAAAGCCACCTCGGCTGTGCCCAGAAATTCTATCCATAAAAGTAAAAAACAGAGTTGATGACAAAGCGTAGCCTTTGTGGAGTCCTACTCTCACTGGAAATGGAATCGACATATTGCTGGCAAAGCGAACCAAGCTTTGGACCCGGTCATAATGAGACTGGACAGCCCATAACAAGGTCTCTGAGACTCTGTATACTTCCTACAGAAGTCCCCAAGGGACAGGGTGGAAGGCCTTCTCCACATCCACGAAGCACGTGTAGACTGGTTGGTCCGTTGTCCCTCCAGGACCGCGAAGAGAGCTGGTCCACACTTCCATGTCCAGGGCAGGAACCACACTATTTCTAGTCAATCCTAGATGAACCATCTTCTCCAGTACGTCTAAATAGACTTCCCCCAGGAAGGGTGTGGAGGCTCTGTGGTTCCAGCAGATCATCTGTTCCCCCTCCTTATAAAGATGAACCACAACCCCAGTGTGATTATATACGGTACATCTGGACATATTAGTGATCAATTTAATGGACTGGTCATTAAGTCCAGAATTAAACCTCATGGATAATTTATTGATGATGTTAGTCTCTCTGTTTTAGACACATTAAATTAAACCGTTTTTATTTCTGTGCTCTGTTCAGGTACCTTCGCCGGTTCCGTCAGATGAAGTTGAAGTTACTGCAGCGCTGGAGTTTACAAATCTTAAAGGGACTTCACTTCCTGCATTCACGGTCTCCTCCAATCCTCCATCGAGACCTTAAATGTGACAACATCTTCATCACTGGCCCCACCGCCTCTGTCAAGATTGGAGACCTGGGCCTCGCCACTCTGAAGAAGGCCTCGTTTGCCAAGAGTGTGATTGGTAAGCAGGGTGTCAGGATTATTTTGTTAGATCAAACTTCCACATCTTTGCTTTTATAATGCTGGGATGAACGATGTGTTCAGGAACCCCGGAGTTCATGGCTCCAGAGATGTACGAGGAGAAGTATGATGAGGGGGTTGATGTCTATGCCTTTGGGATGTGTATGTTGGAGATGGCAACATCGGAGTATCCGTACAGCGAATGTTATAATGCTGCTCAGATCTACCGCAAAGTCACCCAGGTAAGGTTCCTACCCACATGATGGTTCTGATTCTATCAGGTGCTCTTAGGTCTTTTAGAAGAGCTGTGACTGTTGGCCAGCTTCACTACAGAACCAAAACAAAATCATTTTCTGCTTTTGAAGCTGAACAGTTTAGATTTTAATAAACGCAAAGATTTTTGTGTGTGCGAAAAGAGTGCCCCTCCATTTGGGACAGGGTCCTGCCCCGAGTGGAGGAGTTTAAGTATCACGGGGTCTCACAGTGGTGAAAGCTAAAGCAGGATATCAACAGAAGGATTGGTGCAGCATCCACAATATTTAGGACTTTGTGTCGTGAAGAAAGAGCTGAGCCAAAAAGGAAAGATCTGGATTTACGATTCAATCTACGTTCCTACCGTCACCATGGTAACCAGGATCTACGTTCCTACCTTCACCATGGTAACCAGGATCTACGTTCCTACCCTCACCATGGTAACCAGGATCTACGTTCTTACCCTCACCATGGTAACCAGGATCTACGTTCCTACCCTCACCATGGTAACCAGGATCTACGTTCCTACCTTCACCATGGTAACCAGGATCTACGTTCCTACCTTCACCATGGTAACCAGGATCTACGTTCCTACCCTCACCATGGTAACCAGGATCTACGTTCCTACCCTCACCATGGTAACCAGGACCTACGTTCCTACCATCACCATGGTAACCAGGATCTATGTTACTACCCTCACCATGGTAACCAGGATCTACGATCCTACCCTTACCATGGTAACCAGGATCTACGTTCCTACCCTCACCATGGTAACCAGGATCTACGTTCCTACCCTCGCCATGGTAACCAGGATCTACGTTCCTACCCTTGCCATGGTAACCAGGATCTACGTTCCTACCCTCACCATGGTAACCAGGATCTACGTTCCTACCCTCACCATGGTAACCAGGATCTACGATCCTACCCTTACCATGGTAACCAGGATCTACGTTCCTACCCTTGCCATGGTAACCAGGATCTACGTTCCTACCCTCACCATGGTAACCAGGATCTACGTTCCTACCCTCACCATGGTAACCAGGATCTACGTTCCTACCATCACCATGGTAACCAGCTGTGGGTGGTGACAGAAAGAACAAGATCATGGATACAAGCGGCTGAAATGATCTACCTCTGGAGGGTGGCTGGGCTCTCTCTAAGAGGTAGAGGGAGGAGCTCTGCATCCAGGAGGACCTCGTTGGTGAGATGTTGCTCCTCTAGGGCAAGAGAAGCTAGATTGGGTTACTGGTTAGGATATTTCCAAAATGCCTCGCTGGTTGAGTGTTCCATCCCAATGGGGAGGAGACTCAGAAGCAGACCCCAGACCTGCTGGAGAGACTATGTCTCACAGCTGGCCGGGGATTGACTCGGGATCCTTCCGCGTGAGCTGGAGGATACAGTAGGGGTGAGAGAAACCTGGGTTTCCCGTCTGAGGCTGTTATCCCCGCAACCCTGTCCTGGGTAAGAAGAAGACAACAGAATGGACTATCTGATCATTATTTCAAGGACTAGAGCTGTGAGAGGTTCTCTGAGGATCCACTCAGCGTGGTTCTGAATTGGCTGAGTTTGGAGTTTAAACTCAGACACAGATCACTCAGATGATGTTCTTTTAAGTTGAGTTTTGTTCATGGGGAGTGTACAGGAGGAGGGAGGTGAAAGATAAGTAGAAAGTAGTCTGAAGGTCCAGGGTTATGAAGAAAGACGCTGAGCTGACTCATGTTTGACTTGCTGTATTTCTTTCAGGGAATCAAACCAGACAGTTTTTTTAAGGTGAAAGTTCCTGAGCTGAAAGAGATCATTGAAGGTTGCATCCGAACCAACAGCAGCCAAAGGTCGGTGATGACTTCATCGTTTGCTGTAGTTCAGTGTTTTCACAGTTTCTGCTCCTAGATTCACCGTTCCAGACCTGCTGGAGCACCGCTTCTTCCAGGAAACGACAGGCGTTCATGTGGAATTGGCAGAAGAAGACGACCACTCCAAGACGACGCTCAAGTTCTGGCTCCGGATGGATGATAACAAGAAGCTTCGTGGGAAGTACAAGGATCACAACGCCATTGAGTTCCTGTTTGAGCTGTACAAAGACATTCCAGAAGAGGTCGCCCAGGAGATGGTACCTGTCTGTGAGGCTTGTGACCTCTTAGGAAGGACCTTCCCTCACCTCTCTTTGGCTTCTAGGTGATCCTGGGGTTTGTGTGTAAGGCGGACTATAAGCTGATTGCCAACGCCATCCGAGACCGCGTGACAGCCATAAAACGCCAGCGAGAAAATCCTCAAACTCTGCAGGAGGAGACTGTCACAATGCAGGAGCCTAGCCTCACCCCTCCTTTAAATAGTTCTACCCCATTACCACCCAATGAGATGCCCGATCCTGGAAATGTGGCCAATTATGAGGTAGAATTTAACTTTTATTTGTTATTCTTCAAAATGACGGATTGAAATATTTTAGATTGATGTTTTTCTATTTTATTAAACATACAGGCTCCGCCCACAGAACTGGCACCATCGTCATCATCTCAGCCCACAGAACTGGCAGCATCATTATACGTCCAGGCTCCACCCATGGAGATGGCACCATCATCACCATACGTCCAAATACAGGCTCCACCCATGCAGATGGCACCATCATCATCATACGCCCAGGCTCCACACATGGAGATGGCACCATCATCATCATACGCCCAGGCTCCACACATGGAGATGGCACCATCATCATCATACGCCCAGGCTCCACACATGGAGATGGCACCATCATCATCATACGCCCAGGCTCCACACATGGAGATGGCACCATCATCATCATACGTCCAAATACAGGCTCCACCCATGCAGATGGCACCATCATTATCTTATGTCCAGGCTCCACCCATGCAGATGACATCATCATCATCATATGCCCATATACAAACCCCGCCCACACAGATGGCTCCCTCGGTAACGCCAAGCAGCATCCCAATGGCTTCTGGAACCAGTAACACAAAAGCAGAAGTTTATGAGGAACAAAACCAGGCGTCCAATCAGAGAACGAGCCAGAGAACCAACCAGGAAACCAACCGTGAGCATGTTTGTTTTTGTCATGAAGCGGTGTGTAGGTGGAAAGAGGAGGACCCAAATGCAGACAGAAAACATGGTTAATTTGAATTTGGTTGTCCATTAATACTGTGAAAAGAAAAACAAAGTTTCAGTAGCATGGCATAAGGTTATTGTTCAGAATGTGTTTCATGGTCAGGCGACCAGGGAGACCTGGCTGGAAGGGATAGCATGACCCTACAGGGCAGTCCGGGGTGATTGTGGCAGGAGAGGGAATCATGACAGTTTTGTTTGTTTTTAAATATTAGTCAAAATGTTTAACAATTTCTCTCCAAAAGAATCACGTTGTAAAAAAACAGGGAAGAAGAAAGATTTGAAACTTTTTTCTGTCCTGAGCTCATCCTAACCAGATGCCCAAACCACCCCATCTGGCTTCTCTCGACCCGGAGGAACAACGGCTCTACTTCGAGCTCCTCCCTCTATCTCTGAGCGAGAGTCCCTGCAGAGGAAGCTCATTTCAGCCATTCGTATCCATGTCAGCATCAATTCCCTAGATTGAGTTTTCAAAGACAGTTTTTATAAAGTTTATAAGTTTATTTATGTAATCAGGAAAATTTTGGTTTCACGCTCTGTTTTCCAGACCACACTGACTGTTTGGGTGCATTACATACGTCATGTCCGGGACCCCACCAGAAAGAAACTATTCGTTACCATAGAAGTTGACTCTGATACTGAAGTTGGCGTTTCTCTTGTCCTTGCAGCGTCGCCCGTGGAAACCCGCCAGTCTACCCCCACTGCAGTTCGCAAAGCCTCCAAACCCCCACCATTCCCAATGCTGCGTTATCCCAAGGTAAGCAGAGACCAGGAAACCGTTAATGGTCCCTGTCTAAAGATCTATGGCACCATCGTCGGCCTATGCCCAAATGCAGTCTCCACCCATGGAGATGGCTCCTGAAGATTTTTTATTGTATATTTTTTACTATATTCTATTTGATGGATTTTATGTTTGAGGTTACCCACGATGCCAAAGCAAGTTCCTAGTCTTCCTCATGGTCAAATGTCTGGACTTGTTCAGTTCCCTGGTTTCATGTTCCGTTTTCTGAAGGTCTTCGTAGTTCATTTAATTCTTTTATTAAGGTCTTGCCAGTTTTGAGCAGTTTGAGATCAGCCTATCAGCACCCACACTGACCAGGCAGCTACTGACATTACTCCAGCACCAGCAGAGGAATGGCACGGTCCTCTAGAGACTTCATACCTGTTAAAGCATTCCTCATGCCTCTCTTACTGGAGAGACTCTCCCACCATACGGAGGACTTAAAAACTGTATTCATCTGAAACAAGTCCGTGTAAGACCTCACTGGTCCAGGAGGGATCCATCAAAGTGTCATCTGGACTGTGTGTTTGATGATCGAGACGTTTCCAGATCCGGACGGAAGTTGAAATGTCTCGATTACCAAACACACTGTCCAGAAGACACTTTGAAGCCTTTCTACGGCGTATTCATCGGCCATTTTGAAAATCTTAAAAGATAAAGAGCCAGCGTGACGTCAGGGGAGGTAAGCAGTCTAGCTCTGACTGCACTATAACAATGACCACCTGGAGCGAACCGTAACCGGCTTGAAAGCAAGTGATTTTGTAGGCGTTTTTAAGTCTGATATGCGTTGACTGAACACTGTTCCTGTCTGAGGCTGTTGTCCCCACGACTCGGCCCGGATAAGCGAAAGACGACGGAACAAAATTAATTTGTTCTGCTGGCTGACGGCCCCAAATTGGTGAACCGTCTACAGTGAGAGGAAAACATTAGCTACTCCAGATTGTCTGGAAAGACCAGGTTTCTATTGTATTCAAAGAAAGAGCCCCATATCCTCGAGTATTTTTTGTGGGAGCCCTTCAACCCATTCCTAATTTTTTCCAGCTTTGGAAAACCTAGGCTATCCATAACCCAGTGATGGTGCTGAGGTTGAATTCCACTTTATAAGAATCTGTCTTCTTGCTTGCAAAGTGACGAAGGCTATGAATGATCTCACCTCTGAAGAGAGGGAGGTAGTTTCAGAGGTCACCCCAAAGAGTGCCGTGACTGCATTAGGTTCCAATTTGTTTGGTTTTTTAGCAGAGTTTTTGGGCCATATAGAAACGACCATGTGCCTGTTTTTGCTGAAATCGTTTTTTCTCTGAGTTTTTTTTCTTCCTGATTTTCCTCTTCCCACAAAGATCTGAATCCCTATCATATGAGACTCTGTGGAACAAATTTAAAAACATTCCTTTAAAACAGCCCCAGTTTAAAAATGTGTATCTTGTAAAGGTTCTAACTCTATCTGGGTGTGTGTGCAGAGCATCGCCGTGTCCCAGGCTGCAGAACGACCAGCGGCTGTGTCAGGATTCAGCTCTCCTATCGACAGGTAACCCCTACCTGACTGGAGTGGAGTGCAAACTTAACAGCTGTAACACAACCAGGATGATTTTTAAAGGGGAATATTATCATTTGATAACATGTTAAACATGTGTTTTGTATGTAAACATTATGACATCACGTCATGGTTTAATTTCTCATCTTTATGTTTAACTTATTACTTTCTACAAAAACCCGCCATGTTTTGCGTTGCTCCTGTCATGATGTGGAGCTGAGGCCAAAAATATACCCTTGACACAACAGACAGGCTCAGATGAAGAAATCACAAGCAGATTTATTAGATTGATAAAAAAAAGTCCAAAAAGAGAAGACAAAACAGATAAACTAGGCAGGTTCTGTTAAAGGAACTGGAGCCAAAAACTGGATAACAGGTCAAGCATGATAAACAACGATCTGGCGAAGAGTGTGTCAAAAACTGTTCCGTTTATGCTCCAGCAGATGAGTAGATTGGTTTCAGGTGTGACTAGTTGCACACACACAGACAAGAAGGAGGGGTGAAACAGGACACAGAGGGGGAACAGACTACTCTCCTGACAGCTCCCTTTAAATTCAAATGAGATACTTCCCACCCCTCTCCGACTCCTGTCTCTATAACCTCAGCAACCATAGATATAAACACACTAGACTTTGCAGCTTTGCAAACAATTAAAAATGCATTGTATTTATACGGTGCTTTTCCAGGACGCTCAAAGATGCGTCACATATTCATCATTCAGTAACTCCATACCCGGTACTGGTAAGCTACAGCTGCCCTGGAGCAGATTGACTGAAGTGAGGCGGCCATTTTTGCACTATGACCTCTCTGACCATCAACAACCAATCACACACCAGATCCAGACTGACCATCACTAACCAATCAACCAACCAACCAACCAATCTCTCACACACACACACACACACACACACACACACACACACACACACACACACACACACACACACACACACACACACACACCATCCAGACTAGGTAACATGGATTTCGTGTCTTACCCAGGGACACAGCAACAATGTTTTTTCAAAGGCCGTCCCACTATGTCACCCGGGGTTCCAGCGGTCTACCATCCAAGTACTGCCCAGACCCTTCCTGGTTGGCATCTGAGGTCTGACTGGATTGGGCATTGACAGGCTAGCCATCATAAATGGCCATCGATTCACCAGTCAGATGAACTGTTGTTGGCTGCACGGTGGTTCAGTGGTTAGCACGATGGTATCACAGCATGAAGGTCAGGGTTTGAGTCCTGGAGTGTGGGCGGAGCTTGTTTTTTACTGGTTGTAATCTAAGTCAGTCTCAGAGTTTCTATGGTTTATAAAGTCTCAGTGAAACCCCCGGCAGTAAACGTGGAGCTAACATTAGCTGGAGAAGATTTCACTAGTGGACAGAAATACAGAAAAATAAAATTATATTCATATAAAAATATGAAAAGTAATCCCTGAGTCCTGCTTTCAAAAGCCCTCTGATTAGAACCAGAATCCACCACACAGTGCTCAGACATTGTATCTACTACCACAGTCTGCAGGTAGGACTAACGATCCAAGATGGCAGCTGCAGCAGCCAATGAGGGGTCTACTCTTTATGTCTATGTGTGACACACCCAATCAGATATTGTTTCTCCTTATATGGTGATTTCCTCTGAT
This sequence comes from Neostethus bicornis, assembly GCA_902685375.1. Lineage (NCBI taxonomy): Eukaryota > Metazoa > Chordata > Actinopteri > Atheriniformes > Phallostethidae > Neostethus > Neostethus bicornis. Next base: position 788,226 of record CACRXE010000070.1, read on the forward strand.
AAACGTGTGACGATTAAACTAAGGTTTTCTGATTAACGTCAGACCTCATAGGCTCACTACAAACTGCATTCAGCAGGACACGCCTCCTTTAAGAGTCTGTTAGTTCATCTTAATAATTTTCATCCACTTGATCGGAGTTAAAATAATGACGGATATTTTTTTTCCAGCTATTCCTCTGACATCATGTCAGGTTTGAGTGACGGAAACGATGGCCAATCAGACAGAAGCAGTCTGTCCAAAATGAAGTCTGGACACCGTGAGAAAAAGAGAACCAAAGCCCGGCTGACCATGATCGGGGTGAGCTGACCCGCCCCCCTCACTGCTCAGCAGGTCCTTGTCTTACGCTTCTGTTTTTCATCAGGTGCCCGACCCGGGGGAGCGGGTGGTCGAGTGTCAGCTGCAAACACACAACAACAAAGTGGTAACGTTTAAATTTGACCTGGACGGAGACATCCCAGAGGACATTTCATCAGCGATGGTGAGGACGTTTAAATCCCACTCCCCTCTCTCAGTCACTAAGGGGATCATGTCTTTCTTCTCAGATCTACAGAGACTTCATCCTGCCTTCCGAGCAGGAAGCCTTCATCCAGCGCATGTATGACATCATCAGGAAGGCAGAGTTTATGGTACAGGAACAGCGTACAGTGGACAGTCCCTCTCACCTACCTGGTAGGAAGGTACGATCTGAGGGTCCGCAAGCACCTGAAACACACGCTCATGCTGGACAGTCCTGGGGAAACACATCGCCTCCCTGGTTACCTGGTAGGCAGATCATCTGTGGACAGGGATGTAGGAGGGTTTAGGAGACGTCTAACTGCTGATTTAACTTCTGTTCAGACCTTCCTAAAGCTGCCGAGGCCGGCATGGAGAAAGACCCCGAACCAGTCAGGCGGCCATCTTTCAACAGCTCTTCAGGTAACATTAATCAGACTGTTTCCATGGAGACAGGAATCACTCTGATTGGTCAGGAAAGAAGCTTCAATCAAAATAAAATCATTTTCCTCTTTTCCATCTTTTAGGCTTCTCATACCAGACCCCTACCACGTCCCCCCTCCACCAACAACAACCAGACCCCAGCACTCCATCCCCTCTCCATCATCCCCACCCAGACCCCAACGTCTCCCCTCACCCTCAGTACCACCTTCCCTCTAACCCTTACGCCACCTACTCCCCCTCCTTTTCCCCTCAGAGCCCGCCTGTTCAGCTCCCCAGAGTCAGCAGTAATCCCACCCTCTCCACCTCCTCGCCTGGTACTCCTTTTCCTCAGTGGCCCTCCCCTGACCAGCCTCTCTTCTCTCTGGCTAACGTCCTGTCCGTTGCCATGAGTGTGGCCCAGTCTTTTTTACCCCAACCTGGAGCCCAGACTTTTCACCCCGTTCCTCTGTCCCCTCAGGGTGCTTTCCCGTCTACTGGTTCCTCCCCCTTCACCTCCCTGGCTCCCCCTCCTTTCTTTCCTTTGACTCCACCCACTAAAGACCCCGCTCCTGACAGCCAGCTTCCCGACACACCTCAGGTAGGGCGCAGAAGAGGAATTGGGGTGACGAGATAAAAGATCCAGTCTCACACAACTTGTTCTTTATTTCAGAGTCCAGCCCGGCCGACGCCCATGTCCAGTCCTCCTCCTCATGGTGAGCCCCCATCTAACTGAACCAGACTCTATCTGTAACCGAACTGTGATTCAGGATTGGGCGGGGAGCACCAGGGATGCAGAGACACACCTCATAAAAACATTTGAACAAATTTATTAAAATTGTTTACTAGAAAGCAATTTCTTAATCAAGAATCAATAAAACGTCTTGAAATATCAAGACGTTTTCAAGATATTTCTCCATATCAAGAAATATGGAGAAATTGCAGTTTGCAACAGAAAAGGCACAGGAAGAAAAAAAAGGTCACAACAAGTATGCACAAACAAAACAAAACAAAAATAAAAGGCAAAATAGATAAAAGACAAAAACCTGCATTAAAAGTGAGTGAACTTCCGCACAGTTCTGGTGAGAAATAGAAGGAAGGAAAGACCTCCTGAATCTCTCCTTCACACAGTGAGGGTGGAGCAGCCTGCTACTGAAGCTGTGCAGACAGTGTCCTGCAGGGGGTGGGACTTGTTGTCCAGCATGGATGTCAGTCTCTTCAGGACCCTTCTGTCACCCACCTCCCACACTGAGTCCAGGGAGCAGCCCAGGACAGAACTGGACTTCTTGATGGTTCTGTCCAGCTTCTTCGTCTCCCTTTCTGTGATGCCACACCGTACAGGATGACTGATGCCACCTCAGAGACGTAGAAGGTCTTCAGGAGTGCCCCATTCACTCCAAAGGACCACAGTCTCCTCAGGAGGTAGAGCCCGCTCTGACCCTTCCTGTACAGGAGGTAGAGCCTGCTCTGACCCTTCCTGTACAGGAGGTAGAGCCTGCTCTGATCCTTCCTGTACAGGAGGTAGAGCCTGCTCTGACCCTTCCTGTACAGGAGGTAGAGCCTGCTCTGATCCTTCCTGTACAGGAGGTAGAGCCTGCTCTGATCCTTCCTGTACAGGAGGTAGAGCCTGCTCTGATCCTTCCTGTACAGGAGGTAGAGCCTGCTCTGACCCTTCCTGTACAGGAGGTAGAGCCTGCTCTGACCCTTCCTGTACAGTGCGTCGGTGTTATGAGTCCAGTCCAGTTTGTTGTTGAGGTGAACACCCAGGTATTTGTAAGAGTCCACCTGCTCAATGTTCATTCCCTGGATGTTCACTGGTGAGGGAGTGGTAGAGTGAATAGTGAATCAAGAAATATTATTGTCTTTGTGAAATAATAATGCCAAAAAATATTCTATAAAAAATCCCTGTAGCATCAGAATGATGAAGTGACAGCGACAGGTCGATGAGTGAAAGAGTCCAGATTATTGAGGAGACGGGTCAGGTAGTGTTCATCAGTCTGATGACTGATGGGAAAAACTGTCCCTGTGGTGAGAGGTCCACAGTGAGGACCGTAGCCTTCTGCCTGAGGGGGGCAGCTCAAAAAGTCTGTGTCCAAAGTGAGAAGGATCAGCTGCTATCCGACCTGCTCGTCCCAGAGTCCTGGAGACGTACAGGTCCTGGAGAGATGGAAGACAAGGCCAATCATCTTCTCAGCAGAACAACTAACAGAGACCCTGTAGTCTCTGTTTGTCCCTGGCAGTGGCCCCAGCGTACCACACCGCCTCATCAGTTTGTTCCGTTCCGTCATCTTTCGCTTGTTCCAGGGTCGGGTCACAGGGGCAACAGCCTCAAACGGGCAGCCCAGGCCTCTCTCTCCACAGCTGCATCCTCCATCTCACCCAGAAGGATCCCAAGTCGTTCCCCGGCCAGATGTGAGACATAGTCTCTCCAGCGGGTCCGGGGTCTGCCCCTTTGTCTCCTCCCGGTGGGACGTGCCCAAAACACCTCGCCCGCGAGGCGCTCGGGGGGCATCCTGATCAGATGCCTGAACCACCCCATCTGATTCCTCTCGACCTGGAGGAGGAGCGGCTCGACACCGAGCTCCTCCCGGATGGCAGAGCTCCTCGCCCGATCTCTGAGTGAGAGCCCAGCCACCCTGCAGAGGAAGATCATTTCGGCCGCTTGTACCCGCAATCTCATTCTTTCGGTCACCACCCACAGCTGGTTACCATGGTGAGAGTAGGAACGTAGATCCTGGTTACCATGGTGAGGGTAGGAACATAGATCCTGGTTACCATGGTGAGGGTAGGAACATAGATCCTGGTTACCATGGTGAGGGTTGGAACGTAGATCCTGGTTACCATGGTGAGGGTTGGAACGTAGATCCTGGTTACCATGGTGAGGGTAGGAACGTAGATCCTGGTTACCATGGTGAGGGTAGGAACGTAGATTCTGGTTACCATGGTGAGGGTAAGAACGTAGATTCTGGTTACCATGGTGAGGGTCCTAGTTATTGCTGATGCCGCACCGATCCGCCTGTCGATCTCCCGCTCCATCCGTCCCACTCGTGAACAAGACCCCGAGATACTTAAACTCCTCCACTTGGGGCAGGACCCTGTCCCTGACCCGCAGGGGGCATTACACCCTTTTCCGGGCGAGGACTATGGTCTCGGATTTGGAGGCGCTAATTCCCATCCCGGCCGCTTCACACTCGGCAGCAAATCGATCCAGTGAGAGCTGGAGATCACGGTCATCAGTTTGTGATTCTGATATTTTAGAGAAAGTTTTAAAGCTGTTCAAATTCCACCAACTAGTAAACGGAGAGTTGGTTACTGGTTTAAAATACTTCCTTTAGCGTTCCACCTGCTCTGCTCCGCCCAGGATATGATACCACCATCTGACCAATCAGCAGTTTGAATTCCTGAGTTGTTTAAAATAAATCAGTGAGGTCACACGGTTTATCTCTTCACAGGTTTGGGGAACATCTCTCCTCCTTTGAAAAGTCACAGAGAAGAGCTGCCACCCCCCCGCAGCCCACCCCCAGACATCCAGCATCTGAACAAGGTGGGTCTTTAGAGTCATTGATGCTGAGGACACGGACATACCACATACTACCCTCCATCTTTTATGACTTATTTTGTCCTAAACTTGAGTTTTTTCTAAACTTGTATTTTTGTGATAAATCGTACAGACGTCTGATCTCGTCGTCCAGTCGAACACAGACACCCAAACAGGTAAGATGAACCCGTCTGTCTGTAAACCTATTGATCACTTTATCAATAAAAACACAAACAATAAGAATGAACGGGTGAAAACAGGTCTCCTCAGGTCATCCCAGGTCACTGGGATTTAGGGGTGAAACGGTACATGTTTCTGTACGACAGACTCTGTTCGGTGCAGGGCCGTACATGAATGATTGTCACATGCGTTTGATGAGTGCACAAACAAAGCATGCTGTTTCACATGAGTATCTATGGAAAGCTATCCAGGCTGCTACACGCACGCAACCTAGCGGTCTTAATGTTCAAATCTAGCGCGCTAGAGTACGTGTGTGTAGTGGCCATAACGGCTGGATTAATATCTAGCGTGCTAGATTTAAAATCTAACGTGCTAGATTTATTATTTTGTGCACCAGCTTACGTTTGTGTTGAGGCCCAGACGGCTTTCCATATGTACAGTAAGTTTTGTTTTGAGTGTGATCGTAGTTTATGTCCACAGGTAAGTCTGTGTAAGTGTGTGTACGACGCTTATGGCATAAATGTGATGCCACAGAGGAGTTTCTTTTTAACATCAAACAGTTCGCCCTTCTGAAGTAATTCTCAGTTAAACTTCTGGGTTAAATTTAAAACTAAAACATGAAGCTGCTGTGTTCTGGGTTAAGACCCAGAATCACTGCTCTGTTTGGAGGACCAGTCTCAGTTCTCAGGGACATCAGCATGTGTCAGTTTCGGTTCAGGACAATAGAAGACAACACTAGACGTTAGTTTAGACCAGGGTGTCCAAAGTCGGTCCTTGAGGACTGATGTCCTGAAGGTTTTCATTGTGTTCCTGGTTCAATAGCTGATGCACAGAAAGTGAATCAACAGCCAATAAAATTTAGCACAATGACTCAATAAACTGGATCAGGTGTGAAGATGGAAAACCTTCAGGGCACCGACCCTCGAGGATCGGATTTGGACACTCCTAGCTTAGACCCACCCTATCAATGATAACGAGTTACATGACCACAGGTTTGTTGGTGTTTGCTCCTCCTTCTTAGGGGGCGGGGCAAACTCAGGTAAGTTTATATAGAACAGGTTCTCAGGTCTCTCAGATTGAAAATTATTTCTGGATGGAAGTCGAAACGTCTCAATCTTTAAATACACTCTCTAGAAGACACTTTGAAGACTTTCCTAAGACTAGTGATGACTTGGTTCCCTCCACTACTTCTAGTGATGGATCCCGTTAAACAGGCTGGTCATACTTCAGTAACTTCAGTAACTCATCATGTCTTTAATGTTTCTCCTCTCCAGCGGCCAAACCGGATTTCACCGTCGGCAGGTTCCAGGTGTCCGTCTCCAACCCTGTTCCCCAGTCCCCGCCTCCTTCTGAAGCAAATCACCGAAGCTCTGAAAGCAGCACGGAGGAGGGCAGCCAATCAGACAGCAGCAACCCCACTGTGATTGTCTCCACATCTGGTTTCCACAGCAACCCCCTCAACTCTGAAGACCAGAAAGTGGAACAGCGCAGATCAAGTCTTAGTTTATGGGATGTTCCTGCTGGCAGTCAATCACGCAGCCGCTCAGCCACGTACAGTTCTGACGAATCAGAGGATGAGGAGATGTGGGCGGAGCTCCAGGAACTACGAGAAAGGTGGGAGAAACTAAAATCTGTAAACCACACCCCTCTCTTCTGCTGGAGTCATTCTGATCAGGGCCTCCATGAGCTTTGACTGCTTCACTAAGTTATGGTAACATTATTAAAACCAGTGTAAATCTAATCCTCGTAAATCAAAACCTGTAATAAATCTCAGGTGGACGGGTTCTCACTCAGACATAGAGGGAGGAGCTTGGTGTAGAGCCGTTGCTCTTCCGGCCAGAGAGGTGCCAGCTAGGGTGTTTCTCTGTCTCACAGCTGGACAAGGAACACGTTGGGATGCTCCTGGGTGAGCCGGGGAGGGAGGAGCCTGGGTTTACCATCTGAGGCTGCCGTCCCTGTGATGCAGCCCTGGACAAGCAGAAGACAATGGAACAGAACAGTCCTACACTGACAGGCCTTTATGTGTGTTTTCTAATTGTTTCTGCTTCAAATGCTTCATTTCACTGTCCTCACTTCACTTCAGATTCTGTCCACATGTCTCTTCTTTTACCCACGTCTTACCACTTGACAGCTTCGGAGTTACCTTAAGGTTACACTAAGGTTACATGATAATCCACCTGCTCCACCGCTTTCAAGAATCATCCAAATTTGCGTTGAAGTCGGCGTCTAGACATTTAAAAAATGAGGCTCCTGTTCAGCTCCCGCCAGGCAGAGAGATTGAGATGGGGGGATGTTTTAGAACCCTGATCATTCCGTTCCGTTCCGTCATCTTCCACTTGTTCCGGGGTCGGGTCGCGGGGGAAACAACCTCAGACGGGCAGCCCAGGCCTCTCTCTCCCCGGCTGCATCCTCTAGCTCACCCAGAAGGATCCCAAGTCGTTCCCCGGCCAGCTGTGAGACATAGTCTCTCCAGCGGGTCCGGGGTCTGCCCCTTGGTCTCCTCCCGGTGGGACGTGCCCGAAACACCTCGCCCGCGAGGCGCTCGGGGGGCATCCTGACCAGATGCCTGAACCACCCCATCTGGCTCCTCTCGACCTGGAGGAGGAGCGGCTCGACACCGAGCTCCTCCCGGATGGGAGAGCTCCTCACTGGATCTCTGAGAGAGAGCCCAGCCACCCTGCAGAGGAAGCCCATTTCAGCCGCTTGTACCCGCGATCTCATACTTTCGATCACCACCCACAGCTGGTTACCATGGTGAGGGTAGGAACGTAGATCCTGGTTACCATGGTGAGGGTAGGAACGTAGATCCTGGTTACCATGGTGAGGGTAGGAACGTAGATCCTGGTTACCATGGTGAGGGTAGGAACGTAGATCCTGGTTACCATGGTGAGGGTAGGAACGTAGATCCTGGTTACCATGGTGAGGATAGGAATGTAGGTCCTGGTATGCCATGGTGAGGGTAGGAATGTAGATCCTGGTTACCATGGTGAGGGTAGGAACGTAGATCCTGGCTACCATGTTGAGGGTAGGAACGTAGATCCTGGTTACCATGGTGAGGGGAGGAGGCGCTAATTCCCATCCTGGCCGCTTCACACTCTGCAGCAAATCGATCCAGCGATTTGTGATATGAACCCTGATCTTAGATGTAATAATACATAAACATCTTTTGTTTACCCCCCCAACCTTCTGCTCTTCCAGACACCACCAGGAGGTTCTGAACCTTCAGGAAGGACAGAAGAGAGAGATCGAGGAGCTTTACAGGAAGAAGGGTAAAACCCCTCCCCATGGTATTCTCCCTCCGGCCGCCATGCTCAACAACCGCCAACGCCGCCTCTCCATGTCCGGCGCCTTCGTACCATCTCGTAGAAACAGCCTGAAGAGACAGGAGACACTCCCCCCTGCAGGTAACCAGTGTGTGTGTGTGTGTGTGTGTTACTTCTAACTCTCCGTCTTCATGCTGAACGTGGTTGTGTTTTTTCAGGAATTATGAGGAAAAGCTCTTTGAGCGGCACAATGTCTGGGGTCCACAAAGCCGTGACGTTTGCACCCATCATGCCTTCATGGTACGATCACACACACACACACACAAACACACACAGTGAGATCTACCAGTCCAGTGTCATCACACACACACACACACACACACACACACACACACACACACACACACACACACACACACACACACACACACTGAGATCTACCTGTCCACAATCATCACACATAAACACACACACACAGTGAGATCTACCTGTTCACAATCATCACACACAAACACACACACAGTGAGATCTACCTGTTCACAATCATCACACACAAACACACACACACAGTGAGATCTACCTGTTCACAATCATCACACACAAACACACACACACAGTGAGATCTACCTGTTCACAATCATCACACACAAACACACACACACAGTGAGATCTACCTGTTCACAATCATCACACACAAACACACACACACAGTGAGATCTACCTGTTCACAATCATCACACATAAACACACACACACACAATGAGATCTACCTGTCCAGTGTCATGTCACACACACACGTTTCTCTTCATCTCCATCTCACTATCTCAAAACGTAAACGGAGGACAGATGCTTGTGTTCGTGTCACGCCATCATCTCTGCTCTCTGATTGGGTGGGAGGTTTTCTCATCGTCCAATCATAACAAATGTCTAAAAATCCCTGGCCTAGTTGCTGGAGGAAAATTAAATTTAGTTTAGTGGAGTGGGGCCACCAGATGGCCCCAGTCTGGTTTAAAATCGTGTGAAAGTTCGTGTATGTGTGTTTCACACGCACCTGTTTCCTCCTCACCTGCAGATACCAGGACACGGTGCTGACCTCAGCGGGCGAACCCCCCTCCTGCAGACACACCTGGATTCTTACTGGAAGGATTTGAACCAGTGGTGGACGTGTGTTTACTCTTTAATCCCGTCTGGATGAACTTTTAATCCCGTTTTCTGGAAATCTTTCATCGTATGTTTAATTTGTGACGAAGAGCGACCTCCGTAACGATGACCGACTCTGAGCCTCAAATCTACAACTCATGAAAAGCTTCAAAAGGCGTGTGGTGACACACACACACACACACACACACACACACACACACACACACACACACACACACACACACACACACACACACACACACACACACACACACACAGTTGTGTAGGAGAGGGAATGAGGAGGATCCAAATGCAGGTTTAACAGTTTATTAAGTGCTGAACAAAGGAATCCACAGCAGAGAGATAACGGCTTCAGGCAGTGCTGGATGGCCAAGAGGAAGGGCTGAAGGTTCCTGTGAGGAGAATAAGAAAATTAGTCTGATATCAAAATTTGACTCAGCTTAGAGGTGGTCAGTTTACCACTAGAATCGTTGAAGACCTGACAGAGACTGTGGGTGACACCAGGTCTTTTATAGCCACCGGTAAGTCTGTGCAGCTGGGAGCAATCAGCCAATCCTCCCGTTAGAAGCCATCCAGCACCTGTGAGTTTTGGGGGAGAAAAAAAAACAAACAAGCAGGCCTAAAAGGCCTCACACCACACACACACACACACACACACACACACACTCCTCACACACACACACACACACACACACACTCCTCACACACACACTCTCTACCTCAGTTTGTTTTTATGTTGATGTAGAGTTCTGCCATCCGGGAGGAGCTCGGTGTCGAGCCGCTCCTCCTCCAGGTCGAGAGGAGCCAGATGGGGTGGTTCGGGCCCCTGCGACCCGGCCCTGGATAAGCAGGAGATGACGAACCTGTTGATGTTTTTGTGACTTTTCATTTTTAATCAGGAATCTTTCGTAGAAAAAGTTTCAAAAAAGTCTTCTGGACAGTTTAATTCTTGATCGAGACGTTTCGACTTCCATCCGGAAATCATTTTCAATCTGAATGAAATGGACTGAAAACTGGATCTATTTATACTAACCTGAGTAAAAGATAAAAAAATAGTAAGAAGGGCTCGACCAATGAGCCTGTGTTACCTATGATGGCCGTGAATGGCTCCTATTGTAACCACAGACCAGTAAACGAACCTATTATAAAAATGCTAAAAGCCTAGTAAATAGAAATTCCTGCTAACGAGTGGCGTGAATCTGGGTCACGAGGTGTCATCTTTAGTCTATGGCTTCAAAAGGCTGCTGTTTTGAAACTTTTTCTACTATGGATCACTCCTGGATGAATGAGGGACTACACGGACTTAATCAGGAATCTTTTGATTTGTTTTATTTATTTTAGATTTTATAAAATTTTATAAATGTTTTTTTCCTGAAGATTAAATTATTTTTTTATTGATTGTTTGTAAAACAAAAAGTTTAAAAACTGCATTTTGTTGTGTTTTTTAATCTAAAAATTGATTTTGTTTTATTAAAATTCTTTATTAATGTTGAATTGATTCTCATAAGAATTTATTTATCATAATTTTGTTTGTTTTTGTTGATAAAATCACATTAATAATGTTTGTTTTGCTGCTGATTAATAAATAATTTCCACTTTATTCTGAAAAAATAAAAACATGCTGAACATGTTCAGAAAAAATCTCACGTTTCTTCTTGTTTGTACATCATTTTTTTCTCTCCTTCTTCCATCATTTCCTTTCAGGGGCGTCACAGCAAGTCAGTTTCTTCCATCTAAACCAGGGGTGCCCATTACGTCGATTGCAAAGGCAGGTCGATCGTAAAGGTAGATCGTATGGCATTAAAAAAAGTAAAAACAAAAAACTTTAAAAAAACGTGTCAATCTGGCGGCTTTTCCTTTGTTACTGGAGTTGTTTGAAGTCTGTGACGTGAAAGCACGTTGTTAAGCCTGTTATCAATAAGTAGCCCGCAGTGCTGCTGTGGCCCCTCCCCCTCACAAAGCCCTGTGAGTGTGTGTGTGTGTGTGTGTGTGTGTGTGTGTGTGTGTGTGTGTGTGTGTGTGTGTGTGTGTGTGTGTGTGTGTGTGTGTGTGTGTGGATGTAACAAATCGTGTTGTAGGGGTAGTTACAGCCGGCTGGAAACGATCTGTGGGGTTTGCGATGGTAACATGGGACTGGTAGATCTCAGTGTGTGTGTGTGTGTGTGTGTGTGTGTGTGTGTGTGTGTGTGTGTGTGTGTGGGTGTGGACTGGTAGATCTCTGTGTGTGTGTGTGTGTGTGTGTGTGTGTGTGTGTGTGTGTGTGTGTGTGTGTGTGTGTGTGTGTGTGTTTGTGTGTGTGTGTGTGTGTGTGTGTGTGTGGACTGGGAGATCTCAGGAGGTTTGATATTTGTAAAGTAGATCTTGGGACATAAAAGGTTGGGCCCTCCTCCATCTAACCCTATCTCCTGTATCCTCTTCAGTCACAACAACTATCTTCATGTCTTCCTTCACTGTATCCATGAACCTCCTCTTTGGTCTTCCTCTAGTCCTCTTTCCTGGTGGTTCCAAACCCATCATCCTTCTTCTGATGTACTCTCTCTCTCTCCTCTGCACATGTCCAAACCATCTCAGTCTGACCTCTCTGACTTTAAATCACGTCATTTATTTGACGTCATCCCGACCGTGAAATAAAAAAAATCCAAATTATGAGTAAAACTTTATTTTTATTTCAAATAAAATATTTTCTTTTTTAAAGACACAAAACTTTGTTCTCGGCGTCACAAACATTTTTTTTCAGACCCGAAGGCGGGACATGCAGATCAACGAGGAGCAAAACTAGGATTAAAGGGGAACAGATCCGGGATCTGGAGCCTCATTTGTAAAGATTTCTGAAATCTGAGTGTCGGATCTGTAAAGACGTGGGGGTCCGAGGTCTTCAGTGTTAACCATACCTGTTAAATCATTCCTCCTGACTTCACACATAACGGGTACTTAAACATATTCACCTGCCATTTTGAAAATCAAAGACATTGCACAGTCTATTTATAACGAGCCAGAGTGACGTAATGAGAGGTAACCAGTCTAGCTCTGACTGCGCTGTAACAATGGTGGCCTGGAATGTTCCAATCAACTTCTTCAACCCTCCATATTTTATTTTAAAAGTTCTGTTGACCGTCAGGGTGTCACCACCACTCTTCTCTAACTACGGTAAGAGACCCAGACGTACTCGTCCCGCTCCTGCTTTTCAGTTTGTTTACCTGGTGCCAAAAAATCAACAACGACCAGTGCAAGGATGAAACGGTTACAGCAAGTCATAGTCAGTCTGTGGAGCTCGTTATATTTGATAAAGGAACAGAAAGCCATTGGGGCCGCTACACGGACGTCATCAAGCGCACTATCATGCACGTTAAATCTCAAATCAACCGCGCTAGCGCTTAAAAAATATTCGTCTAGCACTAGGTTTAAAATTTGTAACATCTAATGCAGTTGTTTACGTGCGTGTATGGGCCCTGATGACTTTCCATATCTGTGCACACTGATTGTTTTTACATCATGCGCATCACAGAGACACACACATTTCAATAGGAGCTGTGTTGTTGGGCTCCTTTTTCTCAATAAAGCCAACTCATCCAGAGTGCGCCGTCTAGTGAGGAAACATCAGAATTGCAGGGAAAATAAAATATTAATAAAATTTACTTATTTAATTTTTTCAAGTTCGTCGGGCCGGATTAAAACGTTTAACGGGCCGCATGAGGCCCACAGGCCATAGTTTGCCCATACTTAATCTAGAGTTCTCGAAGGCGTCTTCAGGGTAGGATGAAGAGCAAGTTTGTTTACACCTGAGATTTGTTACAGGTGTGATTTATGGAGCTTATGTTGTGTTTATGAAATCCTAAATTTGTGTAGAGTAAACAAGGTGCATAAGTCTTTAGAAATGAGGCCTCAGACTGATCACATCTGTGATTGGAGGAGGACAGATTGGAGGTCAAAGACAGTTCTGATGGAAGTTTTTACTCCTCAGAGAAGATGGCATTAAATTCATTAAGCATAAGCTCCACGATCTGGCTCTGGAAGACCATGTGAACGGTCATGTTGGCGGACTCGATCTGCGGCCGGAGTAGCGTTGGTCCAAACACAATGGCGACGCTCTGAACCGACATCCTGTTGGATTCTTTGTGCTCGATCACCCTGGAAACAAGACAGAACGTTCTGGTTGGTGGAAAAAAAAGAGTTTAAAATAGGGGTGGCTACGTTCCTACCCTCACCGTGGTAACCAGGATCTACGTTCCTACTCTCACCGTGGTAACCAGGATCTACGTTCCTACCCTCACCGTGGTAACCAGGATCTACGTTCCTACTCTCACCGTGGTAACCAGGATCTACGTTCCTACCCTCACCATGGTAACCAGGATCTACGTTCCTACCCTCACCATGGTAACCAGGATCTACGTTCCTACCCTCACCATGGTAACCAGCGTCTACGTTCCTACCCTCACCATGGTAACCAGGATCTACGTTCCTACCCTCACCATGGTAACCAGGATCTACGTTCCTACCCTCACCGTGGTAACCAGGATCTACGTTCCTACCCTCACCATGGTAACCAGGATCTACGTTCCTACCCTCACCATGGTAACCAGGATCTACGTTCCTACCCTCACCATGGTAACCAGGATCTATGTTCCTACCCTCACCATGGTAACCAGGATCTACGTTCCTACCCTCACCATGGTAACCATGATCTACGTTCCTACCCTCACCATGATGACCAGGATCTACGTTCCTACCCTCACCATGGTAACCAGGATCTACGTTCCTACCCTCACCATGGTAACCAGGATCTACGTTCCTACCCTCACCATGGTAACTAGGATCTACGTTCCTACCCTCACCATGGTAACCAGGATCTACGTTCCTACCCTCACCATGGTAACCAGGATCTACGTTCCTACCCTCACCATGGTAACTAGGATCTACGTTCCTACCCTCACCATGGTAACCAGGATCTATGTTCCTACCCTCACCATGGTAACCAGGATCTACGTTCCTACCCTCACCATGGTAACCAGGATCTACGTTCCTACCCTCACCATGGTAACCAGGATCTATGTTCCTACCCTCACCATGGTAACTAGGATCTACGTTCACCATGGTAACCAGGATCTACGTTCCTACCCTCACCATGGTAACCAGGCTCTTTGTTCCTACCCTCACCATGGTGACCAGGATCTACGTTCCTACCCTCACCATGGTAACCAGGATCTACATTCCTACCCTCACCATGGTAACCAGGATCTATGTTCCTACCCTCACCACGATAACCAGGATCTACGTTCCTACCCTCACCACGGTAACCAGGACCTACGTTCCTACCCTCACCACGGTAACTAGGATCTATGTTCCTACCCTCACCACGGTAACCAGGATCTACGTTCCTACCCTAACCATGGTAACCAGGATCTACGTTCCTACCCTCACCATTGTAACCAGGATCTACGTTCCTACCCTCACCATGGTAACCAGGAACTACGTTCCTACCCTCACCATGGTAACCAGGATCTACGTTCCTACCCTCACCATGGTAACCAGCGTCTACGTTCCTACCCTCACCATGGTAACCAGGATCTACGTTCCTACCCTCACCACGGTAACCAGGATCTACGTTCCTACCCTCACCACGGTAACCAGGATCTACGTTCCTACCCTCACCACGGTAACCAGGACCTTTGTTCCTACCCTCACCATGGTAACCATTATCTACGTTCCTACCCTCACCATGGTAACCAGGATCTATGTTCCTACAGATTCTGTAGGATCCTGGTCACTATGGTAACCAGGATCCACGTTCCTAACCTCACTATGGTAACCAGGATCTACGTTCCTACCCTCACCACGGTAACCAGGATCTACGTTCCTACCCTCACCATGGTAACCAGGATCTACGTTCCTACCCTCACCATGGTAACCAGGATCTACGTTCCTACCCTCACCATGGTAACCAGGATCTACGTTCCTACCCTCACCATGGTAACCAGGATCTATGTTCCTACCCTCACCATGGTAACTACGTTCACCATGGTAACCAGGATCTACGTTCCTACCCTCACCATTGTAACCAGGATCTATGTTCCTACCTTCACCATGGTGACCAGGATCTACGTTCCTACCCTCACCATGGTAACCAGGATCTACATTCCTACCCTCACCATGGTAACCAGGATCTACGTTCCTACCCTCACCATGGTAACCAGGATCTACGTTCCTACCCTCACCGTGGTAACCAGGATCTACGTTCCTACCCTCACCATGGTAACCAGGATCTACGTTCCTACCCTCACCATGGTAACCAGGATCTACGTTCCTACCCTCACCATGGTAACCAGGATCTACGTTCCTACCCTCACCATGGTAACCAGGATCTACGTTCCTACCCTCACCATGGTGACCAGGATCTACGTTCCTACCCTCACCATGGTGACCAGTGTGGATGGTGACTGAAAGAACAAGATCACAGATACAAGGGGCTGAAATTAGCTTTCTCCACAGGGTGGCGGGGCCCTCTCTCTGAGATAGAGGGAGGAGCTCTGCCATCCAGGAGGACCTTCGAGTAGAGCTGCTGCTCCTCCAGGTTGAGAGAAGCCAGATAGGGTGGCTCAGGCACCTGGTTAGGATGCCTCCCTTAGCGTAGTTGCCTACATGGTTTTAGGGGTGCAGAACGTGTATGTACACTGTAAGACATTCCTGTGGTGTGCTGAGGTGTGACAGAGAAAGTGAGACTGTATCAGAGATCCAGAGGGAAGCTGGAGAGGTGGAGGTCTGTCCTGAACGGAGAGGGATGAAGAATATCTGCATGTGTGTGAGGTTACAGAGAGAAAGAAGATGGAAACAGATGGAGGAAACGTTTACCCACCTTCGCAGGTGTCTGAACAGAACCTCCATTGTGTTGTGGTTGGGTAGTGGGAGAGTCCGGATCAGGTCCCGCATGTAGGATACCCTCAGGCTGTAGTCTTGGACTTCTGCAGAGTAAAGTGGACATGGTGACACAAAGACTTTGTCAAGTTGTCATCATGAGGCTCTGGACATCTGGCTCGACTTACGTATGGCGGCGATGAACTTCTCAAAGCAGCTGAAGGGAAAAAGTGGTTCAGGAAGTTCCCGGAAGAAAAGTTTGAGTGCTCCGGTGATGACGTGGATCTCCTCCCAGGACCCGTCCTCCAGATCCAGCTGCTCTTCTACAGGGACAAACGTAGGAAGTCTTGTTAAACACAGAGTTTAACCAGGTCTTATGGAGTATTTTTTTTGGAGTATTTATGGATAGTTATGTTTATTAACTAAACAACCAGCTCAGATTGGCTGTTTTTGAAAATTGTGTACCATGTTTCAGACATTTTTAAAATATTACCTTGTACTATGGATGTAAAATTAAACTTAACTCTGCACCGGGGGAGTTCACCCCAGCTGAGCTGTCTCGATGCAGACTTAGGAGCAATAGATACCAGTTATAAGCTCAGGCTAATAGACCCGGGCTCGAGGGGTTGCTCTCAACGGTAGGAGGAGTCCTGTGACTCAATTGGGTAGTTACCGCCTGCCTCACCCCGGGCAACCCCCGAGCAATAAGATACTACCCGCCAAAACTTGCTGCTTCATCGGGTGCGTGAAGCTAGACTAAATCGGGTGTGGGCAAACTTTTTGATTCGTTGGACACATTGAGTTCTAACATTTAACCAGGGGTCTGGAACAGGATCAGATGGATGGTATGTTTTGATAACCTCTAGATTAGACCAATAGAATGACGCTAGATTTCAAACAAGCACTAAATGTTACATCAAGAGGTTAAATTTAAAATCTAGCGGCGCTAGGTTTGAAATCTAAGAGCTTGATGTAACATTTTGTTTGTTTTAACGTCTAACACGCTTGTTTACGTGTGTGTTTTGGCCCCGATGGCTTTCCATATCTGTGAACACTGTTTATTTTATCACGGAGACACACACATTTTAATGGGAGCATTGTTGTTGTTTTCTCAACAGAGACAATAAATCTAGAGCCTGATTAAAACGTTTAACGGGCCGCATGTGCGGCATGTGGCCGCATGTGGTCCGCGGGCTGTAGTTTGCCCGTGCCTGGACTAAATCAACAGGCTAGTTGAGGACCGGGTTCCAGGTGCGGAAACCATTGTTTCTAGAGACAGAAGGACGTATGTGGAGTCCATCCTGACACAGATAAACTGAGGGGACATATCTGTGTCCCCGTGTCTTACTTTAAATCCTCATTCTCTCAAATCCTTTACCTTTGAGTTTCTACTTTAGATCCTCTGAATACGGTTTAGAAGAAGATCTGACTGATCTGTGTCTGAGTTTAAACTCCATCTTCAAACAGTAATCAGACCTAGAACACTGGGACTAGCACTACCGGCTTCAGTCCCAGTAAGAACAAGGAGGTTGTTCCTTTAAAAGTTTTCTAATCCTAGACACGAACCAGATCCTTCAAGATCTAGAACCTCTAGCAGGTCTGGATAAGTCTGTTTGGGGGTTCGTACCGTGGTCTGCCTTGTGCCGAAGTTTCTGGATCACAGCGAGGTTCCCACTGACCCGGTAAATCCCATCAACGTCCAGCCCTGAAAACACAAGAGGAACGTCAGACAGACCGTCAGACCTGGTCAAGTTACAACTCAAAGTCTGGTCCGGGGTCGGTTCAGTGGTCCTGGGTCGGTCTTGCTGTTCTGGGTCACCTCTTCTCTCCACAGTCCGGATGCATTTCTCCACAAATTTAGGGACCGTTGTGTTCTCTCTGTGACTCAGCGTGTCAAGATGGCAGCCGAATACGTTGTCTGGGGAACAAGAATCATCGTCAGTCATTAGACACCTCCCATCATTACAATCCCCCTCCTCCTCCAATCAGATCTCCCCATCATTAGAAGCTCATCATGAGAGCGTTCTTCACTGTAGGGTCTTAGCTTCAACGGGGTCTTAGTTTCAGTGGGATTTGGTTATGGTTCTTTTTGTTTTGACTTTGCCAGGTTCTTGTGACCTTCTGTTAGAACCCTTCAGGTTCTGCTGGTTTCTATGGGTCATTTTTACTTCCTGACTGAAGCGAGTTCTTCATCCACCGCTGGGTCCAATGAACGCTTGTCTGAGCCGAGAAAAAGTGAAACTAAATTTTACACCAATTTTTGATAAAAAATTAGGAGTGTTCGTTATATTTGAATAAATCTGGTACTTAAAGGGCCCATCTCATGCAAAAGTGACTTTGCAGAGTTTTCTAGCTTGAGTGATGTCCGGGCCTTGTATGTGTGTGTGTGTGTGTGTGTGTGTGTGTGTGTCTTTCTAGATTGATTTAGCTCGTTTTTCTGTGGATTTCTGGAACGCTCAGACAAAACAACCAATGAGCAGATGTCTAAAGTATGACGCATTTGACGTAGCCACGCCCCCCTCCCTCCTCACCACCCCCCCTCCCTCCTCACCCGCCTCCACTCCGGCCTTACGCCCTCACAAACTCTCTTTCAACGTCCGATATACAGGCTGGTTCGCTGCTCTGCGTCTTTTTTATTTTCTTGCTTGAAACACGCTTTTTGTAGCTACGCACGGGTTTACGCCCGCCTTCCCCCTCCCGCTCAGAGATGGGCGGAGGAATAGCGGCTCAGTGAGAGCAGAGGGTGGAGCTTGTACTTTCTCAGGACGGTGGCGGGGGGATGAGCGATACCCGGTCTTTCATAGTTCCGGGTCTGTGACTGCGCTCCACCAAATCAATATATTTTCATAACTATGGTGTAATGCATGTTGTAAACGTGTGTGTGTGTGTGTGTGTGTGTGTGTGTGTGTGTGTGTGTGTGTGTGTGTGTGTGTGTGTGCAGAGGATACAATGCAGTGAAAAGACTTATTTTACATGAGATGGACCTTTAAGTTTGTAACTAATTAGATTTTTTTTGAGTGTATTTGGATTCTGTTTGATTCCGTTGGGTTCTTCTGGTTTCTGTGGAGATGTGTCAGAGGTCAGTGGGGTTCTCACCTCGGATGTACCCCTTCTCCTTCACACTCTGGAGTGTGGGTCTCCGCTGCAGGAAGCGTCTCAGTTTACTTCGGACCTGTTTCTGGTCGGCTTCTGCAGATGAAGAACTTATCGCTGCCTCTTCTTCCTCTCCCTGAAAACAGTTTATTTCCATGGTTTAAAATATTCATAAAATAATCACATCAGACTCAATAAAATTAAATAAAAAGTTTTTAGTTCACTTTTATTGTCATTTTCAGGCTAAAAATTACAACTATTTCCAAACGCTTTCAATCCTGAAGCTTTACAATGATGTAGATAATTTAGAGTTTTTATAACTGCCACCAGGGGGGGCTCAAGTAGAAGAGGTACGAGTGAGATGCTCTCGTTTAGCCGGGGGTTTGTATTTGCACCGATAGACGGAAACAGAAAAAACAAGAAGCAATTCATAGTGTAACTATAGCTTATTATTTTCCTTCATTCTTCTTACGCAGGCTGCAGCGGTGTGTGCAGCGGTTAGGACGGTGGCCTCACAGCAAGAAAGCCGGGGTTTGAGTCCTCCAGTAAGAATGGGACTTTAAATACTAGCCCTTCTGTGTGGAGTTTGCATGTTCTCTCCATGTTTGTGTGGGTTTTCTCCAGTTTCCTCACACTCTCCAAAAACATGCATGTCAGGTTAATTCTCCGCTACCAAACTGCTCCTATGAATGAGTGTGTGTGTGTGTGTGTGTGTGTGTGTGTGTGTGTGTGTGTGTGTGTGTGTGTGTGTGTGTGTGTGTGTGTGTGTGTGTGTGTGGATGGTTGACTGTGTGTGTGTGTCGCCTCCCAGCAGACTGGTGACCTGTTTGGGGTGTATCCCACGTCTTGCCTAAATCAGCCAGGATAGGCTCCGCCTCCCCCATTAGGGGTAAGCGGTTCAGAAGACGAAAATAAACAACCTTCTGAACACCAGTACCATCCACCACTTCCTGTTCAAAACTTATCACAATAAAATAACTAGAAATTCAACTCATCGTTTCCTTTTTTACACAAGTTTGAATTTTATTGTTTTTTTTGTGCTTTGTAGATGAAAACGTAAACAAACTCTCATCTGTATAAAAAAAACACCGCTTGTTTTATCCAGAAAATGATATAAAATTTAGTTTTAAAAGAATAAAGTTTGCAGATAAATAAGATCATTTTTATTCCAAGAAAAATCCAAAAATTTGAAACTCATGTTTTTATTTTATTTTTTCTCTATTTTGATAAAAAAGACAAACAAAAAAAACCCATAAAAACTTAGACTCACGTCTGTTTTAAGCTGCCGTTGTTATGGTTACCAGCTGGCAAGGCTGGCACAACAATGTTAGTATCGGTACTTAGGTTAGGTGGACATAACTTGCAGCCAATCAGAACGGGTTAGGGTTATTCAACGATGCCCGGTGGTATAAATGTGTGTGTGTGTGTGTGTGTGTGTGTTTCTTACCAGTCGATGTATGGTGTCCTGTATGACCTTCAGCCAATCATTGATGATGCTGTCCGTGTCGTTCTGCATCAGGTACTCACATCCCTGACGTGTCCTCAGCTGTAGAAAACCAGAACATTTACCAGGCTGTAACCGTGGTTACAGACAGATACGGTCAGGTTTTATGGGGCACACCTCCAGAACGTTCTTCTTGGATGACTTGTCTTTGGATGCCCGGCAGACGGAGCCTCCTCTCAGCTCCACCGTGTATTCAGGAACTATCTGAGATGCTTTGCTCTGAGAACGATATGACCATCATCATCATCACCAGAGGATTACTACAGTCAACTAAAAGTACTACAGGAGCCGAGCCCTAGCTTCCTGAGCCTGCACATCTTTCAGCCTCCTAGAGGATGTTAATGCTGGGAGCAGAGCCGGTTGTCCCGGTCCATCGTTAGGATCCTCCCCATTCCAGCACATGAGACCACACACATCCTCCACCTGATCATCCACATCTGTTCCCTGTTCTAGTCCATCACACCTGGGTCTCATCGTCCCCTGTATTTAAGCCCCATTCCCTAGTCTCTCCAGAGTCAGGATGTCTGTTGTGTTTTCCTTTGGGAAAACGTCCTACGCAATCAGAGAACAGAGAAGACGGCATGACAGTAACATAAGCGTACGTCCTCCATGTTTGTAGTTCTGTAGATCCACCATGCTGTACAGTCCGTGTTGGAAATGATTCCCCAGATTGAGAATTTAAAGACAATGTTTAGAAAGTTTATTCAGATTCAGATACTTTAATCTCCTATGGGGAAATTTGTGTGTCCGGTAGCGCTCCGAGTACAAGGAAGAGCTCCAAAACAGCTGTTGGTGGAACACTCTACAGTTGACTCTGCACTGGGTGGAATTTGGTTTACCGTGGTAACAAGACTTTAAGATGTTAAACTGTCAGTAAAAAATGTGGAGCTACAGAGAACTGCTGCCATCACAAGGAGCGCATAGTGAAAAAAAACTTCAGAGGAAAGACGTTATTTGCAAAAATATCTTTTTACGCTCTTTTTTCTGGACCACACTGACTGTTAGGGTGCAATAAGTACGTCACGTCCAGTCCCCACTCAGAAACCAGGAACTCCACCTGCCATCCCTACCTCTTGTCTCTCACCACCACTTCTGATGCTGCCTGTGAAGCCTTTCTCCTTCTGGATCCACAGTCTCTGTTCTACTGATCTCCGATCTGCTTCTTCAGCCTGCCAACCTCCAGGACCCTTCTCAAATAAACTGATATCTTGTGGCTGTCAACAGGAAACACTTCAAGCGCTGATAGAGAGACTTTTATCCATCATGGATAACCCTGACCATCCTCTCTACCATCATGGATAACCCTGACCATCCTCTCTACCATCATGGATAACCCTGACCATCCTCTCTACCGTCATGGATAACCCTGACCATCCTCTCTACCGTCATGGATAACCCTGACCATCCTCTCTACCATCATGGATAACCCTGACCATCCTCTCTACCATCATGGATAACCCTGACCATCCTCTCTACCATCATGGATAACCCTGACCATCCTCTCTACCATCATGGATAACCCTGACCATCCTCTCTACCATCATGGATAACCCTGACCATCCTCTCTACCATCATGGATAACTCTGACCATCCTCTCTACCATCATGGACAACCCTGACCATCCTCTCTACCATCATGGATAACCCTGACCATCCTCTCTACCATCATGGATAACCCTGACCATCCTCTCTACCATCATGGATAACTCTGACCATCCTCTCTACCATCATGGACAACCCTGACCATCCTCTCTACCATCATGGATAACCCTGACCATTCTCTCTACCATCATGGATAACCCTGACCATCCTCTCTACCATCATGGATAACCCTGACCATCCTCTCTACCATCATGGATAACTCTGACCATCCTCTCTACCATCATGGATAACCCTGACCATCCTCTCTACCATCATGGATAACCCTGACCATCCTCTCTACCATCATGGATAACCCTGACCATCCTCTCTACCATCATGGATAACCCTGACCATCCTCTCTACCATCATGGATAACCCTGACCATCCTCTCTACCATCATGGATAACCCTGACCATCCTCTCTACCATCACGGATAACCCTGACCATCCTCTCTACCATCACGGATAACCCTGACCATCCTCTCTACCATCACGGATAACCCTGACCATCCTCTCTACCATCACGGATAACCCTGACCATCCTCTCTACCATCACGGATAACCCTGACCATCCTCTCTACCATCACGGATAACCCTGACCATCCTCTCTACCATCACGGATAACCCTGACCATCCTCTCTACCATCACGGATAACCCTGACCATCCTCTCTACCATCACGGATAACCCTGACCATCCTCTCTACCATCACGGATAACCCTGACCATCCTCTCTACCATCATGGATAACCCTGACCATCCTCTCTACCATCACGGATAACCCTGACCATCCTCTCTACCATCACGGATAATCCTGACCATCCTCTCTACCATCATGCTGTAAGTGGTTCTTACTGTGTTCCCAGTAGGAGCAGTTTTAGGATCTTTGTGGAAGGTGAGGATTCCTCCATGAAGAACCGTCCAGGACTGAGTCCAGTTCTTCCTGTTAAACACAAACAACATGAAAGTAGGAAGTTAGTCTGAAAGAAGAAAGAGGTGGTTCTGATTAAAATGGATTGTTTAGAGTTAACCTGAAGAATCAAAGTGAATCAAAGTGTCTTCTGAACGGTGTGTTTGATGATCGAGACGTTTCTACTTCCATCTGATTGAAGGAACCTGAGAACTGGTTCTATCTTGAAAGTAAGTTGGAATGTCTCGAACATCAAACACACTGTTCAGAAGACACTGAATCCTTTTCTATGATCGATCCCTGTTGGATGAATAATGAAACATGATAGACAACCTGAAGGCCCTCTGCTGACCACAGTACTTCTGATTTTAACAACAAAATGCTTTTGTGAAATTTTCTTTATAAGATTTCACACAAATGAGAAAAATAGAGTTTAATAAAGTAAAAAGATTAAATGCTGCAGCTTTTTGGAAGTTCGTGTAAACCAAAGTTCAATCGGCAGAAGTTCAACGAACTTCCCACACACACGTTTTAAGGATCCCCGTTGTCAGGGTGGGATTTTTTGTTGCTAGGTATTCTGATAGGCTATGTAAATTTGGTTGGTCTGACCGTTACGTCTGATAGGCTGATCATTTATTAATATTTATTACTGGGCTGAACAAACTAAACATCTTTATCTACACCTGCTACTTGCTGGACAGCGGCTGCTTTATTTGGATTGAGTTTGTAAAATGTTATCTTCAGATGTCAAATATTACATCCTAATGTGATTAAATTATTTTTTTAAATCAGGTTAATCTGAACTTCTACGTCAATAAAACCTCTGTAACATCAGATTTCTGAGCGGCACGGTGGTACAGTGGTTGGCACAGTGGTTGGCACAGTGGTCTCACGGTAAGAAGGTTGGGGTTTGAGTCCCAGAGTGGGTAGAGGCTTGGAACACTGTTCTTTCTGTGTGTAGTTTGCATGTTCTCCTTGTGTATGTGTGGGTTTTCTCTGGTCTCCTCCAAAAACATACATGTTAGGTTGATTGGCTGCCCCTTCGAATGAGGAGTGTGTGTGTGGATGGTCGTCTGTGTGTGTGACTGGTGCCCATCAAACTTTTGAAAGAAACTTTCCCCGATTTGATAAAACCAAAATAATGAGTCCTGTCTTTCTCTAGAAGCAAAGAAAAAGCTTGTGCTTGCCACGGTGACGTTTTAAACTTCATCCAGGCTTCGGACCCTGTGTACCAGGGTGTACCAGGGTCTGGAGCTCACATCACTATGAGCATCAGACTTCACCGTGCTGCTCCACCTACAGACTTGAAACCCCTTCATGTCTTATTCCTTCAGACTCTATAAAACAGCCATGTCAAACTGGAGGAGAAGAGAGCTGCTGAGATTTGACTGATTTGATTTTTGGACCTTTGTGTCCATTTACAAACACAAGGAGGAAAAAAATTAAACTGAAGTATTCAGAACTCAGCTGAAGGTGTTAAAGTGGCTGTATTTGTTTGTAACACCATGTGTGAAGGTTAAACCCTCTCACATGAATGTTTAAGCCCACCGTACTCTGCTTGAATGTCTGTGACTGTTTCTTAAGTTTTAGGATCTTACCGGATCTTTTTGCCGTTATCCATGACCTTGGTCTTGTTGACCACACCAGCCTTCTCCAGAGCGTGACCCTGTCAGGAGACAAACGTATGCCAGTGGTTACGTTTCACTTTTAGTCCAGCTGTAAATAAAACATCCAAACACATTCAGCATAACCTCTGTCCCAAAGTTCACCTCCACCTTCATTAGAACCAACTCCACCAGTGAGTGAGTGTTATCAGAGTTAGTGGATACTTTGATTGATCACTGATCAGTGAAAATCAATCAAGTTAGTTCATTAAGATTAAGAACGAACCGAAAGAACAACATCACAGATACATGATGCAGATTCTTAACTACACTCAACAAAAATATAAACGCAACACTTTTGTTTTTGCTTCCATTTTTCATGAGATGGACTTGAAGATCTAAAATTCATTCCAGATACACAATATTACCATTTCTCTCAAACATTGTTCACAAATCTGTCTAAATGTGTGATAGTGAGCACTTCTGCTTTGCTGAGATAATCCATCCCACCTCACAAGTGTGCCACATCAAGATGCTGATCTGACATCATGATTAGTGCACAGGTGTCCCTTATACTGCCCACAATAAAAGGCCACCCTGAAATGTGCATTTTGTTTTTGCTTTATTGGCGGTCTGGGGACTCAGAACTAGTCAGTATCTGGTGTGACCACCATTTGCCTCATGCAGTGCAACACATCTTCTTTGCATAGAGTTTATCAGATTGTCTATTGTGGCCTGTGGAATGTTGGTCCACTCCTCTTCAATGGCTGAGCGAAGTTGCTGGATATTAGTGGGAACTGGTGCACGCTGTCGTATACACCGATCAAGCACATCCCAAACATGTTCAATGGGTGACATGTCCGGTGAATATGCTGGCCATGCAAGAACTGGGACATTTTCAGCTACCAAGAATTGTGTACAGATCCTTGCAACATGGGGTCGTGCATTATCTTGCTGAAACATGAGGTGATGTTCATGGATGTATGGCACAACAATGGGCCTCAGGATCTCATCACGGTATCTTTGTGCATTCAAAATGCCATCAATAAAATGCACCTGTGTTCTTCGTCCATAACAGATGCCTGCCCATACCATAACCCCACCACCACCATGGGCCACTCGATCCACAACATTGACATCAGCAAAGCGCTCACCCACACGACGCCACACACGCTGTCTGCCATCTGCCCTGAACAATGTAAACCAAGATTCATCCGTGAAGAGAACACCTCTCCAACGTGCTAGACGCCATCGAATGTGAGCATTTGCCCACTCAAGTCTGTTACGACGACAATCTGGAGTCAGGTTAAGACCCCGATGAGGACAACGAGCATGCAGTTGAGCTTCCCTGAGACGGTTTCTGACAGTTTGTGCAGAAATTCTTTGGTTATGCAAACCAATTGTTCCAGCAGCTGTCTGAGTGGCTGGTCTCAGACGATCTCGGAGGTGAACCTGCTGGATGTGGAGGTCCTGGGCTGGTGTGGTTACTCGTGGTCTGCGGTTGTGAGGCCGGTTGGATGTCCTGCCATATTCTCTGAAACGCCTTTGGAGACGGCTTATGGTGGAGAAATGAACATTCAATGCACGAGCAACAGATCTGGTTGACATTCCTGCTGTCAGCATGCCAATTGCACGCTCCCTCATGCTTGTGGCATGTGTTGCATTTTGCTGTGAGACAAAACTGCACATTTCAGGGTGGCCTTTTATTGTGGGCAGTATAAGGGACACCTGTGCACTAATCATGATGTCAGATCAGCATCTTGATGTGGCACACTTGTGAGGGGGGATGGATTATCTCAGCAAAGCAGAAGTGCTCACTATCACACATTTAGACAAATTTGTGAACAATGTTTGAGAGAAATGGTAATACTGTGTATCTGGAATGAATTTTAGATCTTCAAGTCCATCTCATGAAAAATGGGAGCAAAAACAAAAGTGTTGCGTTTATATTTTTGTTGAGTGTACAAACATGAAGGACGGACACTGTCATCTCTGTTCTCTGATTGGGTAGGACGTTTTTCCATCGCTGCAATCATAAGATGATGCCTGCAATCCCTGACCTAGGTGCTGGAGGAAATTAAACTGTTCAGCGGACCTATGTGGCACTAGCGTGGTTCCACTCCCCGTGTTGTCAGACTCACTCCATCTTTGAGTCCGAACACGTTCTCTCTGTGTGTTTTAATGAGTTTGAGTCAGAAGAACTCCATCTTGGAGGAAAGAGAAGGACGTCTCATTGGGTAAGATAACCGTCTGTCATGGTTCCCTCGCACACCACCAGAGGGAACCCGGGGCCCTCCCTGATCTGCCTGGTTTTACACACCTGAAGCCCTTGGTGCAGCTGTTTTTAAAAAGGCAGCCTGTCTTCCCTTCAGGTGTCGGATCATACCATCCCTTCCAGCCAGGTCTTCCTGGCTGCCTGACCATGAAACACATTCTGAACTATACCCCCATGCCATGCCACTGAAACCTTATGATTTTCCTTCACAGTGTTACTGGACTCCCATACTCAAAATAAACCATGTTTTCTGTCCTGCAATCGGGTCGTCCTCCTTCCACCAGCACACCGCTGCATGACACCGTCCCGTAACTGGAGGGCTGCCAGTTTGATGCCCCGCCCAGAATTCATCCCGAGGTGTCCCTGAGAAAGACACTGAACTCCTGATGGTGGTTTCCAGCTTGCACCATCAGGTATGAATGAATGGGTGGATGTGAGCTACGATGTAAAACACTTTGAGAACCAGTAGAAGAAGAACAACTCTGTTTAAGTAAAGTTTGTTTTGAGTTGAAACGACTTCTGAACAGAATCAGATTTTTTTTTTGACATTCTGTGTGAGTTTCAGAAAGCAGTGGGAGTGGTCTTGTTAGTAAGGGTTAGTAGTAACGTCTCTACAGGATGAACCTACATGTCCAGAGGGGTAGCCTTTGCTGTTATTGGACAGATTCCTCCTCAGTCTTATCCTATTAGAGAGCTTGATGGAGGAAACATTGAATGAATGGATTATTGAGTGAGTGAATGAGTGGATGAATAAGGGGTGCCAGTGGGTGTATAAACAGTACCAGTGGATTGTCAGGTGAGGGTTTCCTCCCAGACGTGTCGGTGAGGTCAGAGGCTGCTCTTCGGAGACCAGAACCTGACACCTGGTGGACGCAGGATAAAAGTGAGTGAAGGTCACTGTCTTTGAAAAACACGTGGCTGCTTTAAAATCACAACATTTTATTAATGAGGAAAAAAGAAAATGGTTTCAAGTATGAGAAAAAAAAAATGCTTCTGGATGAGAACATTTAGAAATGTTTGTGTGTCTCACCATCGTGAAGACATCATCTTCATTTTTGTCCATAGAGCTGTCTCTCACTGGCACTGGAGGCTGCAGAGAAACACCTGGTTACCATGGTTACAAACCACCTGAAAAATATCTGACTCACAAACTGTGATCGGTTAAATATGAACTATATTCTAAATAGTTTGTCTGTTTTAGGTTCCTCTGATCCAGGGCCGCGTCACGTGGGCAACAGCCTCAGACAGGAAACCCAGGGTTCCCTGTCCAGCTGGGAGACATAGTCTCTCCAGCGGGTCGGGGGTCTGCTTTTGGGTCTCCTCCCTGTGGGACAGAACACCTCACCAGAGAGGGAGGCATCCTAACCAGATGCCTGAACCACCCCATCTGACTTTTTTCGACCGAGAAATGGATGTCAGAGCTCCTCTCTCTATCTCTGAGTGAGTATCTAGCCATCCTGCAGAGGAAAAAACATTTCAGCCACTTGTATCCACGATCTTATTCTTTCGGTCACTACCCACACTGGTTACCATGGTGAGGGTAGGAACGTAGATCCTGGTTACCATGGTGAGGGTAGGAATGTAGATCCTGGTTACCACGGTGAGGGTAGGAACATAGATCCTGGTTACCATGGTGAGGGTAGGAATGTAGATCCTGGTTACCATGGTGAGGGTAGGAACGTAGATCCTGGTTACCATGGTGAGGATAGGAACATAGATCCTGGTTACCATGGTGAGGGTAGGAATGTAGATCCTGGTTACCATGGTGAGGGTAGGAACATAGATCCTGGTTACCATGGTGAGGGTAGGAATGTAGATCCTGGTTACCATGGTGAGGGTAGAAACGTAGATCCTGGTTACCATGGTGAGGATAGGAACATAGATCCTGGTTACCATGGTGAGGGTAGGAATGTAGATCCTGGTTACCACGGTGAGGGTAGGAACATAGATCCTGGTTACCATGGTGAGGGTAGGAACATAGATCCTGGTTACCACGGTGAGGGTAGGAACATAGATCGACTGGTACATCCAGAGCTTTGCTTTTCGGCTCAGCTCTTTCTTCACCACGACGGATTGATGCAGCATCATAATTATTGCAGACGCTGCACCGATCCATCTGTTGATCTCCTGCTCCATCCTTCCCCTCATGCATCGGTGAAAAGACCCCGAGATACTTAAACACCTCCACTTAGGGTGGGACCCTGGATTTATAAGATTTAGATGAAGCACTACTGAAGGCCTCAGGGCACACTTCTCCTGCTGTGTCCTACCGGGCTCTGATTGGATCTCCTCCTGGGAACAGGATCCGGTAGGGTCCAGGATGTGGCTCCTGTCTTCGGGTTGTGGTAGTAGGTTCTCCCTGACTCCTGGTCTACCAGCCGTTCCCACGGTGACGGGTCTCCACAGGGGTCGGACCAGGTGGTCTTCCCGGTTTCAGGATGATAATAAAAGAGGCTCCCGCTGCTCGCGTCCGTGAACACCTGAAGGAAGAAGCCAATCATAAGGAAGCATTCATAAGCTCATGTGAACCAGCTCACCTGCCATCCATCTGGACTGACAGGTACGGCGGGGCTCGTGCTGGAGGCGGAGCTTGATACTGAGGCACTGTGGTTTGCTGGTGAGGGGGCGTGGTCTGAAGGTGAGGGGAGGTGGACAGTTAATGAAGGGGTGTGGTCTGAAGGTGGGAGGGCGGGGATATTTACTGGAGAGTGTGAGGGGGCAGCTGTTGAAGAGGCAGAGTCCGGTGGTGTGTTTGGGGGGGTGTTAGGTGATGGAGTGCGGCCTGGTGGTATGGGTCGACTGGCAGCAGTTTTCTTCATGGAGGGGACGTTGGCGTAGATGGCTGAGCTGTGGCCGAGCGAATCATTCTCCTGCAGGAGAGAAAGAGAACACGTCAAAACAATTGGATCTTCATTTGCAGGCTCACACCACCGAGGGCTAAAACTTCCGTTCCGTCATCTTCCGCTTGTTCCGGGGCCGGGTCGCGGGGGCAACAGCCTCAAACAGGTAGCCCAGGCCTCTCTCTCCCCGGCTGCATCCCCCAGCTCACCTGGAAGGATCCGAAGTCATTCCCCGGCCAGCTGTGAGACATAGTCTCTCCAGCAGGTCCGGGGTCTGCTCCTTGGTCTCCTCTTGGTAAGACGTGCCCGAAACACCTCGCCCGCGAGGCACTCAGGGGGCATTTTGACCAGATGCCCGAACCACCCCATCTGGCTCCTCTCGACCTGGAGGAGGAGCGGCTCTACACCGAGCTCCTCCCGGATGCTACACACACACTCCAGCAACTAAGTCAGGGATTTCAGGGATTATCTTTATGGACAGGATACTGACACCAAAACAGTTTGGCACACACTGGACCAAAAACTTTCAGCCTTAGCGGTACTCTAAAGACGTATCGGCAGAGAGGCGGGCGAGAGAGCTGGCGGTCTGTCTCTCCCTCTCCGCTGCCCTGCTGCACTGAGTGTTGCAGAGGGAGGGGACGCTGGGAATGGCAGAGCAGCGACTTGGTTTGGAGACCAAGGTTTCCAAAATGAAACCAAAGTCTGGTTTCATTTCTTTAAAGTTGGTTTGACTGGAATATAATAAAAGGTGGAACACCAGTTCTTAAACATTCAAATGAAAAGCTGCAGCGTTTGACCCTCTTAGTGAGAAGAGCAACTTGTGTATCGTGGATACACACACGTGGAGCACCTGATTTATATGTTGTTTTGTTAAAAATAAGTGTGAGGTTTTTTAATAAAAATGAATATAAGTACCAGGATGTAAAAATAATTCAATGTTAACGAGCTGAAAGTTCATTTAATCACATTGTTTTTATAATAATAATGATAATAATAATAATAATAAAGTGATCCCTCGCTATAACGCGGTTTACTTTTCGCGGTTTCGCTACTTCGCAGATTTGCATCGTACATTGTGTTCTGCTTTCTGATTGGCTAAAAAGTCACTCCGCTTCTTCTCTACCCGTGCGTCAGTAACGTTGCAGTTTAATATGTACACGTACGTAAAACAGCTCGCCAGATTTACATTGCGTACGTGCAAATTCTGTCGCAATTTCGAGTTTCAAAAGGTTTGAAAAGAAGAAAACCCTACAGGCTGGAGTCAGGAAGCAGCGGCTCAGTCTGTGGGGCAGTGAAATATATCTGAGTCACTATTGGTCCGACTGTATTTTGTATTTGTGTCTTTATCATTTTTAATTTTCTCTTGTTTAATCCATTACTCGGGTCGCGGTGGGCGGGGCGGTGGGCGGGGCTAATCTCCATAATTTGAAACTTTCAGTTCACATTGATAATTAAAAATGTTTTTTGACAGAAGTTATTTGTTGAAAAAAAACGTTTCTGAAGTACTTTTATTTGTGAAACAAATGCTTGATTCTGTAAAAAGATTTGTTCTTTTTTTTCAATGAATAATTGAGTATTTAACTTTATAATAATTCTACTTTAACGGATTTTGCCTTCATGGGTTCTTTTGGGAACGTAACACCCGCGAAAAACTAGAGTTTACTGTACGTTTTATCTCTAAGGCATCTTTCTGGGCGCTCAAAGTCGTTGTACATCATGTTAATAATTTGATCAAGTATTAAAATACAATAAAAAACAAATTAAAAATATTGATTAAATGAGGTTAAGTTAATATTTTGTTTTAAATTGTTTCAAAATAAAAGCTTTGGTTGCATCCAAATTGTTTTTTTTTCTTCCTCTATTTGTTTTTACACTAAAACGTATCGATACGATACCGGATCGATTAGTTGGTATCGATTACCATCCATAATTATCTTAAGATTGCATCAATGGAAAAACGTTCTACCCAATCAGATAACAGAGATGACAGTGTGACAGGAACGGATACCCGTACTCCCAGACCGACAGGTTTCAGATCCCACAGTTTTTATGTGGTTTACAGTAAGTTCCAAACATGGCGGTGCTTTCAGAGCGTGATGCAGGAGGGGGTTAGGATTAGTTTAACTGGTTTAACAGGTTTGTTTAAACGGTGGAACAAAAAATGAAATGAATTCATATGAACGGCTGATTTATTCATACGTGAAGTCCTGCTTCCTCAAACAGATCTCTCTGTACCAGACCAGAGGACTCTTTTCATTTTCAGGTATTCTGTTGTGTCTGAAGCTCACAGTAAGAACACCTGCAGGGTAAACACTTTGTACGGGTGTTTAGTCAGCTGGAGGTATAGATCCGTACCGATCCAACTGCCTTTAATAATCTACTTCTTCTTTCGGTATTTCCCTTCAGGGGTCGCCACATCAAGTCAGTTTCTTCCATCTAACCCTATCTCCTGCATCCTCTTCAGTCACACCAACTATCTTCATGTCTTCCTTCACTGTATCCATGAACCTCCTCTTTGGTCTTCCTCTAGTCCTCTTTCCTGGTGGTTCCAAACCCAGCATCCTTCTTCTAATGTACTCTCTCTCTCTTCTCTGCACATGTCCAAACCATCTCAGTCTGACCTCTCTGACTTTAAAACCTCTAACATGTGCTGTTCCTCTGATCCTGTCCATCCTGGTCACTCCCAGAGAGATCCTCAGCATCTTCATCTCTGATCCAAACATCTCTGTTTGCTGTCTTTTCCTCAGTGACACTGTCTCTAGACCAATCAGCATGGCCGCTCTCATCACACTGTCTCTAGACCAATCAGCATGGCCGCTCTCACCACACTGTCTCTAGACCAATCATCATGGCCGCTCTCACCACACTGTCTCTAGACCAATCAGCATGGCCGCTCTCACCACACTGTCTCTAGACCAATCATCATGGCCGCTCTCACCACACTGTCTCTAGACCAATCAGCATGGCCGCTCTCACCACACTGTCTCTAGGCCAATCAACATGGCCGCTCTCATCACACTGTCTCTAGACCAATCAGCATGGCCGCTCTCACCACACTGTCTCTAGACCAATCAGCATGGCCGCTCTCACCACACTGTCTCTAGACCAATCAGCATGGCCGCTCTCACCACACTGTCTCTAGACCAATCAACATGGCCGCTCTCACCACACTGTCTCTAGACCAATCAGCATGGCCGCTCCCACCACACTGTCTCTAGACCAATCATCATGGCCGCTCTCACCACACTGTCTCTAGACCAATCAGCATGGCCGCTCTCACCACACTGTCTCTAGACCAATCAGCATGGCCGCTCTCATCACACTGTCTATAGACCAATCAGCATGGCCGCTCTCACCACACTGTCTCTAGACCAATCATCATGGCCGCTCTCACCACACTGTCTCTAGACCAATCAGCATGGCCGCTCTCACCACACTGTCTCTAGACCAATCAGCATGGCCGCTCTCATCACACTGTCTCTAGACCAATCAGCATGGCCGCTCTCATCACACTGTCTCTAGACCAATCAGCATGGCCGCTCTCACCACTGTTTTGTACACTTTCTCTTTCATTTTATCTGAAACTCTTCTATCACACATCACACCTGATACTTTCCTCCACCCGTTCCATTCTGCCTGCACACGCTTCTTCACCTCTTTTCCACACTCTCCATTGCTCTGGACTGTTGATCCTAGATACTTAAAATCTTCCACCTTCTTTATCTCTTCTCCCTGTAACCTCACTTTTCCATTTGGATCCCTCTCATTCACACACCTGTACTCTGTTTTACTCTGACTAATCTTCATTCCTCTTCTTTCTACTGCCTTTAATAATAATACATTTTATTTATAACATGTCTCACATTTAAAAAAAATATCCTAGGAATAAAAAACAGGAGGTGGCTAAAAGCTCTACCTCTAACTCCACATTTAAAAATCTTAGGAACCCTTTACAGCACGGTGGTGTACGTTTGGTAATCCGTACATTTCACATTCACAGATATTAAAAGGATTTTAAATTAGGGAAGAACGTAGAAGAAGAATAACTTAATCAGTCCCTTAACGGGGGAATTACTGAGCTGCATTACACCGCAGCAGGCAGCCATGATGGCACCAATGGTGGGACCAACAGGGTGGTTAGGTGTCTGGTCCAGGGATACTGAGGTCGCTCAGTATGGGGGGATGGTTGTCTGAGCGTGTGGCCCCAAAACGGACAGGTGATCCCACCGCTCACCTTAAATCAGCAGGATAAGGTCCGGCACCCCTCGTGACTCCATTAGGGAGAAGTGGTTTAGAAGACGAAACCAAATGAAACCCTGGTACCTGGCGGATAAACGATCCCTCTGATCCCTGTGTTATATTTAAACATCCAGATGAAGATTATAGCTCCAAAGTCTGTCCTGAGTTCTCCATCAGGACCAGGAAGGAGACCAGTCCATTTTAAATTAATAATAATAAGTTATTAAATACTCGACGCTGTGGTCTGAATACTGATTGTTTACGTTTAGACTTCTGAACCGTTTAGGCAAGAAGCAGGATACACCCCAAACAGGACACCAGTCTGCAGCACGGCCACACACAGACAACCAGCCACGCACCCACTAATTCTTCGGGGTGATTTTATAACAGCCAACCAGCCTAACATGTATGTTTTTGGAGGAAACCGGAGAAACCCCACACATACACAGGAAGAACATGCAAACTACACACAGAAAGACCAGTGAGTCAAGCCTTGCCCCCATTCCAGGAGTCAAAACCCTGACCTTCTTGCTGTGAGGCCACCGTGGAACCGAATACTGGTTGAAAATTTTCATTGTTCAAAAATCCTGCAGGTGGCGCTAAAACTCTTTTCTATAATTTTTTTTTTCAAATGTTAAACTTTTAAAGGAAGCTGTGATTTTGTTCAAAATCAAGATAAACTATTTTCTGCAGGTGTGAAGTTTAACGTGCAGCTGAAAAAAAATGCAATCATTTCACCTCAAAAAACAGAATTCTGCTCCTTTTACATTCAAATCAGACGTACAGTGATCCCCCGCCCCTTAATAGAACAATAAAATAACTATAAAGATCTGGTCTTTTTAAGTCCGTCTTACAACCTAATAATCCTAACGCTCGACTGTTTGAACCTTGACGGTCAGGGGTTAAAAAAGGTCATGTAAGTCCATCTAGTTTTTAACGTCAGGTTTTGGAGCTTCCTCCTGTGGGTCAGGAGGACATCAGCAGTGGTGGATGAAGTACTCACTTTTTGTACTTAAGTAAAAGTACAGATAATTAGGCAAAAAAATTACCTAAGTAAAAAGGAAAGGAAAGGGGACAAGTCAAGCTATCCCCTAGAAGGGCCAGTGAATGGGCTTCAAAATGGAGGAAAATGACACTTAAAATGTTTTAAATGTTTTGGGGGGAGGGGAGCCTCCCAGTCACTATATTTTATTATTTTTTTTTTTTTTATTTTGAATTACTCTATTCATCCCTCACCGGGGAAATTTGTTTGCTGCACTCCTTACACCGCAGCAGGCTGCCCTTCAACGGCGCCAATGGTGGGAGAAGCGGGGGTTAGGTGTCTTCTCCAAGGACCCTAGACGTGCTCTCCGTGGGACGCGAACCCGCGACCTTCCGGTCCGCGGGCGAACGCGCTAACCACGCGGCCACCGTCTCCACCCATATATATATTGTCCACCCATATATATATATTGACTTTGTCAAAGCCCCACCCCCCCTTTGGAAAATACTAGATCGCCCCTGCTCTGTGTAATGATGGCTCGACTTTTTATTTAGAAGTAAACACAACGAACAACGATCTTCTAACGCTTTTTAATTTGTACTATATTTAATGTTAGGTTTTTGGCGGAAAATGTTTTTCGATTCATGACTTCTTCTCCCGATCAACTGCTTCTTTTAATTTTGGCGATGCGGCTTCAAGATGCGCTAAAAAAAAAAAGCTGCGTATTTTTCAAATTCGAAATAAGAAAATGTAACAAAATGTAAAACACACTTTTAAAAAGTAGCGAAGTAAAAGTACAGATATTTGCTCTAAAAATGTAGTGAAGTAAAAGTAAAAGTACCGGTCTTAAATTTTACTTAAGTACAGTAAAGAAGTACATTTACTTCGTTACGTTCCACCACTGGACATCAGACACATCATCTCTTTACAGCCCGCTCTCTGGGTGGGTTTTTCAGGATCGGTGTAACCTGACAATCCAATCAGTGGTGTCTAAAGAGTGAGCTCCGTTCAGGTGGAGAGAGACGAGGAGAAACAGAGCAGGTTGGCATGGAAACAGCGGGCAGTCAGAGTCACACAGGAAGTGACTGGATCATTGTCTCCTGCTGAATGTCTGAAAGGTAAGCTGGCGTTCCAGGAAGTATCCTGTTACATGAGCGTCCAGTTTCTCTTTGTGACCCAAAACCAGAGATAGGATCAGGTGTTCAAAACGAGCCGCCGTCATGCCCTGCTTTAATTCCATCTCATGCCCACACTGAGCCAGGCTGGCGCCACCTAGTGCTGCAGCTCCTCTGATTAAGTACACCGTGGAGTGAGTGAACCCCAACGCTGGGAGGTCAGACTGTTTCCATGGAGACAGAGAAACAGCCTGATGGATCAGGTTCGTCCACATCCAGGATGAAAAGAATGTCTGTTCTTCATCAAGGACTCTGGTTCTGTTTAAAATCTGTGGAGCTGATCCTCCAGGCCTCTGAGGCCTTACTGTCCTGACGCTCTCACCTTCAGGACTGATAAAGACTGATTATCTGGACCAGTATTCCCAGCCCCCCCCGGTGCACCCCGATCCTGTTTCCTGCTCTGAGCTTTAGGAGGCGCTGCCGCACCGTCTGCTCAAAGCTTCCTGTCCAAACCTGAACACATCCTGTCTGAGATCACCACTTCCTGTTTGATTTCACACAGTCTGAGCTGAGCCTCTACAGAACCCCCCCACACGGTCTGATCTGGTCTACAGAGACCTAAAGAACCCCCCCACACGGTCTGATCTGGTCTACAGAGACCTAAAGAACCCCCCCACACGGTCTGATCTGGTCTACAGGGACCTAAAGAACCCCCACACACAGTCTGAGCTGGTCTACAGGGACCTAAAGAACCCCCCCACACGGTCTGATCTGGTCTACAGAGACCTAAAGAACCCCCCCACACGGTCTGATCTGGTCTACAGAGACCTAAAGAACCCCCCCACACGGTCTGATCTGGTCTACAGGGACCTAAAGAACCCCCACACACAGTCTGAGCTGGTCTACAGAGACCTAAAGAACCCCCCCACACGGTCTGATCTGGTCTACAGAGACCTAAAGAACCCCCCCACACGGTCTGATCTGGTCTACAGAGACCTAAAGAACCCCCCCACACGGTCTGATCTGGTCTACAGAGTCCTAAAGAACCCCCCCACACAGTCTGATCTGGTCTACAGAGACCTAAAGAACCCCCCCACACGGTCTGATCTGGTCTACAGGGACCTAAAGAACCCCCCCACACGGTCTGAGCTGGTCTACAGGGACCTACAGAACCCCCCCACACAGTCTGATCTGGTCTACAGAGACCTAAAGAACCCCCCCACACAGTCTGAGCTGGTCTACAGGGACCTAAAGAACCCCCACACGGTCTGATCTGGTCTACAGAGACCTAAAGAACCCCCCCACACGGTCTGATCTGGTCTACAGAGTCCTAAAGAACCCCCCCACACAGTCTGATCTGGTCTACAGAGACCTAAAGAACCCCCCCACACGGTCTGATCTGGTCTACAGGGACCTAAAGAACCCCCACACACGGTCTGATCTGGTCTACAGAGACCTAAAGAACCCCCCCACACGGTCTGATCTGGTCTACAGAGACCTAAAGAACCCCCCCACACAGTCTGATCTGGTCTACAGAGACCTAAAGAACCCCCCCACACGGTCTGATCTGGTCTACAGGGACCTAAAGAACCCCCACACACAGTCTGAGCTGGTCTACAGGGACCTAAAGAACCCCCCCACACGGTCTGAGCTGGACCTATAGGGACCTAAAGAACCCCCACACACAGTCTGAGCTGGTCTACAGGGACCTACAGAACCCCCACACACAGTCTGAGCTGGTCTACAGGGACCTACAGAACCCCCCCACACGGTCTGATCTGGTCTACAGGGACCTAAAGAACCCCCCCACACGGTCTGAGCTGGTCTACAGGGACCTACAGAACCCCCACACACAGTCTGAGCTGGTCTACAGGGACCTACAGAACCCCCCCACACGGTCTGATCTGGTCTACAGAGTCCTACAGAACCCCCCCACACAGTCTGAGCTGGTCTACAGAGACCTAAAGAACCCCCCCACACAGTCTGAGCTGGTCTACAGAGACCTACAGAACCCCCCCACACGGTCTGATCTGGTCCTACAGGGACCTAAAGAACCCCCACACAGTCTGAGCTGGTCCTACAGAGTCCTACGGAACCCCCCCACACGGTCTGATCTGGTCTACAGAGTCCTACAGAACCCCCCCACACGGTCTGAGCTGGTCTACAGAGACCTAAAGAACCCCCCCACACGGTCTGATCTGGTCTACAGAGTCCTACAGAACCCCCACACAGTCTGATCTGGTCCTACAGGGACCTAAAGAACCCCCACACACAGTCTGAGCTGGTCTACAGGGACCTAAAGAACCCCCCCACACAGTCTGAGCTGGACCTACAGGGACCTAAAGAACCCCCATACAGTCTGAGCTGGTCTACAGGGACCTAAAGAACCCCCCCACACAGTCTGAGCTGGACCTACAGGGACCTAAAGAACCCCCATACAGTCTGATCTGGTCCTACAGGGACCTAAAGAACCCCCATACAGTCTGAGCTGGTCTACAGAGTCCTACAGAACCCCCCCACACGGTCTGATCTGGTCTACAGGGACCTAAAGAACCCCCACACAGTCTGAGCTGGGCCTACAGGGACCTAAAGAACCCCCACACAGTCTGAGCTGGTCTACAGATATCTAAAGAACCCCCACACAGTCTGAGCTGGTCCTACAAAGACCTAAAGAAACCCCACACAGTCTGAGCTGGTCCTACAGGGACCTAAAGAACCCCCCCACACAGTCTGAGCTGGACCTACAGGGACCTAAAGAACCCCCATACAGTCTGATCTGGTCCTACAGGGACCTAAAGAACCCCCATACAGTCTGAGCTGGTCTACAGAGTCCTACAGAACCCCCCCACACGGTCTGATCTGGTCTACAGGGACCTAAAGAACCCCCACACAGTCTGAGCTGGGCCTACAGGGACCTAAAGAACCCCCACACAGTCTGAGCTGGTCTACAGATATCTAAAGAACCCCCACACAGTCTGAGCTGGTCCTACAGAGACCTAAAGAAACCCCACACAGTCTGAGCTGGTCCTACAGAGACCTAAAGAACCCCCACACAGTCTGAGCTGGTCCTACAGGGACCTAAAGAACCCCCCCACACGGTCTGAGCTGGTCTACAGAGACCTAAAGAACCCCCCCACACAGTCTGAGCTGGTCCTACAGGGACCTAAAGAACCCCCCCACACGGTCTGATCTGGTCTACAGAGACCTAAAGAACCCCCACACAGTCTGAGCTGGTCTACAGGGACCTAAAGAACCCCCACACGGTCTGAGCTGGTCCTACAGGGACCTAAAGAACCCCCACACAGTCTGAGCTGGTCCTACAGGGACCTACAGAACCCCCCCACACGGTCTGAGCTGGTCTACAGGGACCTAAAGAACCCCCACACAGTCTGAGCTGGTCCTACAGGGACCTAAAGAACCCCCACACAGTCTGAGCTGGTCTACAGGGACCTACAGAACCCCCACACAGTCTGATCTGGTCTACAGAGACCTAAAGAACCCCCACACAATCTGAGCTGGTCTACAGGGACCTACAGAACCCCCACACAGTCTGATCTGGTCTACAGAGACCCAAAGAACTCCCACACAGTCTGATCTGGTCTACAGAGACCTAAAGAACCCCCACACGTCATGAAGTTGAACTAGATCAGAATGATGTGAGAAATGTTCTTGGAGAATCAACAGACTTCCTAAATAATGTAAATGTTGTTTCTAGTTTGATTAAGTTTGATTTTGACCAGGATCGAAAATTAAAAAACAGAATTTCTCAGCTCTGAGATTCTTCTGTGACTTTATGCTCTTTTTTTGAGACATTTTTACTGATTTTGGGCCAAACAAATAAAATAGAATTGTTACTAATCCACTTCAGCATACAGAGAACCTATTCTTGCTCTGAGATGAGAGGGGTACACACTGAGCACGTCACCATCCTGTTGCAGGACTCTTTGTTAACAGCAGTAAAAGTTCTTTAAAAAGTTTTTAGTTCCTCCAACAAACAGCAGAGTGTGTTCTCAGGAATAAAAGCTCTGTCGTTTGGTTTTTATTCATTCTATAGAATCAGAGGGGTTCAAAGTTAGTACGCAACTCAACGTCATCAGAATGCCCTCTGCCCTGCATGTCGAAAACCCTGAGAAGCACCAACATGGCAGACAAGGGATTAAAAATGTGTTCTTAAAACAGCAGATTAACACAAAATACAAAATAAGGGTAAATTTTTCATCTTAAAAATGCTGTAGAACAAAAACGATCCATCAGACTGTTTCTGTGAAACAGTCTGACTTCCATCCTCCTCCCTGACTCCTCCCACTTAGAGGGAATCCTCCCTGGCTCCTCCCACTAAGAGGGAGCCCTGGAAGTACCCGTCCCACCTGTGGGCACAGTACAGCTGAACACCCTCATTAGCCCCCAGCATTTAAAAGCTCCTGTTCCCAATTCCCGTCAACAGGCTTTTCTCAGAGCGCCGAAAAGCAAAGCTCTCGATTTACAAGTCGATCTACATTCCTACCCTCACCATGGTAACCAGGATCTACGTTCCTACCCTCACCATGGTAACCAGGATCTACGTTCCTACCCTCACCATGGTAACCAGGATCTACGTTCCTACCCTCACCATGGTAACCGGGATCTACATTCCTACCCTCACCATGGTAACCAGGATCTACGTTCCTACCCTCACCATGGTAACCAGGATCTACGTTCCTACCCTCACCATGGTAACCAGGATCTACGTTCGTACCCTCACCATGGTAACCAGGATCTACGTTCCTACCCTCACCATGGTAACCAGGATCTACGTTCCTACCCTCACCATGGTAACCAGGATCTACGTTCGTAGATACGTATATACTTCTTGTTTTGTTTTTTCTCTACCAGCACTGCTGCGGACATTTTTAGTCCCATTTTGTTTGTTGAGTCCTACATGTGGGTCCTCCTCCTCTGGCACCACATCTCACAACACTGACCACAGCATTAGTGTGAATTTGCTTCACCATTGGCAGGTAATGTTTTTTTTTTTTTTAACTTAACCCATCATTTTTTTTAGGTGGGGACCGGATGTGTTACCCAAACAGTCAGTGTCATCCAGAAAACAGAGCATAAAGACAAACTTTTCCTGAATAAACTTTCTAAACACAGACTTTAAATTCTCAATCTGGAGAATCGTTACCAACGTGGACCGTACAGCATGGTGGATCTACAGAACTACAAACATGGAGGACGGACCGTACAGCATGGTGGAGCTACAGAACTACAAACATGGAGGACGGATCGTATAGCATGGTGGATCTACAGAACTACAAACATGGAGGACGGACCGTATAGCATGGTGGATCTACAGAACTACAAACATGGAGGACGGACCGTATAGCATGGTGGACCTACAGAACTACAAACATGGAGGACGGACCGTATAGCATGGTGGATCTACAGAACTACAAACATGGAGGACGGATCGTATAGCATGGTGGATCTACAGAACTACAAACATGGAGGACGGACCGTACAGCATGATGGATCAACAGAACTACAAACATGGAGGATGGACCGTACAGCATGGTGGATCTACAGAACTACAAACATGGAGGATGGACCGTACAGCATGGTGGATCTACAGAACTACAAACATGGAGGACGGAGGCTTGTGTTTATGTCACACCGTCATCTCTGTTCTCTGATTGGGTAAAACGTTTTCCCATCGCTGCAATCGTAAGATAATCCCTGACCTAGATGCTGGAGTGATTGATAATGAGTTGAGACAGTATCTGGTGTCAGCCACCTCCAGGTTTTCTTATTGCTGTGGCCTGACACTAACGGTCTGCCATGTTTTCATGAGTGTTTTCAGGCGACACCTCTCACATGAAGACCATGCATGATGACATCTGTATGATCCATGTTGTAGAGGCGTGGTCAGAGCGGTATGGATTCTAAGTTGGATTGTGTCTAGGATTCTTTCCAGGGGTGAAGCTCAGGTTGCGTAAGGAGAGGTATGGTGGTTTTAATTAATCCCTAGTTTACGTGGTCACAGCAGCGCTGAGGAAAATCCCATCCTCAGTCAAAGTTTGACACAATTCTTTGGAAATGAGGACCTTTAAATTTGATCCCAATCCTGGGTACGTCCTGGGGGAAGGTCTCTCCTCCAACTGGGTCCCCTACCCTTTCTAAGGAGGCCGTATGACAGGAGTGCACAACCCTTTTTGTTCCAAGATCTACTTTTCAAGAATCAAACCTCCTGAGATCTACCAGTACACACACACACACACACACACACACACACACACACACACGGTTTCCAACCTGCAGTAAAACTACCATCACAACATGTTTTGTTGTTGTTACACAACCATTAGACATCATACACACCCTCTCTAAAACAAACACACACACACACACACACACACACACACACACACACACCCTCTCTCAAACACACACGCACGCACAGACAAACATCTCTCCCTCAAACCCCCACACAGACATCCTCCTCAGGCACGCAGTGTTTTGGGAGGTGCTGTTCATTAAGAACAGGTTTAACAACATGCTTTCACGTCACAGATTCCAAAATCTACAATAAAAAAAGAGTCTCTAGAGGGTCTGAAAACCTTCTAA
This sequence comes from Neostethus bicornis, assembly GCA_902685375.1. NCBI lineage: Eukaryota > Metazoa > Chordata > Actinopteri > Atheriniformes > Phallostethidae > Neostethus > Neostethus bicornis. Next base: position 830,931 of record CACRXE010000070.1, read on the forward strand.
AAATAATGTCAAAATCACTGAGGTTAAAACACTGACTTTCTGACATTTCTTTGTTTTTTCCTAAACACCTGGCGTTCGACTTGGGATCAGTCCGCCTGGTTGGGCACCATGCCGTGAGGGCAGGGATGTCCTGGTTCGGCTTAGGTTTTTTTTTTACTGTGTTGTTTGTGTGTTTTTATTTCATTTATTGAGATTTTTAATCAAATCTAATTAAAGATCTCAATTGAATTTTTGAGCTCCATCTAAAGCTGGTCTGATCTACGGAGCTTACCTTTGTGGAGGGCGGAGCCACCGGTGGGTCCAGGTTCTGCTTTCCCCCTGTCAGAGCCTCCAGGTCCAGGTTCAGGTCCTGTATGGACTCATAGATGTGGTTTCTGCTTTCCCCTCTTCGTGAATCCTTTTCCTCCTCACTGTTCTCCTCAGTGCTCAGCTTCTCCTCCACCACCTCCGTCTCCTCCATCTTCTCTGAGATGTCTTGGTTTCTTTGGCAGCCTTCAGGCAGTGCCACACTGAGTGGGGGGACCACCGGCACTTCCACTGGGATCGGTCTGGCTGTGGGATCTGCTGGTCTAAAACAGGGAACGCTGGTTTTCCCGGGATCCCGGTGGTCTTCCACGGAGGGTTGCTTCTTACCAGCAGGCTGTCTGGAGGGTGTCACCATCTGTACCTCTGACTCCTGAAGGACCCCGAAGGTGGACATCCGGTTGTTGTTTCTCTGGTGTCTTGGGGAGGAGCCTTCAGGTCTGTAACGGATCGTAATCTCATCGCTGGGTTTGGTTTTTGTCTCCTCCAGCGGTTTTGGGACCGGGACAGGAACTGGGACAGGTGCCGCTACGGGATGTGTGACAGGTTCGGGACAGGTTGGTTCAGCAAAGTCCAGAGGAGAGGGCAGGTTGGCCGGGAGCTCTTTGACATATTTGGCTGGAATGTAGAAGGTCTTTGTTCCTTGGTCATTCCGGACCTGCCACCAATGGTCATTGGTCTTGGACAGCAGGATGTAGCGCTCATTGGGCTTGATGGAGACCAGCTCTCCGTCACGACCCTCATACTGGTACTCAAACTCCACCAGGACCAGACCCAAACCTGAAAGAGCAGGTCCAGTTACTACTACTCCTGTACCATGTGTAACCCTCTGAAAAAAATACTAAAAAAATCTCACCTTTGCTGTTCAGGGAGGAGTTTGTTGCCATGACAATCCCCTCGTCCGAAGGCCCCGCCCCTTCAAATAGCTGATCATGAGAAGCTCAGAGGTCAGCTGTGATCCTCAACCTCCTAAAGGTCAGAAGTTTGGTGTCAGTGTAGATTTTTCTGGAGCTGCATTTATGAAGTGTGTTCTGTTCAAATCAAAGTCATCACCGAACGGGGCGATCTGTGAAGACGTCAGAGTGTGTGGACGTTAGTGTGACTCTAATCAAAGCCAGAAGCAGCCAAATGGAGGAAAAGAGGTGGAGAAAAGAGGAGACGTGTGGACAGAATCTGAAGTGAGGACAGTGAGATGAAGCAGAAACAATTAGAAAACATACATAAATACCTGTGAGGATATCCAGTACATGTATGTACATATAGACTTATTCAGTGTATATACAGTATACGGGGAGATGGTGGCTCAGTGGTAGAGCGTTCGCCCGCGGTCCGGAAGTTAACCAGAAGTTCGCGCGTTCGCTTTCCACTAAGTTCACTTCTAGGGTCCTTGGAGAAGACACCTAACCCCCATTTCTCCCACTATTTGGCACCGTCGTGGCAGCCTGCTGCAGCGTAAGGATAGCTCGATGGGTAGAGCGACCGTCCTGTAACCAGAAGGTCGCTGGTTCGATCCCCTGCCCAGAGTGCATACCGAGGTGTCCTTGAGCAAGACACCGAAACCCCCGCTGCTTTTCAATTCAAGAAACCTTTACCTGTCCCATGAAGGGGAAATTACCGTATGCAACAGTACAGACACAGGAAGAGAAAAAAGGTTTTGTTGATGGTAGTATGCGCCTCTCATCATCAGGAATGAATGTGTGTGTGAATGGTTCTATGGAGTGAATGAATAATGCGTGTGTGAGGCGTCTTTGAGTTTCTGGAAAAGCCATACAAAAGTTCAATGCATTATTATTATAAGAAAAATGGAGCACATCATGGAAAAGACTGTTTCATCTTCTCTACCGTTAATCCCTAATAGGGTTACAAGGGGTGCCGGAGCCTATCCCAGCTGGTGAGAGGCGGAATGCACCCCGAATAGGTCGCCAGTCTATTGCAGGGCCACACACACACACACTCATTCCCGGGGACAATTTAATATCAGCCAATCAACCTAACATGTATGTTTTTGGTGGAAACCCACACATAGACGGAGAGAACATGCAAACCCCTCACAGAGAAACCATGGTTTCAAGCCTCGCCCCCACACTGGGTTTCGAACCCTGACCTTCATGCTGTGAGCCCACTGTACCAACCACTGCACCATTGTGACGTGCAGCCCGGAAACGATTGATAATCGTTGTTAATTAGGATTTATGGACATTATTAATCACCACACAGCCCTCATGTAAACACACCTGAGATAAGCCTGAAGCCCACAGACACACACCTTGAACACACTCTGCACACAGAAGACACACTTCTTTTACTTTCAGCTCTTCCCTCTAGAGGGCGCCACAGTTACCTCCATGTGTCTCTTTCATGCTCTCCTTCCCTCTATGTTTGGTCTTCCTCTGGACCTCCTGCCTGGTAGTTCCAAACTCAGCATCCTTCCCTCTCTCTGTATCTCTCTCTCTCTTTGACCCAGAGTCTGTCTCTACTTCTGATCACCCAGAGTCTGTCTCTCCTCCTCCTGATCACCCAGAGTCTGTCTCTCCTCCTGATCACCCAGAGTCTGTCTCTCCTCCTCCTGATCACCCAGAGTCTGTCTCTACTTCTGATCACCCAGAGTCTGTCTCTCCTCCTCCTGATCACCCAGAGTCTGTCTCTCCTCCTCCTGATCACCCAGAGTCTGTCTCTCCTCCTCCTGATCACCCAGAGTCTGTCTCTCCTCCTGATCACCCAGAGTCTGTCTCTCCTCCTGATCACCCAGAGTCTGTCTCTCCTCCTGATCACCCAGAGTCTGTCTCTCCTCCTCCTGATCACCCAGAGTCTGTCTCTCCTCCTCCTGATCACCCAGAGTCTGTCTCTCCTCCTGAGCACCCAGAGTCTGTCTCTCCTCCTGATCACCCAGAGTCTGTCTCTCCTCCTGAGCACCAATCGTCCTTCACTCTTCTCAGACGTCATGTCTTCTGCACTGTCTTCATCCTCTTCATCTTCCTCACTATCTTCTGTTCTTAGTCCAGCTTTGACATTTCTTTCCCATAACTTCATTGTTTGGTTCATCAGTCTTATTTCTCTGTAGTTCCGCAGCCACACATCTCCATGGAAACCAACACACTTCATCAGGCATCTTCTCACTCTAAGTCAGTCAAAAACTCACCGACACTTCCAAACCTCATCAGGACAAAGAGCCTTTCCACTCTTCATCCTCTTCAACGCCCTCTGAACAACTTCCTGCTTCACAACAGGAACCTCTTCTACTCTTCCTGCTCTAATTTTAAGTTTATGCCTGAGCACCCAGAACCTGTCTCACTCCCTCATTCTTGCTGTTTTGAACATTGTGTCCTCTGCACTGCCTTTGTCTTCATCTTCCTCACAACTGGAGCCATTCTACACAGCAGCATCCTCTGCTGTCAGCCTACTTTGTAGAGTCATTAAACTCCTTCAGATTACACCGTCTATGCATGATGGAATCTACCTGTGTGATCCTTCTTCCACTCTTAGACCTCAGTCGGTTTAAAGACTCTTTGTCAGGATTTTATTTCTGAGACAGAATGTTTTTGTTTACATTTCCTGTTTTATTTTGAAATCATTCACTTCCCTCTTTTTTCAGGTTTTGTGTCTTCCCCAGTCCGAGCACCACTCCATCGTAATGTGTCTCACCTGTGTCTTATCATGCTGTCTCCCCCTGCTCGTATTTAATGGGTGACTTATCCCTTACCTGCGGTAGGGGTGTGCAATACTGCAAGTTTTGGTATCGATCCAATACCATGTAAACACCAGATCAATATCGCCGATACCGATATCTATACCGATATTTAAATTTTTTAAATGACTATTTTTGCATCAAGGGTTTGGGTCATATATAAAGTATGACCAAGTATATGTATAAACACAGGTTGGTAGGTAGATCAATAGAAGTGACCAGTTATAAACAAATGTTAACTAATGTTAAAGATGATTATGTTGTTCTTTCACGTCTCTGTTAATGAGCGCTGCCTCTGGGAAACAGAAGGGGTCAGGGTTTTCTCCTCCGTTTCTGAAGTTTTTCTTTGGGGTGATTCTTTAATTTTTAGTGTTACCCCTATATTTAACAGCCTTTCTGCACATGGTGCCTCAAAGTACAGCCACACGGTTACTTCTCTTTTTTCCCTCCATCTTTCTCGACTTTTTTTTTTTATTTGTTTCCTGGCCTCGAGTCGCTGAGTCATGTGACAAGTCAAAGCGAATGAGAGGAGAGAGGGGGCGGGGACTCCTTGCTTTAGCATACAGGTGCGACACACAGCATTTACGCATATTTTACAGACAGATAAGTTAGGTTAACTTTTTGAAAAAAAAAAAAAAAACAGAAGCAAAGTGCGAGGGGTAAAACTTCAACCAAAGTATCGATACTATAGCTGGAGTATCGATCGATATCAATACTAGCGTTGGTATCAATATTATCGATCTTAGGATCGATCCGCCCACCCCTACCCTGCGGGTCTGTCTTGTTTCTCTCAAGCCGCTCACCCTGTCCGTCGGGTAGAATTAGTTTGAAGTGTTTCTCTTTTTGTACATTTGTGTTACTATTTACGGGTCTTCTTGACGTTTCGCTCGTTTTTAGTTCAGATTATCTTGTTGTTCAATCAAAGACTCTGTTTGGAAACACCAGCGTTTCCTCCAAACTAAACCCTGACACTTTTACACTCCGGACATTTCCATCCTTCAGCATCTCTCCTGGATACCAAACCCTGCATCACTTCCTCTTCATCTCTGCTTCCTCTCTCAAAGTCCGACCAGACCCTCACGTCCCACCTGTGGAGCAAACACGATGTTCAACACCTTCAAATTCTGGTTCATCACGGGACGTTCTTTTTTACCTCCTGAACATTCCTTAGGAACTCCTCCTACTGCATTCCTCTTCCTGTCTACACCATGAACCCTGCTCCTAGACTTCTATCCTAGATACCTTTCCATCTGATACCCGAGGGCACCACACGCCTGCCTTCAGAATCATGTCACTCTCTAGTTTTGCCCGTCATGGTTCTGTACTCTCAGTCCTGGATTCTTCTCTCTCTTCCTGAGGACACACCTTCTTACTCTCCAGTTTTCCAAGAGGTCAACAGCACCGATGTGGGTCGTTGTTAACCCGGGTCTGAACCCATCTGTTGTGGATCAAATGAAACTGATTGTCAAGAGTTCATCGTGGTTCAAGTTTCACGTTGAATGTCCTTCTTGAGACAATCTGCTGAATTTATCCAGGTTTGGGAACAAGGCAAGAAGAGACTGGCTTTTACGTCCTGTGGGTACATACGTCTAATTCCTCAAACAAACACACTTTAACACACCTGAAGCACTAAAACTCTGGAGAATCTGGAACACATCTAACAGCCAATCAGAGAGTTTGATGTTTATAAAACACATATATCAACCAATAAGAGCCTGGTTTATAAATCACATATAACAACCTTTAAAAATCTCTTTGGTTGTTTTAGAACTTTGCTCTATGTGTTTTAATCTTTATGGTCTAAAACAAACGTTTGTTTCCGGCTGCAGTGTGTGTGTGTGTGTGTGTGTGTGTGTGTGTGTGTGTGTGTTCTTTAGCAGGATACTGTGACACAGTTCAGAACACGCTGTCGTCACTTCAAACACATCAAACCTCCCTTTCAGTTCAACAGATCCCCAGAAAAACAAAACGTCTTCCTGCTTTCCAACTACAGGAATCCAACCCAAGCCCGGAACACACCCAACCTCACACACACACACATACACACACACACGCACACACACACATACCATTAAACACACACACAGGTATGTAGGGTGGGAGTTGGGTTAGTACAGGACCCTGATAGATCGATATAGATATTGATAGGTATACACACCTGTAAAGTCAGAACCAACCCTCCCGCCTGCGTCCTGCTGAAGGTTCTCTAACAGGTTCCTGTCTTTTTTGGCCCCTCCTCTCATAACCTGCCTGTTGGAACTCGTCCTCCTCCCCCTCTTCCTGGCCCTCTTCCTCCACTGCTCCACTTGACATCCTGCCTTCCTGCCTTCCATGGAGCCTCTGTTATGGACCAGTGGCTCTGCAGAAGAATGCTGCTCTCTGTTGGTCTTCAGCGTGCAGTGCGGCTCGCTCTGGCAGGTGGCATGCCCGACATGTACCTGTCTGAACAGGAATCCCTGGAAGGTGAAACTTTTCCTGGATGTTTTTCATAGATACTATCAGGACTCCGTTTGGAGAAAGCCAACACTGCGGTTGGTAACGTTGAGCCAAGTTTGAGTCAGTGTGTAAGTGTGTGAGACTGGGTCTTATCTTTGGGTTTTGTTTGGGTAAGACTAAAAGTTTGATGTTTTGACGTACAGTTAGATTTTCTCTGTGTATGTTTGGTTCAATCTGTGTACGTGTGTGTTCTATGTGTGTTAGTGTGTGTTCTCACTTTGTAAATGTGTGTGTTTTAAACTGAAGCAAAAAATGACCTAAAAACATCCCTAAACTGATAGGATTTCCTCAGAATTGAGGATGAACTGGATCGTTTCCAGAGACGTGTTTTTAAATAACAAACCAATTCATCACTGTGGTTAAAAAAAAAAAAGTGAGCGTGTCTGAAACTGCAAACAGAGACGCTCTGCCAAAGTCTTTCTTTAGACTTATAGATGAGTCTATAGAGGCCTGCGGGCTTTATTCATCATCAAATCTGACTCTGACTCTACGTCTGGTGAATAGTTTTACCTTGAAAAAAATTAAAACGACTACATAGTTGTTAATAAATACAGAGATGAACCTGAAAGGGTCCGTCCTCACCTGCCACCAGAGGTAGCCCTGGACCTTCTTCCCTCACCTGGATTCCAACCATATCCTGAACACCTTGGTGATTAGCCTGGTATTGGTATCGATCCGATACCAAGTAAACACCAGACCAATATCGCCGATACCGATATCAATACCGATATTTAAATTTTTTAAATGACTATTTTTGCATCAAGGGTTTGGGTCATATATAAAGTATGACCAAGTATATGTATAAACACAGGTTGGTAGATCCATAGAAGTGACCAGTTACAAACAAATGTTAACTAATGTTAAAGATGATTATGTTGTTCTTTCACATCTCTGTTAATGAGCGCTGCCTCTGGGAAACAGAAGGGGTCAGGGTTTTCTCCTCCGTTTCTGAAGTTTTTCTTTGGGGTGATTCTTTAATTTTTAGTGTTACCCCTATATTTAACAGCCTTTCTGTAAATGGTGCCTCAAAGTCCAGCCACACGGTTACTCTCTTTTTTACATCTCTCTCTACTTTTACCGACTTGCGTTTTTTTTTTTTGTTTCCTGGCCTCGAGTCGCTGAGTCATGTGACAAGTCAAAGCGAATGAGAGGAGAGAGGGGGCGGGGCCGCCTCGCTTTAGCATACAGGTGCGACACACAGTGTTTACGCATATTTTGCAGACAGATAAGTTAGGTTAACTTTTTGGAAAAAAAAAAAAAAAAAAACGGAAGCAAAGTGCGAGGGGTAAAACTTCAACCAAAGTATCGATATTGTAGTTGGAGTATCGATCAATATCAATACTAGCGTTGGTATCGATATTATCGATATTAGGATCGATCCGCCCACCCCTACTTTCTTGTCGGGTCATTCCCATCCCTTCCAGCCAGGTCACCCTGGTTGCCTGACCAGGTTTGAACTCCACCTTGGAATCCTGAGTTAACCCTGTGACCTTTGCTCTACAGACTTGTTAATAAACCTTGTTTTGATTTCCTGTATTTGGGTCCTCCTCCTTCCACATCATGACACACCTCTTGGAAACAGATACTGGATATCTTAATCCAAAGTTATGTGAAAAATCAACACAAAGTGATGTAAAAATAAAATTTCCGTATTTTCACGACCATAGGGCGCACCGTATTAAAAGGCGCAGTCCAAATTTTGTGTGCTTGGTATTTAACACACACATAAGGCGCACCTGATGATAGGACGCAGGTTTTATATACATATCCTCCACTACGTACGTCCGCCTTACAACAACACACACACATACACGTGTACGCGCGCATTAAAAATAGATCAGGAGTAAAACTGAGTTTGGTTGGCTTTATTTAAATATTAGTTACAGTCGTCATAAAGTCATTTATTAAATCCATCCAAGTCCTCATCCTCTGGTTCAGAATCTAACAGCTGCTCTAAATCCAACCTCGCAGGTTCACTTTCCTCTGTCAGAGTCACTTTCTGAACCGTGCAGCTCCTCGGAAATGATGCCTTCTTTTGGGAAAGCTCGGACAACAGTGCCAGCAGACACGTTAGCCCTAGCATCTACAATACACTGGCAAACTGTGGCGTAACTCTGCCTTCCACCCTCCATGAAGCTGTGGTCTCCTCTGGTCATCCATCGCTGCTGCAGTCTTTCCTCCAAACTCTGGTCACCTCGTCTTATTTCCGTGGAAACTCAGCTGCGTCTTCTTCACCGGTTGCAGCTCGTTTTCCAGCTTCCTTCTCTTACGAACCATCGACTCGTTCATTTTAAATTTTCTTGCGGCGGCTCGATTCCCATGTTCCTCCGCGCAGCTGGTTGCCATCAGTTTAAACTGAGCTTCATAAGCGTGCCTCTTTTCCATTTTAAGTGTTGTAAAAACAGCTCCCTGTACTTCTCTCCAGCTCCCTCTGACCTTCCCTGTACTTCTCTCCAGCTCCCTCTGACCTTCCCTGTACTTCAGCTCCCTCTGACCTTCCCTGTACTTCTCTCCAGCTCCCTCTGACCTTCCCTGTACTTCTCTACAGCTCCCTCTGACCTTCCCTGTACTTCTCACTTCTCTCCATAGTCTTTCCCATACCTTCACCTTCATTCTTCATTGTTTTTAATAATTAGTAAGAACTAATTAGTGACTGAGTTTTCACTGATAATGAGATGATTGTTACCCATTAATCACTTGTTTTTTATGTTTCTCTGTTTGGGTTTTAATGAAAAGTCACTGAGGTCCTGTCCACACGTAGACGGGTATTTTTGAAAACGCATATATTTTTATCCGTTTTCGTCCACACAAAAACAGAGGTCTTTTTCACCCAAAATCGGCAGTTTTGAAAACTCTGGCCAAAGTGGAGATTTTGGAAAACCCTGTTTTTGCGTGTGGACGAGCAAAAACAGAGATTTCCTTTTCTATGCGTCACTACCTGCGACAAGTAATGCACTACGTCATTCGTGTGCGTCCTTGTTTACAAAAGCAGACAGCATGGATCCACGGACCCTGTTGCAGACCCTCTTTTCTTAACTTTTTGTCCACTCTCAGCTGCTCGTGCTTCTTGTTGAGGAGCAAAGGTGGAGAAACGCGTATCAATCTGCGATTATTAATTACATAAGCTTTCCTGGTTCAGAGCTCACGTTTAATAAATACTACCAACTACTGGTCTGGCATGCTCTTAACCGCACTCAGAAACGTATTTATTCGGCTCCGTGTGGACACGGATATTTTGAAAACGGTTACGTGTGGACACGAGCGTTGATAGCTCGTGAAGTTGGCCCCCCTTAAAAAAAAAATTAAACAAAAGTTAATAAAAAATCTGTCAATCGTTTGTGTTGTTTTATTTTTCTTTAGTTTAAAGAAATAAAATTGGACGATGACGTCATCCAGCCCCCCCTTCCGCCTAAAAATGCGAGAAAACTCTTAAAAACGGTGTCAATCATTTGTGCTACGTTTGTGCTGTAAAACTTTTTGTTTGTGCCATTTTAGTTTATTTAAATTTTAAGAAAAACGATTTGGACGATGACGTCATCCAGACCTTTATTTACTTCCGGACGTCGCCATCTTTGATTACGTCATTGTCCAAATCGTTTTCCTACAATTTAAATAAAATAAATCGGCACTAATAAATAAATAAATAAATAATAAAATAAATAAACTAAAAAGGCACAAACGAAAATTTTTACAGCACAAACGATTGACATATTTTTTGTTCATTTTTGTTTAAATTTTTTTTTAAGGGGGACCAACTTCACGGAGCTAGCGTTGATATGCGTTTTCAAAAATACCCAGCTACGTGTGAACAGGGTCTGAGTTTCTGTTTTAATGTTTTAAAGAAAAGGAAACAGATTGTTTTTGATGCTTTATTATTTGACCATCGAGGCAGAAACAGATGGATCCACAAAACACACATCATCACATCATCAACAATGTAAACAAGTAAAAAAATATCTCATCAATAAATTAATATCTAAAAATAAATAAATAAATAAAATGTACAAAATCCTATCTAAGTTTCTGATGTGCAGACCTGGAATGTTACTTGTTGTGCTCCAATAGTATCAAAGATTTATGGTATCGGTGGTCTTTGGATGGTATCAGGGGTCTGTAGGTGGGGGTCTCAGTGGGCTCTGGTCCAGTTAAAACAATGCTTCTGGTTCTGAAGAGCAGATTTTAGGATCCAGAGCAGGTCTCTCCTCAGAGCCTCCCATCCGCACTCACCGTTCTCCTGTCGGACAAAAAAAAACAAAACAGCGATCAGAAACACTATGTTTTACTGATATGATATATGATATGTTATGATATGTTTTAAGGATGGTGTGTGAGGTGTGTGTTTTTGGTTTTTATGTGTGTATGTACGTATATTTGTGTGTGTTTCTGTCTCAATAAGCGAACGTGTGTATATGTGTTTATGCATGCGTGTGTGTGCGTGTGTGTGCGTTTACCTCCACCACAGATTCCACTGAATTGATGTAGGATGATAAAATTCCTGCAGCTGTCGTGTCGTTTACCTGCAACACACACACCAGATGGTTCAGTCACACACACACACACACACATGGTTTTACCAACAACAGGGTCCTAATCACACCAACCGGCTCGATCGGGTCGAACACGGAAACTTTAGAATGAAGTCCGACTCTGAAAGCTAACTAGGTAACTAGTAGAAGCAGACTAACTAACCCTGGTACTCACACAGTGATGGTCGTCCACCAGGCTGTCTTGCAGGTTCAGGTAGTGGTCCAGCTTCTGCTCGTCCCAGCTGAGTTGTTCAGGCAGGGCGTGGTTCTCCGAGAAGAGGCGGGCGGCGTGAAGGGATTCGTACACCAGCGCCGACGTCCAGCGACACTGCAAGGAGCCGATCACATGTCAGCGAGGGTTGGGTTTAACTGAGAGGACGGTGAGGTCAGAGGGATACCTGAGTGTGATTAGTGGGAGCCGAGAGGGCGGAGTCAGGGAAGTGGATCCTGGTGTTGTACGCCCGGCAGTGCTGAGGGAACGGCGCCGCCTGCAGGAAGGAAAGCATCAGCATGCAAAGGAGCTTCTACTGATGGATTTGGTCCCGGTTCGGTTCTGGGACTTACCAGGTCTCTCAGCAGGATGTGGGTGTGGAAGACCAGTTTCCCCGGCAACCGGCACGTCGGCCTGGAAACGAGCATCATCTGGAAGCAGCAGAGCAGCAAGGAGCGGAAGAGCAGGGAGGTCACCATGGTTCCGGATGGGTCTGGGTTCTGCTGAGGTTTTCTGTGGGAGACAGCATGTCTACCTGAGTGAGTCACGGGGTGGAGTTGGATCCCCACCAGGTGAGCAGGTCTGATCAGGTCCTGCCAGGTTTAACCGAGTTCAGCATAAATATTTACTAAAGACTCCACCCACACCCACCACGACAACCAAACCCACCGGGACCAAGACCCAAAACGACCCACCAGAACCCACACACACGAGAACCAACCAGAACATGAACCCACCAGATCCTGACTCCAGTTAAACAAAACAGCAGTTCTACCAGTTACGTGTGATCGGGCCGACCAGACCTGCAGGTTCTTCTCCATCCGTCGATGTGACGGCGCTCGGCGCCGCAGCCCGTTTTGAGCCGCAGCCCGCTCTGAGCCGGCAGGATGGAAACTTCGTCATGGTGACAGCAGTGACTCATGCGGGTCTGAGCGGGCCCTGAAAGGAAACCTAAACTTTCCAGATTTGACTGAAATCAGTCAGTCTGATGGAGAAGACCAGAACCAGGTCTTACTCATCTTCAGGAGACGAGAACCAGACGAGAACAGATGAGACGAGGATTTCCACCAACGGAAATTAATTCATCACAGAAATCCAAAATAAATAATTAAAAAAATAAGATAACTGATGAAAAGTCTTTCTTTTCAGAGTCGAGATGAAATAATCTGACTGTTGAGGGGTGAAGCAGCCTCTTTACTCATCCTGAGTCCAGAACCAGGTTTAGTCATCCAGGTGTTTCTGAAGCATGAATCACCAGGTTCACTGACTCATAAAACCACCTGAGGACGACCTACGACCACCACGGAACCGTATCACCTTAAATCACCTTAAATCACCTCAAACCACCAAAGAACCAGCTCAGAACCACTCCAGCTCCCTCTCAGAGCCGCTTAGAGCCCCCATGTTTCCATGTGGATGTGTGATTAAGTTCACCATTGTTGGTTTTTTCACTTTTCCTTCAGGATGAATAAAATATTTTAATCCCTCAGATTGAACCTCATGTAAAAACAACCTGCTCACCTTCTGCAGGGGGTCCTGATGGGGATCTGGAGCAGCTGGTGGTCTTGGTGGTCCTGATTCTGCAGCAGCTGGTGGTCTTGGTGGTCCTGGTTGGGTTGGTTCTGCAGCAGCTGGTGGTCTTGGTGGTCCTGGTTCTGCAGCAGCTGGTGGTCTTGGTGGAGCTGGTTGTGGATCTTCTGATCTTTTCTGGATCACGATGCCCTGTATGGCAGCTTTTATTTGCATCCCCATCCTGGAAGGAGAGAAAATGAAAGTGATGAATGAAATAGAAATTCTTCGATGGAGGGAAATTTCCTCTTTCAAACCGGATTCTTCAGAAACCAAAAACAGAACTCCCCGCAGTCACTAGGACATCCTGTTTCAGAGGAAACCACCATCTGAGCTGACACCCGCAGAAGCCTGGGGACGGGCCGGGGGAGGACTGCTGGAGGGCCAGAGGGGGGCCTGGTGGAGGGGCAGGGGGAGGCATGGTGGAGGGCCAGAGGGAGGCCTGCTGGAGGGCCAGAGGGACGCATGATGGAGGGGCAGGGGGAGGGCTGGTGGAGAGGCAGAGGGAGGACTGCTGGAGGGCCAGAGGAAGGCCTGGTGGAGGGGCAGGGGGAGGCCTGGTGGAGAGGCAGAGGGAGGACTGCTGGAGGGGCAGAGGGAGGCCTGGTGGAGGGCCAGAGGGAGGCCTGGTGGAGGGCTAGAGGGAGGCCTGGTGGAGGGCCAGAGGGAGGCATGGTGGAGGGCCAGAGGGAGGCATGGTGGAGGGCCAGAGGGAGGCCTGGTGGAGGGCTAGAGGGAGGCCTGGTGGAGGGCCAGAGGGAGGCCTGGTGGAGGAACAGAGGGAGGCCTGGTGGAGAGGAAGGGGGAGGCCTGGTGGAGGGCCAGAGGGAGGCCTGGTGGAGGAACAGAGGGAGGCCTGTTGGAGGGCCAGAGGGAGGTCTGGTGGAGGGCCAGAGGGAGGACTGGTGGAGGGCCAGAGGGAGGCCTGGTGGAGGGCCAGAGGGAGGCCTGGTGGAGGAACAGAGGGAGGCCTGGTGGAGGGCCAGAGGGAGGCCTGGTGGAGAGGAAGGGGGAGGCATGGAGGAGGCCTGACTGTCTGTCTGTACATACTTAGGCATGTTTATGTATTTTATTGTATGTGTGTTTCTATCTCTGTGTGTGTGTGTGTATGTTGTGTTTTAACACCCGTGTGTGTGTGTTTTCATTTCTGCGTGGGTGTGTGATTAAACCTTATTAAAGGATCACATGTCGACGCCTACGTGAGCTTAAATAGAAACTCTGTCGTTCTGCTGATCCATCAAAATAAAATTTACATAACAGTCACTCACCACGAAAACCGATGTGTCAGCAGCAGACAGAGCGCCACCATCAGGGCATGGTGGGTATTACACTACACTCTTGGATAGATCCCACGGCTCCTGTCCTCACCCGGCCTCAGGAGGATTCTTTTATTCCTCATCAGAAAGTTTTCTGTGTGAAAAACAAGAAGACAAATAAAAACCTTCCATGTTGTTTCACAGACAGAGTGATTCCTTTAAGAACACTGGTTTAAACTTATTGGTCGTGTAAACATTCAAACGTACCTGCTTTGGTTTCTCATCCTGTCATGGATCAGACTGCCGCTGGTATTTTTCCAGTACACCCACTTCTCCTGCTCATCATCCACCACCTGTGTCCAATCAGGTCCATAGAATTCACCTGCTCCCCTCTATCCTTAATGAACCCTAAAACAGCCATCCAGACCAGAGCCTGGAATCCAGCTCCTGTGAGGAGGTCTTTAGTGACAAGCTTTGTAAGATGGAACCCTGTCCTACTGTCTGTCTGTCTGCCTGCCTGCCTGCCCGCCCGTCCGTCCGTCCGTCCGTCCGTCCGTCCGTCCGTCCGTCCGTCCGTCCGTCCGTCCGTCCGTCCGTCCGTGCTTTCCCTGATCTCCTGTCCTGCTGCCTGACCCTGTCTCCATGCTCCAGCTTCCAGACATAAAGACCAACCTCATAGAAAACCAGTGGTGGATGAAGTACTCACTTTTTGTACTTAAGTAAAAGTACAAAAGTAATTGGTGTAAATTTTACTTTTTAAGCAAAAAGTAAAAGTATTTGACAATAATTCAAATGTTATTTTTTGTGCTGTAGGGTGTCACCTTGGTAACCAGGATAAATACTCTGCAGGGACGTGATCCCTCTCCCGCCTCTTTTGGTCCGCAAAAAAAAAAAAGAAGAAAGAAAAAGGGGACAAGTCAAGCTCTCCCCTAAAAGGGCCAGTGAATGGCCACCAAAATGCAGAAAAATGACTATTATTTTTTAAAATGTTATTGGGGCGAGGGGAGCCCCTAGTTACCTTATACTGGCTTTGTCAATGACCTCACGTCCTCGCCCCCCATCCCCACCCCATCTTCAGAAAATCCTAGAACCGCCCCTGCTCTTGGCGCTGAATGAATGCGTAAAATGTTTACTCTGGATTCTGATTGGTCCTCGATTCATGACTTCTTCTCCCGATCAACTGCTCCTTTTGATTTTGGCGATGCGGCTTCAAGATGCGCTAAAAAAAAAAAAAACTTTATATTTTTTAAATTTCTGAACAAAAATGTAACAAAAAATGTAAAAGACACTTTTAAAAAGTAGTGAAATAAAAGTACAGATAATTACTCTAAAAATGTAGTGAAGTAAAAGTAAAAGTACCGGTCTTAAATTTTACTTAAGTAAAGTACAGATACACAATTTTTTACTTAAGTACAGTAACGAAGTACATTTACTTCGTTACGTTCCACCACTGTAGAAAACTGAGCTTTCTGTGATCCACACACCATCAGGTGAGTCCTCCATCTGGTGGACCTCCATCTGGATCAGAACCATCAATCTACCGGTAATTCTCAGCTGGCTTCTTAAGTTTTCCATCATCATCACAGATCCCTGATAGTCTTAAACTCTCTTCTTCAGGACTCATTTAATCTGCCTAAAGCATCAGGCCTGATCTGGAAAAAAAACTCTAGCTCTGATCTAGATTCCAGACGAGCTCCTTCACACACTGTGAGTTTTATCCAAGGAGAAGAGGTAGAGGAGGTTCAGACCTACAAATACCTGGTAGAATAAACTCAGGTTTACCAAGAACACAGAAAAACACAGCAAAGGATTTATTTGGTGAGGAAGTTAAATTATTTTAATGTAAACCAAACTATTTTAAACCATTTTTATTGAAAGTCTTCTTACCTTTTCTTTTATTTGGTGGTTTGACTGTTAAAGATAAAAACAAACTGTAAAGGATTGTTAACCTCTGGAGTTCCACTGAGAGACCTCCACCCCACTCATAAAGAGCAGATAGTGGGTCAAACTCAGCACCTTTTATTTTAATGCCTTCAAGACGTCGGTTTCATGTCCCTGCCAGATCGACGAACCATTTTTCATATTCTCTTGTGCCCTTGGCAATTCTTCTTCTTCTTTCAGCTTTTCCCTTCAGGGGGCGCCACATCAAGTCAGTTTCTTCCATCTAATCCTATCTCCTGCATCTTCTTTGGTCACACCAACTATCTTCATGTCTTCCTTCACTGTATCCATGAACCTCCACTTTGGTCTTCCTCTAGTCCTCTTTCCTGGTGGTTCCAAACCCAGCATCCTTCTTCTGATGTACTCTCTCTCTCTCCTCTGCACATGTCCAAACCATCTCAGTCTGACCTCTCTGACTTTAAAACCTCTAACATGTGCTGTTCCTCTGATCCTGTCCATCCTGGTCACTCCCAGAGAGATCCTCAGCATCTTCATCTCTGCTACAAACATCTCTGTTTCCTGTCTTTTCCTCAGTGACACTGTCTCTAGACCAATCAGCATGGCCGCTCTCACCACACTGTCTCTAGACCAATCAGCATGGCCGCTCTCACCACACTGTCTCTAGACCAATCAGCATGGCCGCTCTCAGCACACTGTCTCTAGTCCAATCAGCATGGCCGCTCTCACCACACTGTCTCTAGACCAATCAGCATGGCCGCTCTCAGCACACTGTCTCTAGTCCAATCAGCATGGCCGCTCTCACCACGCTGTCTCTAGACCAATCAGCATGGCCGCTCTCACCACGCTGTCTCTAGACCAATCAGCATGGCCGCTCTCACCACGCTGTCTCTAGACCAATCAGCATGGCCGCTCTCACCACGCTGTCTCTAGACCAATCAGCATGGCCGCTCTCACCACACTGTCTCTAGACCAATCAGCATGGCCGCTCTCACCACGGTTTTGAACACTTTTCCTTTCATTCTAGCTGAAACTCTTCTATCACACATCACACCTGATACTTTCCTCCACTCGTTCCAGCCTGCCTGCACACGCTTCTTCACCTCTTTTCCACACTCTCCATTGCTCTGGACTGTTGATCCTAGATACTTAAAATCTTCCACCTTCTTTATCTCTTCTCCCTGTAACCTCACTTTTCATTAAATTCTTAAATTCTTAAGTTAGTCTTGGTTTGCATGGGGGGAGGGTAGCGGCGAGGGCCCGGGGGGGTTTAACTCGGTGTTTATATGGGGTTTGTTAACTGGAGTGGTCTGACCCACGCTGTGTGGTTTTATTTTATTATCTTTTGTTTTTATGTTGGTTTTAATTAAATGTTGTGTGGTGCAGTAAATCACCAAAGAATGCTGTAAAACAAACGCCCTCTGGGGCGAATAAAGTTTTCTGATTCAGAATCCTGTTAAAAACTCTTGCTTTTGTTTCTTCTGATAAGGAACTAGTTTTGATAAAATGTCAGCATGAAGTTCAGATAAAGAGAATATTAGTGAATCTGAGTGTGAAAAAACGTGCTTTAGAAGATAAACACTAGATTAAAACAGCTGCATCTTAATTGTTTAATGAGGACAAACGGAACCCCTGAAAAACATGGCTGCTGTAAAATCATGTTAATCCACATCCTTTTTCTTAATTTTACCTCCTCCTCTCGCTCCCTTTGGTCTTCCTCTTCCATGTTCGTCTCAGGACCATCTCTAGAACCCACTCCCTCTCGACATCTGAACCCTGTTTAAACCTGCTTCCCTCTCAGACCCCCACATCACAGCTCCGTGAAGCTGGCCCCTCCTAAAAAACAAACAAACAAACAAAAATATGTCAATATTTTGAGCTGTAAAAATGTTTGTTTGTTGTTTTTTTTTTTTTTTTTATATTTACGATTCTTTTATTGGTCAATCTGACGTCATCAGCCCCTCATTTTGCTTAAAAATGTGATAAAACTTCTAAAAATGGTTGCAATCTGTTGTGTTACGTTTGTGCTGTAAAATGTTCGTTTGTTCTGTTTTAGTTTTCTTCTATTTAAAGAAAACGATTTGGGTGATGACGTCATCCAGACCATCCAGACCTTCCTTTATTGCCGGGCGTCGCCATTTTGATGACGTCATAGTGGAAATCGTATTTCTTAACATTAAGATAAACTAAAACAGCACAAACGAACATTTTTACAGCACAAACGATTGACACCATTTTTGAGAGTTTTCTTGCATTTTCAGGCGGAAGGATATGCAACCATGTCTTACATGGTTCCTGTTTTTAAGATGAAGGGAGATGTGCAGAGCTGTGCAGAGCTCCTGCTCCTTCCTCCACCTGCTCCTCCACCTGCTCCTCCTCCTCCTCCAGAGGAATAAAACTGATCAGTCATACGATCAAGTTATGGGAAAAAGTTATCTTTAAATAAAAAAGTAAAACAGCACAAACGGAAATTTTTACATCACAAAACAGAGAAAACAATTGATATATTTTTTATATAAACAAACTTCACGGAGCTCCATGCTGTCCCTCCTGCTCCTTCCTTCTCCTGCTCCTTCCTCCACCTGCTCCTTCACCTGCTCCTTCCTTCACCTGCTCCTTCCTCCTCCTGCTCCTTCCTCCACCTGCTCCTTCCTCCACCTGCTCCTTCCTCCTCCTGCTCCTTCCTCCACCTGCTCCTTCCTCCACCTGCTCCTCCCTCCACCTGCTCCTTCCTTCACCTGCTCCTTCCTCCTCCTGCTCCTTCCTCCTCCTGCTCCTTCCTTCACCTGCTCCTTCCTCCACCTGCTCCTTCCTTCACCTGCTCCTTCCTCCTCCTGCTCCTTCCTCCTCCTGCTCCTTCCTCCACCTGCTCCTTCCTTCACCTGCTCCTTCCTTCACCTGCTCCTCCACCTGCTCCTTCACCTGCTCCTTCCTCCTCCTGCTCCTTCCTCCTCCTGCTCCTGCTCCTTCCTCCACCTGCTCCTTCCTCCTCCTGCTCCTTCCTCCTCCTGCTCCTCCCTCCACCTGCTCCTCCCTCCTCCTGCTCCTTCCTCCACCTGCTCCTTCCTCCACCTGCTCCTCCCTCCACCTGCTCCTTCCTTCACCTGCTCCTTCCTCCTCCTGCTCCTTCCTCCTCCTGCTCCTTCCTCCTCCTGCTCCTTCCTTCACCTGCTCCTTCCTCCACCTGCTCCTTCACCTGCTCCTCCCTCCTCCTGCTCCTTCCTCCACCTGCTCCTTCACCTGCTCCTTCCTCCTCCTGCTCCTTCCTCCACCTGCTCCTTCCTTCACCTGCTCCTCCCTCCTCCTGCTCCTCCCTCCACCTGCTCCTTCCTTCACCTGCTCCTTCCTCCTCCTGCTCCTTCCTCCTCCTGCTCCTTCCTTCACCTGCTCCTTCCTTCACCTGCTCCTTCCTCCTCCTGCTCCTCCCTCCACCTGCTCCTTCCTTCACCTGCTCCTTCCTCCTCCTGCTCCTTCCTTCACCTGCTCCTCCCTCCTCCTGCTCCTCCCTCCACCTGCTGCTTCCTTCACCTGCTCCTTCCTCCTCCTGCTCCTTCCTTCACCTGCTCCTCCCTCCACCTGCTCCTTCCTCCACCTGCTCCTTCCTCCTCCTGCTCCTTCCTCCTCCTGCTCCTTCCTTCACCTGCTCCTTCCTCCTCCTGCTCCTTCCTTCACCTGCTCCTCCCTCCACCTGCTCCTTCCTCCACCTGCTCCTTCCTCCTCCTGCTCCTTCCTCCACCTGCTCCTTCACCTGCTCCTTCCTCCACCTGCTCCTTCCTCCTCCTGCTCCTTCCTTCACCTGCTCCTTCACCTGCTCCTTCCTCCTCCTGCTCCTCCACCTGCTCCTTCCTCCACCTGCTCCTTCCTCCTCCTGCTCCTTCACCTGCTCCTTCACCTGCTCCTTCCTCCTCCTGCTCCTTCCTCCTCCTGCTCCTTCACCTGCTCCTTCCTCCTCCTGCTCCTTCCTCCTCCTGCTCCTTCCTCCACCTGCTCCTTCCTCCTCCTGCTCCTTCCTCCTCCTGCTCCTTCACCTGCTCCTTCCTCCTCCTGCTCCTTCACCTGCTCCTTCCTCCACCTGCTCCTTCCTCCTCCTGCTCCTTCCTCCACCTGCTCCTTCCTCCTCCTGCTCCTTCCTCCTCCTGCTCCTTCACCTGCTCCTCCACCTGCTCCTTCCTCCTCCTGCTCCTTCCTTCACCTGCTCCTTCCTCCACCTGCTCCTTCCTTCACCTGCTCCTTCCTCCTCCTGCTCCTTCCTCCTCCTGCTCCTTCACCTGCTCCTCCACCTGCTCCTTCCTCCTCCTGCTCCTTCCTCCACCTGCTCCTTCCTCCACCTGCTCCTTCCTCCTCCTGCTCCTTCCTCCTCCTGCTCCTTCACCTGCTCCTCCACCTGCTCCTTCCTCCTCCTGCTCCTTCCTTCACCTGCTCCTTCCTCCACCTGCTCCTTCCTCCACCTGCTCCTTCCTCCTCCTGCTCCTTCCTCCTCCTGCTCCTTCACCTGCTCCTCCACCTGCTCCTTCCTCCTCCTGCTCCTTCCTTCACCTGCTCCTTCCTCCACCTGCTCCTTCCTTCACCTGCTCCTTCCTTCACCTGCTCCTTCCTCCACCTGCTCCTTCCTCCACCTGCTCCTTCCTTCACCTGCTCCTTCACCTGCTCCTCCACCTGCTCCTTCCTCCACCTGCTCCTTCCTCCACCTGCTCCTTCCTCGTCCTGCTCCTTCCTCCACCTGCTCCTTCCTCCTCCTGCTCCTTCCTCCTCCTGCTCCTTCCTTCACCTGCTCCTTCCTCCACCTGCTCCTTCCTTCACCTGCTCCTCCACCTGCTCCTTCACCTGCTCCTTCACCTGCTCCTTCACACACACACACACACACACACACGCACACACACACACACACAAACACAGACAACCACGCACACGCGCACACACAGGAACAGGAACAGATTTATCCAACAAAAAACTTTATTTTTTTAACCAAAGTTTTAATAAATTTACTGTAAACAAATTAAAGTACAGAGATTTTTTTTTGAACAACAGTAAAATATTTTGTTCTGTTTTCAAACTTTAAATTTTAAGAATCAAAGAGGCTTTTATTTTGAAGATTGGTGAACAACTTGCTTAGGTTCTGATGTGTAAATAATAATAAACATAATAATCTTCTTCTTCCATCATCTCCCTTCAGGGGTCTCCACATCAAGTCAGTTTCTTCCATCTAACCCTATCTCCTGCATCCTCTTCAGTCACACCAACTATCTTCATGTCTTCCTTCACTGTATCCATGAACCTCCTCTTTGGTCTTCCTCTAGTCCTCTTTCCTGGTGGTTCCAAACCCAGCATCCTTCTTCTGATGTACTCTCTCTCTCTCCTCTGTACATGTCCAAACCATCTCAGTCTGACCTCTCTGACTTTAAAACCTCTAACATGTGCTGTTCCTCTGATCCTGTCCATCCTGGTCACTCCCAGAGAGATCCTCAGCATCTTCATCTCTGACCATGTAAACTATGGTTAAAAAAAAAAAAACCTAAACTAAGAGCCTCAGAACAAAAATATAAACTGCAGTTCAGAGAAAATAAAAGATAAAGTGAGAAAGTGATGTGGATCCAGGTTATAAAGCATTCATTAGTCCAACGGCAGAAGGAAAGAAGCTGGTTTTGTGGCAGGAGCCTCCTGCCCGAGGGGAGTCGCTCAAAAAGTCCATGTTTAGGGTGTGAAGGGTCAGCTGCTATCCGACCTGCACGCCCTCGAGTCCTGGAGATGTACAGGTCAGAGCTGCAGTCTGTTTGTCCCTGGCAGTGGCCCCAGTGTACTACACGGTGATGGAGGAGGTGTAGTCTCTGATGGAGGAGGTGTAGTCCATGTTTGTCCCTGGCCCTGCCCCCAGTGTACCACACGGTGATGGAGGAGTATTTTAAACAATTTAATACATTTTCCTATTAAAATGATCAGAAAAAAAAAAATTTTTAAGGATTTTTAATGTATTCATCAAATGCTTTTTTTTTTTTAGTTATTCCATCTCATTTAAAAAAAAAACTCAAATCTTTGAGTTTTTGTAGGAACGTCCTGCCTGAGATGATTCCTGAAACGAGCACGTTGGACCCCTGTTCTCGTCCCAAACTGTCAGTAACGAACACCACGTTGAAGCACGTCACACCAGGCTGTAGATCCATAATTCATTTTAGAGTCAAATTAAATTTAAAGTTTCCATAAATCTTAATTTTTCACAGTCTTTTAAAGAAACACTGAAGAAGAACCAGAGATGAGGAGAGCATGGGGTGAACCTGGGGTGATGTGGGCACATCAAGCAGCAGAGCCTCTCTGCCTGGCGATGCCCAGGACAGGAACACAGGAATCTGAAAGGACAACACGTTCTGTACCAACAAACTGTTTTATTTGTTATTATTTTTAACTCTCTTAAAGAGACAGTAGCCAGCGGTTCAGAGGAAATCTGGAGGAGGATGTCAGTGTATGTCATGAGATGGTGGAGGTTATTTTGGGGTACCAGAACATTCCTATCAAACTCCTCCTTCATGCAGCATATGTCCTCCATCAGAGTGAACGTTGTCTGGAGAAAACACGAGGTTATTTGCAGGGGCGGATCCAGAGCGGGTGGGGGAGAGGGGCACGGCCCCTCCTTTTGGTCCAACAAAAAAAAAAATTCTTACTACTTTAATTATTATAAACTTTGGGCAAAATATTCACCAAAATGCAAAAAAATTACTAATTTTTCAAAATATTTTGGGAGGGAATGCCTGCAGACTCCCCTCTGTAGGTGAGCACCAGAGGTGCTCGTTTTGTTTATGACCCCCTCCCCTTTAGAAAATCCTGGATTTTTTATTTATTTTATTTGACCTTTATTTAACCAGGTTTAGGCTCATTGAGATTAACAATCTCTTTTACAAGAGTGACCTGGCCAAGAGGCACCGGCCTCCAGGACCAAACAAACATTTCAAATTAAAAACATCACAATAAAACATTCAATCAAAACATTTACAAAAAATATTACAATAAAACATTCAATCAAAACATTTACAACCACATGGACTATTCTCTAAAAGAGTTTAGAGAGACCCACTCTCGCACACAGATGGTTCCAGTCATTTGAAAGACTTTCTTCCCCATCTCAGTTCAAACACTGGGCACTGACAAAAGATAGTGGTCCTGAGATGGTAGCCTGTGGTCCTGAGATGGTAGCATGTGGTCCTGAGATGGTAGCCTGTGGTCCTGAGATGGTAGCCTGTGGTCCTGAGATGGTAGCATGTGGTCCTGAGATGGTAGCCTGTGGTCCTGAGATGGTAGCCTGTGGTCCTGAGATGGTAGCCTGTGGTCCTGAGATGGTAGCCTGTGGTCCTGAGATGGTAGCCTGTGGTCCTGAGATGGTAGCATGTGGTCCTGAGATGGTAGCATGTGGTCCTGAGATGGTAGCCTGTGGTCCTGAGATGGTAGCCTGTGGTCCTGAGATGGTAGCCTGTGGTCCTGAGATGGTAGCCTGTGGTCCTGAGATGGTAGCATGTGGTCCTGAGATGGTAGCCTGTGGTCCTGAGATGGTAGCCTGTGGTACTGAGATGGTAGCCTGTAGCTGGCATTCTGTTTAAGTGTAAATAAGAAGGAATGAAACGCCGTGAAGAAAGAGAGGAGAATAAAGCAGACAGTGATGAGTAAGGAGGTTTGTAATAAACCTGAGAGCTCCGTGATAAACAGTGACTGTAGAGACTGTGCCCCTGGTATGAATTTAAGACAGATCAGGGTGCGTTGTTTATCACTGGGGTTACCTTCTAATAAATAACTCTATAAACCAATGGTGGGAGAAGCGGGGGTTAGGTGTCTTCTCCAAGGACCCTAGACAGAGGTCTCAGCGGGAATCAAACCCGCGACGTTCCGGTTCGCGGGCGAGCGCTCTAGCGCTGATCCACCGTCTCCCACTAACTTCTAACCCACAGTACGTAGAATAGTTTCAAACTTTATTCTCCTTTCAGTTATTATTGATCTTTAAAAAACCTATAAATATTCAGTACACTGTATAGATGTTCCTCTTAAACTCCTCCCTCTTCTTCAGTACACTGTATAGATGTTCCTCTTAAACTCCTCCCTCTTCTTCAGTACACTGTATAGATGTTCCTCTTAAACTCCTCCCCCTTCTTCAGTACACTGTATAGATGTTCCTCTTAAACTCCTCCCTCTTCTTCACTACACTGTATAGATGTTCCTCTTAAACTCCTCCCTCTTCTTCAGTACACTGTATAGATGTTCCTCTTAAACTCCTCCCCCTTCTTCAGTACACTGTATAGATGTTCCTCTTAAACTCCTCCCTCTTCTTCAGTACACTGTATAGATGTTCCTCTTAAACTCCTCCCTCTTCTTCAGTACACTGTATAGATGTTCCTCTTAAACTCCTCCCCCTTCTTCACTACACTGTATAGATGTTCCTCTTAAACTCCTCCCCCTTCTTCACTACACTGTATAGATGTTCCTCTTAAACTCCTCCCCCTTCTTCACTACACTGTATAGATGTTCCTCTTAAACTCCTCCCCCTTCTTCACTACACTGTATAGATGTTCCTCTTAAACTCCTCCCCCTTCTTCACTACACTGTATAGATGTTCCTCTTAAACTCCTCCCCCTTTTTCCTCTCTTCTCTCTGTGACCTCACTCCTCTCATTCACACACTTGGAATGAGAGGAGTGTGAATCTGGAGATTCTCATTGGATTCTGGATTCTGGACAATCCAATCTTCATTCTGATTCTTTCTAGTGAAAACCTCCACCTCTCCAGCTCCAAATCCCTGACCTAGTAACTGGAATCAAATAATCAGAGCCACTAGGTGGCGCCGGTCTGGATATGAAAATGTAATCCCACGCTTGTTTAGAATCGATAGGATCTCT
Source organism: Neostethus bicornis (assembly GCA_902685375.1). Classification (NCBI taxonomy): domain Eukaryota; kingdom Metazoa; phylum Chordata; class Actinopteri; order Atheriniformes; family Phallostethidae; genus Neostethus; species Neostethus bicornis. Next base: position 855,745 of record CACRXE010000070.1, read on the forward strand.
AATAACCGTCCTATTCTGGACGATTAAAATATGACGTCTATAAAACACCAAGATCCAAAATGTCTGCCTTCCTGATCGGTTCAGAGATTTCTTCACAGAATATTTTTGTTTTCTTTAATCAGGTCCTCTTTTCAGCATTTAAGCTCCTTCCAGCTGCTACAGGCCTAGCGGTGAGGATCTACTGACGTGTGTGTTTCCGTGTGAGTGTCCTCGAGGATTTCTGTGTGTGTGAGACAGTGAAAGTGTGTGTGTGTGTGTACCAGACTTAGCGGTTCGTATTACGCAACCAGGAAAAAGAAAGCGGAGGGGAAGCACGCGTGCACGTTTGTGTGTGAGCGCCTCCCAAAGTATGACGTGTGTGTGTGAGAACCAGAAAGAGAAAAGGAAAGGGAGAGAGAGAGAGAGAGAGAGAGAGAGAGAGAGAGACAAGAGGGGGAGACAGACGGCGGGACGGGGGCTGGGGTCAACGTTTGGGGGTACAGTGGGGTCTAATTCACTGAAACCTTTCTGGTCCCTGGGAGGAAGGGGCACGGTCCTACCTCCTGGTGAAAATCAAACTCCTTCTCCTATCACAGATATGATAGGGTAGGGTCAGGGGTCATGTTTGGGGCGCGTGACACCAGGTCAGGGACATAGAGGGAGGAGGTGGGGAGAGAAACTGACAGGTACAAGGACCCTAAAACAGATCCTGAGGGTACCAGAGAGTCCTCCTGCATCACTGTATCAGGGAATCCTTCTCCATCCCTGTGGGGTACAACATGGAATCCTCGCCCAGCCCCGGTGGGGTACACTGGTTCCAGGGGCATCCTTGTCCACCTCCGTGGGGTACACTGGTTCACCTCCGTGGGGTACACCATGTAATCCTTCTCCATCCCTGTGGGGTACATCATGGCACCAGGGAGTCCTCCTACATCACTGTATCAGTGTACCAGGTGCATCCTTCTCCATCTCTGTGGGGTACACTGGTTCCAGGGTTATCCTTGTCCACCTCCGTGGGGTACACTGGTTCCAGGGTTATCCTTGTCCACCTCCGTGGGGTACACTGGTTCCAGGGTTATCCTTGTCCACCTCCGTGGGGTACACTGGTTCCAGGGTTATCCTTGTCCACCTCCGTGGGGTACACTGTTTCAGGGGTATCCTCGTCCACCTCCGTGGGGTACACAGGTTCCAGGGGTATCCTCGTCCACCTCCGTGGGGTACACTGTTTCAGGGGTATCCTCGTCCACCTCCGTGGGGTACACAGGTTCCAGGGCACAGTCTGGATGATGATGCCATCACTCGACAGGTGAGTGAATGTTTGGATTAAAATTGTTTTGAAAGTGAAAGCAGGAAGTTCCGCCGTGTTTTCTCTTTCCTGTCTCCTGTTTAAAAATCGGGCAGAGCATCATGAACCATGTTAGTCCTTCATCATGCTCACCCTTCTCTTCCTCTGTGCCAGTCTGCCCACTATACTGGGCTGCGATTGGGTGACTGAATACGGACACCTGAGGAACACCTCCATGGCTCTCGTTCAGATTCTGGTAAGTTTAAAGTTTTTATTTCTTTTAATGGAATTTAGATAAAAACTCCCCGGGTCGTGGGGGGTCATCAAAGGTCGTTACCATGGTTACGATGCCTCGTAACGATGCGACCAATCGTAGGACCAGAAAATAATTTTATTTAAAAAGTAACATCGTCTTTTTTTAATTGTTTATTTTAACTCAGAACGACAGAATTTTGTGAAAAATTCTCTAAAATTTTACTTTGAAACATTTAAACTGTTTAAAGTAAAAAATATTACGTTAAAAAATTAAACGTGACGTGTTTTACAACAAATTATTATGTTATTATTTAAAATTTGAAATTTTATTAATTACAAACATAAAAAAATAAATTATTTTGAGGTTAAATCAAAATTCTTTTTCACAGTTTTTGTCACATTTAAGAGTTATAAATAAAAAAAAGGGGTTTTATGTTTGTTTACTTTATCTGTTCATGTTAAAATAAGAACTTCAGCAGCTCCACGTTCCACGCTCCCCGTATCCGGTCACATCTTTTCGTTCATGTTATAACGTCTCTTTAACACGTTCAGTGTTTTTAAAACCTCCGTTTGAGCGTCTGAGTACGGGCTTGTTTATGTTCCTGTAAACACACACTGAGACCTGGTGGGATTCTTTAAATGGTACAGGGATCAGAGGCTGTGGGGCAGCAGTAGGGCAGCAGTGGGGCAGCAGTAGGGCAGCAGTAGGGCAGCAGTAGGGCAGCAGTGGGGCAGCAGTAGGGCAGCAGTAGGGCAGCAGTAGGGCAGCAGTGGGGCAGCAGTAGGGCAGCATTAGGGCAGCAGTGGGGCAGCAGTGGGGCAGCTGTGGGGCAGCAGTAGGGCAGCATTAGGGCAGCAGTAGGGCAGCATTAGGGCAGCAGTGGGGCAGCAGTAGGGCAGCATTAGGGCAGCAGTGGGGCAGCAGTGGGGCAGCAGTAGGGCAGCAGTAGGGCAGCAGTAGGGCAGCAGTAGGGCAGCATTAGGGCAGCAGTGGGGCAGCAGTAGGGCAGCAGTAGGGCAGCAGTGGGGCAGCAGTAGGGCAGCAGTAGGGCAGCATTAGGGCAGCAGTGGGGCAGCAGTGGGGCAGCTGTGGGGCAGCAGTAGGGCAGCATTAGGGCAGCAGTAGGGCAGCAGTAGGGCAGCAGTAGGGCAGCATTAGGGCAGCAGTAGGGCAGCATTAGGGCAGCAGTGGGGCAGCAGTGGGGCAGCTGTGGGGCAGCAGTAGGGCAGCAGTAGGGCAGCATTAGGGCAGCAGTAGGGCAGCAGTAGTGCAGCAGTGGGGCAGCAGTAGGGCAGCAGTGGGGCAGCAGTGGGGCAGCAGTAGGGCAGCAGTAGGGCAGCAGTAGGGCAGCATTAGGGCAGCAGTAGGGCAGCATTAGGGCAGCAGTAGGGCAGCAGTAGGGCAGCAGTAGTGCAGCAGTGGGGCAGCAGTAGGGCAGCAGTGGGGCAGCAGTGGGGCAGCAGTAGGGCAGCAGTAGGGCAGCAGTAGGGCAGCATTAGGGCAGCAGTAGTGCAGCAGTGGGGCAGCAGTAGGGCAGCATTAGGGCAGCAGTAGGGCAGCATTAGGGCAGCAGTGGGGCAGCAGTGGGGCAGCAGTAGGGCAGCAGTAGGGCAGCATTAGGGCAGCAGTAGGGCAGCAGTGGGGCAGCAGTAGGGCAGCAGTAGGGCAGCAGTAGGGCAGCATTAGGGCAGCATTAGGGCAGCAGTAGGGCAGCAGTGGGGCAGCAGTAGGGCAGCAGTAGGGCAGCATTAGGGCAGCATTAGGGCAGCAGTAGGGCAGCAGTGGGGCAGCATTAGGGCAGCAGTAGGGCAGCATTAGGGCAGCAGTAGGGCAGCAGTAGTGCAGCAGTGGGGCAGCAGTAGGGCAGCAGTGGGGCAGCAGTGGGGCAGCAGTAGGGCAGCAGTAGGGCAGCAGTAGGGCAGCAGTAGGGCAGCAGTGGGGCAGCAGTAGGGCAGCATTAGGGCAGCAGTAGGGCAGCAGTAGGGCAGCAGTGGGGCAGCAGTAGGGCAGCAGTGGGGCAGCAGTAGGGCAGCAGTGGGGCAGCAGTGGGGCAGCAGTGGGGCAGCAGTGGGGCAGCTGTGGGGCAGCAGTGGGGCAGCAGTAGGGCAGCATTAGGGCAGCAGTAGGGCAGCAGTGGGGCAGCAGTGGGGCAGCAGTAGGGCAGCATTAGGGCAGCAGTAGGGCAGCATTAGGGCAGCAGTGGGGCAGCAGTAGGGCAGCATTAGGGCAGCAGTAGGGCAGCAGTAGGGCAGCAGTGGGGCAGCTATGTACCAGGATCTACGTTCCTACCCTCACCTATGAAGAACAAGAACGGATACAAGTGGCCTAAATGATCTTCCTCTGCAGGGTGGCCGGGCTCTCTTTTAGAGATAGAGCTCTGCCATCCAGATGTAGCTCCGAGTAGAGCCGTTGCTCCTCAAGGTCAAGAGAAGCCAGATGTGGTTCGAGCATCTGGTTGGGATGCCTGTCGTACACCTGTGCTGGTGAGGTGTCCGGGCCATGTCCCACTGGGAGGAGACCCAGAGGCAGACCCCAGACCCGCTGCAGAGACTACGTCTCTCAGCTGGCTGAGGAAGTCCTCGGGATCCACCAGGATGAAGCATGGGCTTCCCGTTTGAGGCTGCTGCCCGGAATCTGTTCCCAGATAAGAGACGACAACGGAACGATAAATAAGAACAATGACCCCAAATGAATTTTACCAAATGTCTTAAGAAGACTGTGGACTCTTCAGTGGGAGGACTAGAAGCCTGTCTGTGGAGCAGCGCTGAGATAAAAGTCTGTTACTGCTGGTTTAAAGACTCGTGCAGTGGATATGAAACATCGTTCATAAAGAGTGTCCGTCGTTTGGCCCCCTTTAGGTTTAGTCCCACCACGAGCTGGAACTCCTGATGATGTTTCCCAAGTCATTGATGTTTTCTTGTTTGTGCCACACCAGCACTCCACAGCAGTTAGGATGACGGTCTGATAGAACAGGCTCAGCAGGGAGTACAACCTGGTCTGGCTTTTTTTTTTGGTTGAGCAAGATGATGTGGGTGTTTCTGTGTGACCCACTGTGGGGACTGAACGAGCTACTTCTCTTCATCTGGTGTCTGACTTCAGTGCTGGAGGGTCTTACGGTGGTACTGAAGGTTTTCATTCTGCATTCACACACCTACATTTTATTGATTGTTGCTATTGATTGTTGATTCCACATTTGTTGTGTGTTGAACATTGAAAACCGTAAGAACCCCGTCCCTCCAGGACCGGAGTGTCAGTCTGTGGATCAGATATTTTAGAAAAGTCCCTAAAGATAAAATCCTGTGTTCAAGAATCCAAGAGAGAGCTCCAAAAGAGCTTCAGAACAGCTGCTAGGTGGTGCTGAGTTGGGTGGGGTTGAGCTAGAACAGCAGCTTGGTGGAACACACAACAGTTGGCTCTGAGCAGGGTGTAATGTTTGTTACCGTGGCGACAGCACCAATCACCAGCAGTCCACCATCTTTAGCCGGGTATGTTCAAACAGGAATCACTGATAATGTAAAACAGACCAAGCTGCACGACCGGGTCGTGTACTTCCAGAACCAAACAAATCACAGATCTATCATGTTTTGTTGCACCCCTGGTATCGAGGGTCCACCTGGGACTAGTATTGAGGGTCCACCTGGGACTAGTATCGAGGGTCCACCTAGGACTAGTATCGAGGGTCCACCTAGGATGTGGACCACCTAAACCAGGTGTTCTGTTGTTAATATTCTTTCTTTTTTTTACAGGGTGGTGTGTTCACTGACCAGGAAATCTCAGTTCCTTTTCCCAGCAGCCTTTATGAACGAATGTGGAATAAAAAGGTAAGTCCTGATCATGTTGATGACATCATCTCAGCCTTCCAGATGTTTACCAGAGGTTCTCTGTGTCTCTTCAGGTGGAGTCTAAGCTGGCTTTCATCCGGGACAGTTTACAGGAGATCTATGATATTTATCGTCATGGTAACCACTCCTCTACCACCTGGGATCAGGTGAAGATTAAAGAGTTCTTGGAGAGCGTCAGCAGGCAGATAAACGAGCTCAACAGCTGTGTAAGTGATCCGTTTCTAATGAAGTTTATGTGGATTTGATTTGAATCAGGTCTCTAATCATTTTTCTGTTTCAGGTTTCTGAAAACAAAAACATAAACCGAAAAACACTGAAGCGGTACTACAGGAAACTCAAGAACTGCACACAAACGGACGCGGTGAGTCGATCCTGAACCAATCCCTGACCTGTTATCAGATTTAATCCTGAAACATCTCAAACCACGGGTTGTACGGTGGCTTCACAGCAAGAGGGTCAGGGTATGAATCCTGGGGTGGGGGCGAGGCTTTCTGGTCTTTCTGTGTGGAGTTTGCATGTTCTCCCTGCGTGTGTTTTCTCTTGCTTCTTCACACTTTCCAAAAACATACATAAAGGTTGATTGACTGCTATGGAATTATTCATAGGAATTAGTGTGTGTGTGTGTGTGTGTGTGTGTGTGTGTGTGTGTGTGTGTGTGTGTGTGTGTGTGTGTGTGTGTATGTATGTGTGTGTGTGTGTGTGTGTGTATGTGTGTGTGTGTGTGTGTGTGTGTGTGTGTGTGTGTGTGTGGCCCTGCAACAGGCTAGGAACGTAGATCCTGGTTACCACGGTGAGGGTAGGAACATAGATCCTGGTTACCATGGTGAGGGTAGGAACGTAGATCCTGGTTACCATGGTGAGGGTAGGAATGTAGATCCTGGTTACCATGGTGAGGGTAGGAACATAGATCCTGGTTACCATGGTGAGGGTAGGAACATAGATCCTGGTTACCACGGTGAGGGTAGGAACATAGATCCTGGTTACCACGGTGAGGGTAGGAACGTAGATCCTGGTTACCATTGTGAGGGTAGGAACATAGATCCTGGTTACCATGGTGAGGGTAGGAACATAGATCCTGGTTACCACGGTGAGGGTAGGAACGTAGATCCTGGTTACCATGGTGAGGGTAGGAACGTAGATGCTGGTTACCATGGTGAGGGTAGGAACGTAGATCCTGGTTACCATGGTGAGGGTAGGAACGTAGATCCTGGTTACCATTGTGAGGGTAGGAACATAGATCCTGGTTACCATGGTGAGGGTAGGAACATAGATCCTGGTTACCACGGTGAGGGTAGGAACGTAGATCCTGGTTACCATGGTGAGGGTAGGAACGTAGATGCTGGTTACCATGGTGAGGGTAGGAATGTAGATCCTGGTTACCATGGTGAGGGTAGGAGGAGTCATGGTTACCATGGTGAGGGTAGGAACGTAGATCCTGGTTACCATGGTGAGGATAGGAACATAGATCCTGGTTATCATGGTGAGGGTAGGAACGTAGATCCTGGTTACCATGGTGAGGGTGGGAACGTAGATCCTGGTTACCATGGTGAGGGTAGGAACGTAGATGCTGGTTACCATGGTGAGGGTGGGAACGTAGATCCTGGTTACCATGGTGAGGGTAGGAACGTAGATCCTGGTTACCATGGTGAGGGTAGGAACGTAGATCCTGGTTACCATGGTGAGGGTAGGAACGTAGATGCTGGTTACCATGGTGAGGGTAGGAACGTAGATCCTGGTTACCATGGTGAGGGTAGGAACGTAGATCGACTGATAAATCCAGAGCTTTTCGTTTCGTCTCAGCTCTTCTCGATCTCCCTTTTCATGCGTCCCCCACTCTGACCAAGACCCCTGGTACTTAAAGGGGTGTAGGGATCTGGTGTGCCATCTCCTGAACCTCTTAAACTGAAGTCTCTTGAGATTTTAAATTCAATTCTTAATTTATATAAAACTTTTTTTATTCTGTTATTTTGTTCATTGCTGCTGTAATGAATAAATTCTTTTGTTTATTTATTTGACCCTCTACAGGGGGGCAGTGCAGCATGCTGGGAGAAGCTCAGGAAGGAGACCAGGAGGCATCTGGACCGTTTGGATCTGTTGGGGAACTCAATTAAACTTTCTGCCTTTAATGTTCTTTTCTGAAGGATTCAAATGTTAGTTTTCTGACCCGCTCATCCCGTATGGGTTGTGGGCATTATTTATTTATTTATTTATTTATTTATTTATCAGTTGAATGCCTAAATTTTTTTTCTTTTTTCAATAATTCTTCGTCTTTTTTTTAAAATTCAACTTAAAAGCATATTTCGCCATTTTTAATGAGATTTTCACAATAAAAGACCTAGAATAATGAAAAATTATTATCTTTTACACACTTTTACATTAAAATTATTTTTTTTAAATAACTTTAACGCTGTTTTGTTTTCTTAACTTTAAAGCATAATTACACAACTTTAACGAGATTTTCACAATAAAAGACAAAACTTTATAAAAATTTTATGTGTTTGAAATCCTTTTCCAGCACATATGTACATTCAGGGTTTTTTTTAGCCAGCTTTCAGGTCATTTTCAGCATCAGAGGATGAAAAAAGAAAAAAAAAACGGGCTTCGGCGTCCTCGCCCCCCGCGAGCAGGCATTCAACGCGCTGTTTCTCCGAAACAGCATACTCTAGTTATTTATCTATTTATTTTATTGTTTTATCGTAATGCCGAGCACATTCCTGACCCACATGTGTACCTCTAGAAAAGCTGACCTTTGCCAGGCCTGCGTTGGTTCCTGAGATTTCCATCTGCACAGAGAAGATTTTTAATTTTCTTTAATCTGTGCAGCAAAAAAGCAAAAAAAAAAAAAAAAAAAAGCTAAAGATAAATAATAAGCTTAAAAAAAGGCTAAAAAGCTATTTTTTTACCTGAAATATTTTCCAGTATTTTTTAGGGTCTAAAAACAGGTCTAAAAACATTTCATTTTTTATTCTGATCACATGTTTTTTTTTGTTCTTCTGAATGTGTTTTTTATTTATTTTTTTACAGCGCTTTAGAATTGTTTTTATTTATTTATTTTAATGTAAAATGCGTTCTCAGACGGTCGGATGAATTTCTATGACACTGTAGAAGCAGCACTATGGATCCTTGATCCTGATTGGTTGATTCTGATGTTATTACTTCAACATAAACTAAGAAATATGACTGTAACCATGGCAACGGGCACATGGAGGGCCCTGGTTATGATGATGACCACATTTTTATCTGTAAGAGTTGTTATATTTGCTATTTTTATAAAATGTTTTATTTAAAATAAATTAGATTTAATATAAAATCACTCTCTGATGTTTGTTTTTTTATTTGAATTTTTAAGTGTGTGGCGGCAAAAAAAGTAAAGACCCCACTAAATGTGAATCTTAATTAGTTTCCTTTCCTCTGATTATGAAATACTTACTGAAATGTTATCTTTGAGATTGGAATCAATCGTGCCAACACTAGTACACTGTGACCCAACAGGTTCTGTAAAGGGCAGGTAATCATTCCAGAGGCTCTTTCAGAATATTCAGATATCGTACCAAACATATTGTTAGATGCACAGAAAGCATTAGATCTTATAATAATTATAATAATGTATTGTACTTATATACTGCATCGATGCATCGGTCCGTCATGGTAAAGAGAGAGCTGAGCCGAAAAGCAAAGCTCTCGATTTACAAGTCGATCTACGTTCCTACCCTCACCATGGTAACCAGGATCTACATTCCTACCCCCACCATGGTAACCAGGATCTACGTTCCTACCCTCACCATGGTAACCAGGATCTACGTTCCTACCCTCACCATGGTAACCAGGATCTACGTTCCTACCCTCACCATGGTAACGAGGATCTACGTTCCTATCCTCACCATGGTAACCAGGATCTACGTTCCTATCCTCACCATGGTAACCAGGATCTACGTTCCTATCCTCACCATGGTAACCAGGATCTTCGTTCCTACCCTCACCATGGTAACCAGGATCTACGTTCCTACCCTCACCATGGTAACCAGGATCTACGTTCCTACCCTCACCATGGTAACCAGGATCTACGTTCCTACCCTCACCATGGTAACCAGGATCTACGTTCCTAACCTCACCATGGTAACCAGGATCTACGTTCCTACCCTCACCATGGTAACCAGGATCTACGTTCCTACCCTCACCATGGTAACCAGGATCTACATTCCTACCCCCACCATGGTAACCAGGATCTACGTTCCTACCCTCACCATGGTAACCAGGATCTACGTTCCTACCCTCACCATGGTAACCAGGATCTACGTTCCTACCCTCACCATGGTAACCAGGATCTACGTTCCTACCCTCACCATGGTAACCAGGATCTACGTTCCTACCCTCACCATGGTAACGAGGATCTACGTTCCTATCCTCACCATGGTAACCAGGATCTACGTTCCTATCCTCACCATGGTAACCAGGATCTACGTTCCTATCCTCACCATGGTAACCAGGATCTTCGTTCCTACCCTCACCATGGTAACCAGGATCTACGTTCCTACCCTCACCATGGTAACCAGGATCTACGTTCCTACCCTCACCATGGTAACCAGGATCTACGTTCCTACCCTCACCATGGTAACCAGGATCTACGTTCCTAACCTCACCATGGTAACCAGGATCTACGTTCCTACCCTCACCATGGTAACCAGGATCTACGTTCCTATCCTCACCGTGGTAACCAGGATCTACGTTCCTACCCTCACCATGGTAACCAGGATCTACGTTCCTACCCTCACCATGGTAACCAGGATCTACGTTCCTATCCTCACCATGGTAACCAGGATCTACGTTCCTATCCTCACCATGGTAACCAGGATCTACGTTCCTACCCTCACCATGGTAACCAGGATCTACGTTCCTACCCTCACCATGGTAACCAGGATCTACGTTCCTACCCTCACCATGGTAACCAGGATCTACGTTCCTACCCTCACCATGGTAACCAGGATCTACGTTCCTTACCCCCACCATGGTAACCAGGATTTACGTTCCTACCCTCACCATGGTAACCAGGATCTACGTTCCCACCCTCACCATGGTAACCAGGATCTACATTCCTACCCTCACCATGGTAACCAGGATCTACGTTCCTACCCTCACCATGGTAACCAGGATCTACGTTCCTCCCCTCACCATGGTAACCAGGATCTACGTTCCTACCTTCACCATGGTAACCAGGATCTACATTCCTACCCTCACCATGGTAACCAGGATCTATGTTCCTACCCTCACCATGGTAACCAGGATCTATGTTCCTACCCTCACCATGGTAACCAGGATCTACGTTCCTACCTTCACCATGGTAACCAGGATCTACATTCCTACCCTCACCATGGTAACTAGGATCTACGTTCCTACCCTCACCATGGTAACCAGCTGTGGGTGGTGACCAAAAGAATGAGATTGCGGGTGCAAGCAGCCGAAATGAGCTTCCTCTGCAGGGTGGCTGGGCTCTCACTCAGAGATCGGGTGAGGAGCTCTGCCATCCGGGTGGAGCTCGGTGTCGAGCCGCTCCTCCTCCAGGTCGAGAGGAGCCAGATGGGGTGGTTCGGGCATCTGGTCAGGATGCCCCCCGAGCGCCTCGCGGGCAGGGTGTTTAGGGCACGTCCCACCGGGAGGAGACCAAAGGGCAAACCCCGGACCCGCTGGAGAGACTATGTCTCACAGCTGGCCGGGAACGACTTGGGATCCTTCCAGGTGAGCTGGAGGATGCAGCCGGGGAGAGAGAGGCCTGGGCTGCACGTTTGAGGCTGTTGCCCCCGCGACCCGACCCCGGAACAAGCGGAAGATGACGGAACGAACGGAACGGATTCGGACAGTTTTTATCTCTTGGATACGGACTTTATTCATGGCACCTGAAGCGAGAACCAACAGTCTTAATTCATCATATTTCACTCTCCAGAGAGACACAAGGCAGGCTTGTCCGTTATCCCCTCTCCTTGTAATAGCATCACGTTCCAGTGTAAGTGTGTGAGGTATTTTGAGAGGTGGTGAGGTTCATAAGGTTTCATTAATAAACCCCTGAAGGTAAATCTGAGTCCGGCAGTGTAAACACCTCGATGCCCCCCCGTCCCTATCCATCGGCGTCCCAGTCCGGTCGCACTGTGTCCAACCTGGCAACCCAAAATCTGAAGTCCAGAATGGATCACAAAACCAGGCCGCAGTGAAGAACACCAAACTGGTCTCTCTGTATTTCACTGGGTCTGAGTGAGCGCCTCCAGTTCCTCAAGAGAGCAACCGGACGTTTCTATGGAAACCGTAAAAACACAGGAAGCACCTTCTCCAGATCGTCTCCTTCTCCTCAGCTCCTCTAGATCGTCTCCTTCTCCTCAGCTCCTCCAGATCGTCTCCTTCTCCTCAGCTCCTCCAGATCGTCTCCTTCTCCTCGGCTCCTCCAGATCGTCTCCTTCTCCTCGGCTCCTCCAGATCGTCTCCTTCTCCTCGGCTCCTCCAGATCGTCTCCTTCTCCTCGGCTCCTCCAGATCGTCTCCTTCTCCTCGGCTCCTCCAGATCGTCTCCTTCTCCTCGGCTCCTCCAGATCGTCTCCTTCTCCTCGGCTCCTCCAGATCGTCTCCTTCTCCTCGGCTCCTCCAGATCGTCTCCTTCTCCTCGGCTCCTCCAGATCGTCTCCTTCTCCTCGGCTCCTCCAGATCGTCTCCTTCTCCTCGGCTCCTCCAGATCGTCTCCTTCTCCTCGGCTCCTCCAGATCGTCTCCTTCTCCTCGGCTCCTCCAGATCGTCTCCTTCTCCTCGGCTCCTCCAGATTGTCTCCTTCTTCTCGGCTCCTCCAGATCGTCTCCTTCTCCTCAGCTCCCTCAGGACTGAACCAACTCCTCCAGACACGACGGATGCTTTTATTTATTTTATTTATCTCTGACCCCAACAAATAAATCCCCGAATGCTGAGAAATAATTTCTTAATTTGGCACTTCGTCTGGTTACAAAGTCAATCTACCTAAAACTGTATTTGGTCCACGTTTTTCGTCTCTTGGCTGTGGTCGTTGTTACTGTAAATCTGGCCGCCATTTTCCTCTGAGTCAAGCTGGACTGTTTGATTGACAACTGATTGGCGAATTATAAAATGAAGGAAGCGGGACATGAATTGTATGAATTGTAGCAGGTGGAGTATTTTAATGCATGGTTTTAATAGTTGTATTCTGCATGTTTTTATTGTGTTGTGGTTTTTAGCATGTTTTAATTGATTTTATTTACTTCACCTGCTACTAAGTGGTGCAGTCCCTGATTAGTATATAAGGTGCAGCTGTGGGCAGAAGGAGAGCGTTGGTGGCGGTATTTTTTGATGTAGAAAAAGCCTATGATATGTTGTGGAGGAAGGGACTGTTGATTACACTACGCACGATGGGGATTAGAGGGAGAATATTCAATTGGGTTCGGAGTTTCTTGGAGGGGCGGAGGATTCAGGTTAAGGTTGGGAGAGCGATGTCGTCGGTTTATGACGTGGAGAATGGGACGCCGCAGGGGAGTGTAATTAGCCCTACCTTGTTTAATGTTATGTTTAATGGTGTGTTTAGTGGGGTGGGGAATGATTTAGGTAGATCACTGTTTGCTGATGATGGGGCGTTGTGGAAGAGGGGACGGAACAGGGAGTATGTGGTTGGGAAGGTGCAGGAGGGTATAGACCGGGTGCAGGCTTGGGGTGACAGGTGGGGTTTTAGATTTTCGGTGGACAAAACAAAAGGTATGATGTTCTCGAGGGGCCGGGTTGGCACTGTGAAGGGTTTGAAGCTCTATGGTAGGCACATTGAGATGGTGGGGTCTTTTCGTTTTCTGGGTCTAACTTTTGATAGGCAGTTGGTGTGGAGGGAACATGTAAGGTACTTGGCCAGTAAGTGTGACAAGATATTAAATGTCATGAGATGTCTGGCTGGGGTGGACTGGGGGGCCAGTTTTTCAGCTTTGAGGTGCCTGTATGATGCCCTGATAAAATCCAGATTGGATTATGGATGTGTGGTTTATGGTTCGGCGGCGCCTACAGTGTTACGGGATTTAGATGTGGTGCAGGCCAAGGCCCTGAGGATTTGTTTAGGTGCTCTGAGGACTTCACCAGTGAGTGCCCTGAGGGTGGAGGCGGGTGTCATGCCACTCGCTCTGAGGAGGAAGCACCTGGCGGTGAATTATTGGGTTTCCTTGAGAGGAAAGAGCCATAATCACCCTGGGCGGGGGGTTCTGGAATGGTCCTGGGAGAGGGGTGTGAAGGAAACTTTGAGTTTTGGGTGGGTAGGGTGTTTGTGGGCACGGGAATTGGGTGTGGGGGATTTGGAGTTGGAGCGGGAGGAAAATTTTCAGATGGTGCCACAGTGGAGGCTGGGAGAGGTGAGGGTGGAATTGGGGATGGTGGGGTGGAGACGGAGGTTTGGGGATGTGAATGTGGTGGGAGCGTTTAGGAGTATTATTGAGGAGAATTATGGGGATTACACATTGGTGTTTACGGATGGTTCAAGGGATCCGGTTTCGGGGAAGACGGGTGCGGGAATGGTGGTGGAAGGGTCTGGAGTGGAGGTAGGGGTTTGTACGTCAGATCACTTATGTATTTTCACGGTGGAGTTATATGCAGTGTGGATGGCTGTGGTGTGGGCGATGCAACATGGTGGTGGGAAAGTACTTATATGCACGGACTCGTTGTCAGTGGTTCGGGCTCTTGAACTGGGGAGGGTGAGGTATCATCAACGTTTGTTTTGGGATGTTTTGAATATGGTGTCGGGGGTGATAGGAGGGTCGTTGATGTTTATGTGGGTTCCGGGCCATTCTGGGATTGGGGGGAATGAGCGAGTGGATGAGGTGGCAAAGAGGGCTGCGGATCGGGTGGTGGTGGAGAGGGTCGTGGCTCTGTCACGAGGGGAGGTGAAGGCGTTGGTCTGGAAGGGGATAATGCAGCAGTGGCAGATGGAGTGGGAGTCAGAGGTGAAGGGACGACACTTGTATGAAGTACAGAGGACGGTGGGGGTGACTGTGGATCCAGTGGGTGGTGGAAGGCGGGGGCAGGTGGTTTTTAGCAGGTTACGTATTGGGCACACAGGATTGAATGAAACGCTCAAGATTCTGGGTAAACATTTGGATGGGTGTTGTGATTTCTGTGGGGAGTTGGAAGGGGTTAGTCACGTGGTGTTAGCATGTAGAAAGTATGAGGAAGAAAGAGAGGCTATGATGGTGGTGCTGAGGAGTGATGGTGGTGCTGAGGAGTGATGGTGGTGCTGAGGAGTGATGGTGGTGCTGAGGAGTGATGGTGGTGCTGAGGAGTGTTGGGATGAGACAAGTGAGCTTGAAGGAGGTGTTTTTGTTTGGACGTCAGGGGAAGGGTTTTGGTGCCCTGTACACTTTTTTGAGGTGTACAGGGTTATTGAGGAGGATTTAAGGTTCGTGACAGTCAGTAGGTGGCGGTAATGCACCCAGGTTGGTGCTTCATGCCGCAAACTAAAAGAAGAAGAAGAAGAAGAAGGAGAGCGTCTTGCAGAGCGATCGAGGCCAGAGACCAGCAGGGTAAAGGCAGAGGGGAGCCCTCCATTTGAACTTTGGGCTGGTGGCGCGGTGGTGTGCAGGCTGATTCACCACCGCGCGGCGAGGGCTCCCCCTGAAGAAGGATACAAACGATCGATCCCTGCAAGGTGAGTGGACCCTCCCCCATCAAAGGGAGCTGATCATGGACAAGCGAGTGGACCATCCCCTGTCAAAGGGAGCTGATCATGGACAAGCGAATGGACCATCCCCTGTCAAAGGGAGCTGATCATGGACAAGCGAGTGGACCCTCCCCCAACAAAGGGAGCTGATCATGGACAAGCGAGTGGACCCTCCCCCAACAAAGGGAGCTGATCATGGACAAGCGAGTGGACCCTCCCCCAACAAAGGGAGCTGATCATGGACAAGCGAGTGGACCATCCCCTGTCAAAGGGAGCTGATCATGGACAAGCGAATGGACCATCCCCTGTCAAAGGGAGCTGATCATGGACAAGCGAGTGGACCCTCCCCCAACAAAGGGAGCTGATCATGGACAAGCGAGTGGACCCTCCCCCAACAAAGGGAGCTGATCATGGACAAGCGAGTGGACCCTCCCCCGTCAAAGGGAGCTGATCATGGACAAGCGAGTGGACCCTCCCCCGTCAAAGGGAGCTGATCATGGACAAGCGAGTGGACCCTCCCCCGTCAAAGGGAGCTGATCATGGACAAGCGAGTGGACCCTCCCCCAACAAAGGGAGCTGATCATGGACAAGCGAGTGGACCCTCCCCCGTCAAAGGGAGCTGATCATGGACAAGCGAGTGGACCCTCCCCCAACAAAGGGAGCTGATCATGGACAAGCGAGTGGACCCTCCCCCAACAAAGGGAGCTGGTCATGGACAAGCGAGTGGACCCTCCCCCGTCAAAGGGAGCTGATCATGGACAAGCGAGTGGACCCTCCCCCGTCAAAGGGAGCTGATCATGGACAAGCGAGTGGACCATTCCCCGTCAAAGGGACCTGATCATGGACAAGCGAGTTACCCGGTGGAATACCCAAGAACTCTGGTTTTCTGGACTATTGAGTACTTTTAAAGTTGTTTTTATATATAGTATATATTGTTAGTCTTTTTTAATAAATGATGTTTAACCGAGTTTTGTGGTCTGTGCCTCTGCTTTTTACCCGGTGCACCCCGCCCGATCCCGAACCGGCCGACTCGCCCTCGTGCAGCTACAAACTAAATTTCATTGGATAGTTGTGTAAATTTGTTTTACGGAGTGACAAAACAAATGCAGCTGATAAAAGTTTTCTAGGATTCAGAAAAGTTGGTAGGCTACTCAAAGGGGGTGGGGAGCTACGGGTTGGAGACCCCTGTACTAAATTTTGTGCCAGTGGGCACATAATATCAGATGTATGGAAATCCAGGAGGCCTTAGAAGGATGACAAAGTGAGATTTTCCATTTCTTTAAAGGTCCCATCTCATGTAAAATAACTCTTTCCACATTGTATCCTCTGCACACACACACACACGTTTACAACATGCATTACACCATAGTTATGAAAATATATTGATTTGGTGGAGTGCAGTCACAGACCCGGAACTATGAAAGACCGGGTATCGCTCATCCCCCCGCCCGTCCTGAGAAAGTACAAGCTCCGCCCTCTGCTCTCACTGAGCCGCTATTCCTCCGCCCATCTCTGAGCGGGAGGGGGAAGGCGGGCGTAAACCCGTACGTAGCTACAAAAAGCGTGTTTCAAGCAAGAAAATAAAAAAGACGCAGAGCAGCGAACCAGCCTGTATATCGGACGTTGAAAGAGAGTTTGTGAGGGCGTAAGGCCGGAGTGGAGGCGGGTGAGGAGGGCGGGCGAGTGGTGAGGAGGGAGGGGGGGCGTGTGTGAAGTCCGTCCTGGCTACGTCAAATGCGTCATACTTTAGACATCTGCTCATTGGTTGTTTTGTCTGAGCGTTCCAGAAATCCACAGAAAAACGGGCTAAATCACACACACACACACACACACACACACACACACACACACACACACACACACACACACACACACACACACACACACATATACAAGGCCCGGACATCACTCTTACAAGGTAGAAAACTCTGTAAAGTCCATTCTGCATGAGATGGGCCCTTTAAACTCTGTTCTATGAAACAGAGAAGAGATGGACATCAAGATGGCGGACACGCCGCTCTCTGAAGAACAAATAAAACCGAGACCAGTTTGATCAAATTCATTTTATTTTCTGCTGTTTTTTCTGCCACATTTACAAACGTGTGTAACTACAGGAACATGGAAGGCATCAACGTGGCAACGCTAAGATGGTCGTGGCTCCGTCTGACCGCGTGATTGGACGTTACCATGGTGATGGAGGTGGTTAATGGCAGGTCTTCTGGTTTCAGGCTATGGTAAATGTAGAGCGCCACCACTGGAGACAAAAGAAAGTGCAGACAGACGATCAGAGTTTAGTAATAACAGTATAAAGACTGAAGGATGGATGCAGAAGTATTTACAATGGAACTGTATGTAGTACTACAGTAATACTACTGTAGTACTACATACAGTAGTATGTACATACAGTAATACTACTGTAGTATGTACATACAGTAATACTACTGTAGTACTACATACAGTAGTATGTACATACAGTAATACTACTGTAGTACTACATACAGTAGTATGTACATACAGTAATACTACTGTAGTACTACATACAGTAGTATGTACATACAGTAATACTACTGTAGTACTACATACAGTAGTATGTACATACAGTAGTACTACTGTAGTACTACATACAGTAGTATGTAGTACTACATACAGTAGTATGTAGTACTACATACAGTAGTATGTACATACAGTAGTACTACTGTAGTACTACATACAGTAGTATGTACATACAGTAATACTACTGTAGTACTACATACAGTAGTATGTACATACAGTAGTACTACTGTAGTACTACATACAGTAGT
Organism: Neostethus bicornis; assembly: GCA_902685375.1. Taxonomy (NCBI): domain Eukaryota; kingdom Metazoa; phylum Chordata; class Actinopteri; order Atheriniformes; family Phallostethidae; genus Neostethus; species Neostethus bicornis. Next base: position 873,577 of record CACRXE010000070.1, read on the forward strand.
ATGTAGTACTACATACAGTAGTATGTAGTACTACATACAGTAGTATGTACATACAGTAATACTACTGTAGTACTACATACAGTAGTATGTACATACAGTAATACTACTGTAGTATGTACATACAGTAATACTACTGTAGTACTACATACAGTAGTATGTACATACAGTAGTACTACTGTAGTACTACATACAGTACTACAGCAGTGTGAGGGAGTCCCTCCTGTTGCTTCTCTCCCTGTCACCTTGCCACACCCATTCCCCCTCTCTAGCGGTCCGTATTACCCACCATGTCTCACACCCGGTCCCGGTTTGTCTCTTCCTTTAACACTACAACTCCAAAACCCACCTACGCACACCATGACGCACTAGACCATGCACGGGCAAACTGCGGCCCGCGGGCCACATGTGGCTCGTTAAATGTTTTAATCGGGCCTTGTTAATGTTTTATTTTCCTGTAATTCAGATGTTTCCTCTCTAGATGGCACACTAGATTTATCAACTTTGTTGAGAAAAAAACAACACTGCTCCCATTAAAATGTGTGTGTCTCCGTGATGCGCACAGTGTGCACAGATATGGAAAGCCATCAGGGCCAATACACGCACGTAAACAAGCGTGTTAGATGTTAAAACAAACAAAATGTCACATCAAGCGTTTAGATTTCAAACCTAGCGCCGCTAGATTTAAAATTTAACTCTCTTGATGTAACATTTAGCGCTTGTTTAAAATCTAGTGTCATTCTATCGGTCTAATCTAGAGGTTACCAAAGCATGCCAACCATCTGATCCTGTTCCCCCTGGTTAAATGTTAGAACTCAATGTGACCCGCCAACCCAAAGGTTTACCCATGCCTGGTCTAGACGCAGGCAGCACAGCTCAACAGAAAACCGGCTGCACTTCGTTTCTTCATTTTGATCCTCCTCTCCTGTTTCCTGTGCCCTGCCCTTATATAGTATATCACACCTGTGTCTTGTTTACCTTCTGGTTTAAGTCCTGTTCTCTTTTCCTCATTGTCAGCCCATCTGTAGTCTTGCCCTGCTAGGTTTCCCTGCTCCGCCCTAGTTTGGAACCTTTGCCTTGCCTCTACTCCGAACGCATTTGGCTTCTGCTCCTCTACAAAATCTGTCCCTGTCATCCTACCTCGAGGTGTGGTATCCTCCTGCAGCCTGTCATTCCTCCTCTTTAGATCTTCTCTTATTGTACAACTGAGTCCTCCTCCTGCTCTACACCCTTCATAGTAGGGTGCGTAGTGCTATTAATCCGGTGGCAGCGGTCCAAGCAATTCCAACCTCGCAAACCCTCATGCCCCAAATCCCTAACCGTAACACTTCCCGCTCGGTGCTGAATCGTTGCTGCGTTCATGTCCTCCTTAATTTCCATAGATTTCTAAAGTTTGTACAACACTAGAACCAATGGGAGTTATACTTGTGTTCAGATGCGGTCAGACGGATCAGTCGACAGGAGGAGGAAGCGGTCCCATCATGTCGTCTTCATCCTCCAACGGCAGCCCAAAAGGCGGCGGAGTCGGGATCTCCAGATCTAAAAGAAAACAATCATGTTTGTTCATGCGGAGCGTCAAACCAAACCGGTACAATGTGTGGTTCTCCATCTGAGCGGGTCTCTTACCCAGGTGTTCCAGGCGAGCGGGCAAGCGGAGCCGAGCTGAGCAGGAAAAACGCGGCATGGCAGAGGAAAGAGAGGGCGTGCAAGGGGGAGGGTACGGTGGAGGGGGCGGGATCATGACTGACAAACACAGGTGCTCAATCAGATTTACCGTTCACCTGTAACGGAACACCACCTGAAGCAGCTTACGTGATTGGACAGCAGGCAGGAAGAGAGAACGAGCATGGCGACGGCGAGAGGCAGAGCCCGACTGAAGCCTTAAAGAGACGGAGCGAGAGGAGAGCGGGCAGCGGCGGCGATTCTTCAGTAAGAGCGTCACTGGGAAAAACCAGCAAAGAAGAAACCACATGTTTAAAACAGAAAAACTGTCCTGACGTCTGTGTCTGTGGTCTGTCTGTAACCTCAGTGTCGTCACTGATCTAACGATGAGTCACAACATGAACACTACCATTGTTGTCCTCCGTGGGTGGAGCTTCTGGAGGCAGCAGGTCTACGTCGTCAGTAGACGATGAGAAGAAGTCGGGGACAGACGGAGAGCGAGGAGTCGAGAAGTTTTCTTCAACAACTAAGAAGACATTTGATGATCTGATGTCACAAAACCAAACTTTTATAAGTCGACTAAGAAACCGAATCAAACGTGAAATGATATTTTTTGGGTTACGTGTTGGAGATTTTTGACTACGAGTTGTAACACGTGCTAGGAATGATGCCTACTGAAAGGGAAGAAGACGGGGTATTAGTGAGGGGGCCCAGGTGAGATATGTGAGGGTAACAAGAACACAAGTCAGTTTCTAAGGCAGGGGTGGGCACACTTTTTGATCTGCGGGCCACATTGAGTTCTAACATTTGACCAGGGGGCGGAACAGGAGCAGATGGATGACATGTTTTGGTAACCTCAGCTCATTGGAGGAAAAAAAATGTGGTTTAATTTCCAATAAAAAGGAAGAAAAGCATTAAAACAAAATCTCTTATTTTGAAATGAGTTTTTAAACACTGAAAATAAAATGAATAACTATTTTATTTTGAAGGTCTCTGATCCTTCAGGAAGTCATCATCACTCTTCTCTTGACTGGCTTTTTTTTTTTTAAATCAAGCGGGTTAAATTTCAAATCTCGTACCTAGCGCTTAAAAAACGTGCGTCTAGCGTGCTAGATTTAACATGTAGCGCTGGATTACGCACGTGTAGTGACCCCGATGGCTTTCCATAGTAGCCCATAAGGCTTTGAATCTAACGCGCTTGTTTACATGACTGTCTATATCAACGCGCATGGTTTATTTTGACAGCGTGCGCATCACAGACACACACACATTTTAATGGGAGAAGTGTTGTTGTATCTAAAACATTAACAAGGTTTATTTATTTATTTTTTTCAAATTCAGGGGCCAGATTAAAACATTTAACGGGCCACATGTGGCCCGCGGGTTGTGGTTTGCCGGTGCCTGTTCTAAGGTGTCGGCAGACGGATTCTGGAAAAATTAGTCTTGATAATAATTACCGTATTTTCACAACCATAAAGCGCACATAAAAGTCTTAGATTTTCTTCAAAGTGAGCGGCGCGTCCTATGTGTGTAGTGTGTAAGGAGACCGGATGGACATCCGCTAGACATCGGCATGAACCGATCGTTCAAAGTATGGCTGCGAGCGGCGTGGGAGCGATGGATGACCAGAGGAGACCACAGCTTCCCGAAGGGTGGAAGGCAGCGCCGGGCGAGTTACGCCACAGTTTGCCAGTGGATTGTAGATGCTTGGACTAACGTGTCTGCACATTCCTGTTCATTCCTCCCACATGCATGCCAGGTTGATTGGCTGCTATGAATTAAACAGTAGGGCAGTGGCTCAGTGGTAGAGCGTTCACCCACGGACTGGAAGTAACCGGAAGTTCGCAGGTTCGATTCCACTGAGTTTACATCTAGGGATATTGGTGACGTTGTGACGTTGAATCAGTCGGGATAGACTCTGGCAGCCCCGTTTAGGATGGACGGTTTAGAAGACCAATGAATGAGAAGTTGAAGCTGGATTAAAGACAGAAGCCGAATTAAAGACAGAAGCCGGATTAAAGACTGAAGCCGGATTAAAGACAGAAGCCGAATTAAAGACTGAAGCCGGATTAAAGACAGAAGCCGGATTAAAGACTGAAGCCGGATTAAAGACAGAAGCCGAATTAAAGACTGAAGCCGGATTAAAGACAGAAGCCGGATTAAAGACTGAAGCCGGATTAAAGACTGAAGCCGGATTAAAGACAGAAGCCGGATTAAAGACAGAAGCCGAATTAAAGACTGAAGCCGGATTAAAGACAGAAGCCGAATTAAAGACTGAAGCCGAATTAAAGACAGAAGCCGAATTAAAGACTGAAGCCGGATTAAAGACTGAAGCCGGATTAAAGACTGAAGCCGGATTAAAGACAGAAGCCGGATTAAAGACAGAAGCCGGATTAAAGACTGAAGCCGGATTAAAGACTGAAGCCGGATTTAGAAGCTGGACCATGAAGTGGGAAGTAGGCCCAGGTACCTTCAGGAAGGTACCACCAAAGAGCACACGTTTCTTTCTTATTGCATGATTTACCAACAACATGAAAATATTTACCTGTCTCCAGGGTGGCAGCCGTATAAAGAGGGGCTGTTTCTGTACCCTGATTGGCTGGTTCCTCTGAGGATTGGAGAGGTGGTGGAGGAGGTGGTGGGGGCAGTAGACCTGCAGAGACATCAGGTGGAGGGGGCAGTGGGGGCAATAAACCTGCAGACACATCAGGTGGAGGGGGCGGTGGGGGCAGTAAACCTGCAGAGACATCAGGGGATGGGGGGGGGCGGGGGCAAAACGCCTCCGGACAAATCGGGTGGAGGAGGGGGCGGGGGCAAAACGCCTCCAGACAAATCGGGTGGAGGAGGGGGCGGGGGCAAAACACCTCCGGACAAATCAGGTGGAGGAGGAGGCGGGGGCAAAACGCCTCCGGACAAATCGGGTGGAGGAGGAGGCGGGGCCAATGCACTTGTTGAAAACTCAGGTGGAGGAGGGGGCGGAACCAGCCCACCTGCTGACATATCAAGTGGAGGAGGGGGCGGGACAAAGGTGTTGATGACATCATCAGAATCAGCCAAGACTTCGGTAGGAGGCGAGGGTTGTTCCAGCAGCGTGCTGATGATGTCACAGTCGGGTGGAGACTGCCAGGTCATGGGCAGAGTGGGCGGAGCCACAGGTTTTCCAAAGCTGGATCTACAGTAAAGATGAAAGGTATCATTCTTTGAACAACGGACCCCTCCCTCAGTGGACGTAAGTCTTACCCGCCGGCAGGTGGAGCCATCGGGCACTGGACCGGTTCCAAGGACCTAAAACCAGAGAGACACTTGATCTTAATCTGTTTCTTGGTCTTCACGGACCGTCTCGTTACCAACACGGACCGTGGAGCATAGATGATCTAAAGAACTACAAACATGGAGGACGGAGGCTTGAGTTCATGTCACGTCATCATCTCTGTTCTCTGATTGAACAGGACGTTTTCCCATCGCTGCAATCGTATAATAAAGTCTACAATCCCTGACCTAGTTGCTGAAGGACACTGATAGGAGGCATTTCTCGTGATGGCAGCAGGTCCGTGTCGCGCTCGACAGTTTTTGTTGAATGTTTTTGTTTTTTATTGACGTTTTAAGATGATCGGCTTCATCAGCGAGGAGGACAAGTTAGAGCGGATCGCTGAGATGTTCCATGCACATTCTGTTCCATGGAGGCACGAGGTGGCACGGTGGTGCAGGGGTTAGCATGTTGGTCTCACAGCAAGAAGGTCAGGGTTCAAGTCCCAGAGTGTGGTCCTTTCTGTGTGTAGTTTACATGTTCTACCTGTGTATGTGTGGGTTTTCTCTGGTTTCCTCTAAAAACATACGTTAGGTTGATTGGCTGCTGGGAATGAGTGTGTGTGTGGATGGTTGTCTGTGTGTGTGGTGAGAGACAGGCAACCTGTTCGGGGTGTATCCTGCCTCTTGCCCGAAAGCAGCCAGGATAGGCTGCAGCAATCCCCATGACCATATTAGGAATGAGCCTTTCAGAAGACAAAATGAAACAAATGCAGAAGTTTGAGAGCCGCACGATAAAATCTGTCTGCTGGAGGATTAAAGTAGATAGAGATAAATAAAACTTTATTAATCTCCCGCAGGATAAATTCTGGTTTCCAGCAGCAACAGAAATCACACAAACTGTACAAACAAATAAATAAAAACAACACACACAAAAAATAAAATAGGACTCTGTTCCTTCCAGAAACATCTGTCTGAGGGCTGAAGAGGTGAACGACCTCCTGAAGGGCTCAGTCCTGCAGCGCAGTGAGAGGAACCTCTTACTTCAGGTCGTCTTCTGGGTCGTGATAACATCATGAAGAGGGTGATGGGGGTTATTCAGGACACCCTGCATTAAAGCCCTCATCCTCCCCTCCAAAACAGCTCCCACAGTGTCCGCATTTCTCCACAGATGCACATTTCCTTATCAGACTGTCCAGTCTATTGTTGTCCTCCCCAGTAGACGACCACAACAACAGACTGATAGAAGATGTTCAACATGTCACCACACATGAAAAGTCTCAAGCCTTCTAAAGAAAACCAGCCTGCTCTGTCCTTCCTTATGCAGGGCCCGAGCCTGCTCTGTCCTTCCTTATGCAGGGTCTGAGCCTGTTCTGTCCTTCCTTATGCAGGGCCAGAGCCTGCTCTGTCCTTCCTTATGCAGGGCCTGAGCCTGCTCTGTCCTTCCTTATGCAGGGCCCGAGCCTGCTCTGTCCTTCCTTATGCAGGGCCTGAGCCTGCTCTGTCCTTCCTTATGCAGGGCCCGAGCCTGCTCTGTCCTTCCTTATGCAGGGCCTGAGCCTGCTCTGTCCTTCCTTATGCAGGGCCCGAGCCTGCTCTGTCCTTCCTTATGCAGGGCCCGAGCCTGCTCTGTCCTTCCTTATGCAGGGCCTGAGCCTGTTCTGTCCTTCCTTATGCAGGGCCCGAGCCTGCTCTGTCCTTCCTTATGCAGGGCCCGAGCCTGCTCTGACCTCCAGTCTGCAGTCAAGATCCACAGTATGACGTCAAAATGATGACTTTGATCAAAAAGACTTTCTGTTCTTGGAAGAAGTTTTATCCAGGATCATTATTTCTTCACCTGGACGTGTTCTAGATGTGGTCCCACATTAAGACACTCCGCTTTGCAGAATATATACACCAGACCCCTGCTGTATAGACCAAACTCATTTTGCTCTGCGGGGCGAATCCAGCTTTGTCTGATCTATAGTGGGCCGGGTCAATCAGTCAGTCAGTCATCTTCTACCCGTCTGTCCCTTTAGGGGTCGTGTGGGGTACCGGAGCCCATCCTGGGCCGGGTCAGTAAATTTATTGTAAAATTACATTGAACGAAGAATAAGTCCATTTTTTTTCTTTTATTGTTACTAATAATTAGTGCAAATAAGAATAAATTAATTATAAAACCGTTAAGTTTTGGACTTTTAACCTAAAAACTTTTAAAAGTTTTGAGCAACACTTTTTTTTGTTTGTTTTTTTTTTCCTCTTCTTCTTCTCCCGTAGTCCCAGGGAGCTCTTGGACCCATTGGGAATCGAACCAGGTTCTCCCGGTCAAAAGACGGTATCTCTACCACTAGGCCAACGCCCCATGGGACCTCGACTTGACCTGGGACTTTTTACTCGGTTAAACATTTGTTTTAGTTCGTTATCGTCACTGATTTCAGCGAAAGTTACAAAACATTTAGTCACAGTTTTGTGGAACTTTGAAAACATTATTTTCAACATCTGGGAAGAAATTTAAACAAATGAATAAATTTCACAGTAATTTCTCTGTCTGTTTAAAATTAGTTGACGTAGGACATTCTGCACATGCTCAGAATCAATCAGATAAAGAAGGTGGAAGATTTTAAGTATCTAGGATCAACAGTCCAGAGCAATGGAGAGTGTGGAAAAGAGGTGAAGAAGCGTGTTCAGGCAGGCTGGAACGGGTGGAGGAAAGTATCAGGTGTGATGTGTGATAGAAGAGTTTCAGATAAAAGGAAAGTGTAGAAAACCGTGGTGAGAGCGGCCATGCTGATTGGTCTAGAGACAGTGTGGTGAGAGCGGCCATGCTGATTGGTCTAGAGACAGCGTGGTGAGAGCGGCCATGCTGATTGGTCTAGAGACAGCGTGGTGAGAGCGGCCATGCTGATTGGTCTAGAGACAGCGTGGTGAGAGCGGCCATGCTGATTGGTCTAGAGACAGTGTGGTGAGAGCGGCTATGCTGATTGGTCTAGAGACAGTGTTGTGAGAGCGGCCGTGCTGATTGGTCTAGAGACAGCGTGGTGAGAGCGGCCATGCTGATTGGTCTAGAGACAGTGTTGTGAGAGCGGCCGTGCTGATTGGTCTAGAGACAGCGTGGTGAGAGCGGCCATGCTGATTGGTCTAGAGACAGTGTGGTGAGAGCGACCATGCTGATTGGTCTAGAGACAGCGTGGTGAGAGCGGCCATGCTGATTGGTCTAGAGACAGTGTGGTGAGAGCGGCCATGCTGATTGGTCTAGAGACAGTGTGGTGAGAGCGGCCATGCTGATTGGTCTAGAGACAGTGTCACTGAGGAAAAGACAGGAAACAGAGATGTTTGTATCAGAGATGAAGATGCTGAGGATCTCTCTGGGAGTGACCAGGATGGACAGGATCAGAGGAACAGCACATGTTAGAGGTTTTAAAGTCAGAGAGGTCAGACTGAGATGGTTTGGACATGTACAGAGGAGAGAGAGAGAGTACATCAGAAGAAGGATGCTGGGTTTGGAACCACCAGGAAAGAGGACTAGAGGAAGACCAAAGAGGAGGTTCATGGATACAGTGAAGGAAGACATGAAGATAGTTGGTGTGACTGAAGAGGATGCAGGAGATAGGGTTAGATGGAAGAAACTGACTTGCTGTGGCGCCCCCTGAATGCCGAAAGGAGAAGAAGAAGAAGATCCCATGGGCCGTGCTGAACCTTCTGGGGGGCCACATGCGGCCTGTGGGCCGTATGTTTGACACCTCTGATTGTTTAAGACCTTCCAAACCTTCTCTTGAGGGAGTATTTGGGCATGACTGTGTCCATTTAGACCCCTGTGTTCAAGCAACACTGTCATCTCTGTTCTCTGATTGGTTAGAACGTTTTGCAGTCATAAGCTAATGCCTGCAATCCCTGACCTAGTTGATGAAGGTAAATGAACTTGATCGGAGGCACTAGGTGGCGCCATCCTGGTGAACATCCTTCAGTAAATACCTGATGGAGGCGCCGTGTTTCCGGATTGTTCCTGTTCTGTCGGCCTGTTTCCCAGAGACCTGAGAAGAGGGACAAACAGCATCAATAGAGGCCTCTCTGATCCCAAACATTTTCCCACGCTAAACAAAGAACCGTGTGTGCAGCATCGGTGAGAGCACGCCGAGTGACCGTGAAGAAAAGGAGGGCCTGCCAAAAGCAGGCCTCACAAAGATCAGCAAAATGTTTCCAAAAGAAATCAGGCATTATGACGAAGCGGGTTTCCGTGGTTCTGCAGCTTCCTGTGCTGTGTTTCATTTCTGACTAAAGCGCATGTAAAGTCCCAACACTTCATCACACCGCAGTCATGAGCATGTTGGATCCTGTCAGACACGAACACGACCCGTTCAGATTCAGTCTTAATCATTTCTTATTTTTGTGGAACAAACAGTGAAACACAACGGGCTTTTATTGTGAAATCTCATTTTCAGGTGTTTCCATCAACATTATTCATGATTTTTTTTTTCTCATTCATGCCCGTTGGAATCTTTTATGACTAAGGATGGGGTACACATATCGTTTGGCACCGGTGTCAGGTTGGCATTTTTTAAAGAGATAGAAAACTATCTGATTAAAAGGTTCCGATTTGTCCTCTTCCACTTATCCAGGGCCAGGTCGCCGGGGGCAACAGCCTCTGACGGGAACCCCAGGCTTCTCTCACCCCGGCTGCACCCTCCAGCTCACCCAGGAGGATCCTGAGGTGTTCCCTTGTTCAGCTGTGAGACATAGTCTCTCCAGCAGGTCCAGGGTCTGCCTCTTGGTCTCCTCCTGTTGGGACGTGCCCGAAACACCTCACTAGCGAGGCGCTCGGGAGGCATCCTGACCAGATTCCGAACCACCCCATCTGGCTTCACTCAACCTGAAGGAGGAGCGGCTCGACACCGAGCTCCTTCCTTATTGGTGTTCGTTTCTTTTTTTTCTTACTGGTGTTCTTAACGGTATCGGCAGAGAGGCGGAGCATGAGATCAAACACAGCGGGTACTACTGTTTCATTTGCGTCTAACGAGCCGATTCCAAATCCTGCGTGAACGCTGCACCGCAGGGTGTAGACCTGCGCCCACTTGAAGCAACTAAAAGTTTCAAAACAAATTGAAATTCGACACTGTGTATTTTTTTAGACATCTTGTCTAAATTTAAACATTTACATTTAAGATCCTCCCGCGGATACAAGCGGCCAAAATGAGCTTCCGCCGCAGGGTGGCTGCCCTCTCACTCAGAGATCGGGTGAGGAGCTCTGCCATCCAGGAGGAGCTCGGTGTCGAGCCGCTCCTCCTCCAGGATCAGAGAAGCCAGATGGGGTGGTTCGGGCACCTGGTCAGGATGCCCCCCGAGCGCCTCGCTGGTGAGGTGTTTCAGGCACGTCCCACCGGGAGGAGACCAAGGGCCACACAATGGACCTGCTGGAGAGACTATGTCTCACAGCTGGCCGGGGAACACCTCAGGATCCTCCTGGGTGAGATGGAGGATGCAGCTGAGGTGAGAGAAGCCTGGGCTTCCCGTCTGAGGCTGTTGCCCCCGGCGACCCGGCCCTGGATAAGTGGAAGACGACGGAACGGATCGGAACATTTAAGATGGCGTAACTTCAAATTGCCTGATTTTTAAAGTTTACATTCGATAAAATAAAGCAAAGTTTTAAAAAAGTTTTAAATATGTGTGAATTTTGTGATGTTTTTTACAGTGTTGGATAAAAAATAAACAGACCGTTTGTTAATAATGGATGCTGTTTTTAGTTTTAAAACAAGAACATGTTCATTATGTATTCAGATCATTTTATTTTAAAGGAAGTTAAGTTAATATTTTAATTTAAGTAGTTTCAAAATAAAATGTTTTTTTTGCATCCACATTTTCTGTTTTTTTTCCTCTACTTGTTTTTACACTAAAAAAAGTATCAATAAGATACAGGATCGATAAGATGAGCTCTCCTGTCAGTATTCCACATTTTGTTTTTGGCCATAGATTTTTTTCTCCATCATGCCTGTATTTAAAAATAAACAGAAAGTGTTTTAGAGCACGTGCTCTGCTCACTCTTGGTCCCAAAACAAGGCACCATTTTTGTATAAAAATATCAAAGTTCATGTGCCAGCTTTGCAAAAATGATGCCCATCACACTGTTTTTGTGACCTCAAACAAGATTTACACCGTGTCATGCACACACCCAGGAAGCGGGACTAAGCAGGGAGCGAGAAGAGGGGTGAATTCTCAGTGTCAAAAACCAAATTGAATCTAAATTAATGTGTTTTGAAGCTTTTCTTTTGGCAAATATCGTTTTTATGAGAAAATAAAAGATATGTATGTATATCTGTTATGAAATTAAAAAAAAACTTTGCGGTCTGGGTTTAAGTTACTGCTCATTTATATCTGGTTCAAGTTGTGACTGTAAATCCTCACCTTTATTCCGTGGCCCAGTCCGTCCAGTTGTTGGTAATTGATTGGCTGACGGGTGTACGGAGGATGGGTCTGTGGGGATGTTGGAGGAACGATCTTGTTTCCACGAGGAAGTCGTCTCACTGCCGTGAAGATGCCGATTTCTCGACGAGAAACCTTTTCTTTATGCATCTCAACAATCTGAGGACCAGTATGTTGTTAGCATCACCATCATAACCGTCGCTACGGCGATAAAAGTTACGACCCTCCAGGATCTACGTTCCTACCCTCACCATGGTAACCAGGATCTACAATCCTACCCTCACCATGGTAACCAGGATCTACGTTCCTACCCTCACCATGGTAACCAGGATCTACGTTCCTACCCTCACCATGGTAACCATGATCTACGTTCCTACCCTCACCATGGTAACCAGGATCTACGTTCCTACCCTCACCATGGTAACCAGGATCTACGTTCCTACCCTCACCATGGTAACCAGGATCTACGTTCCTACCCTCACCATGGTAACCAGGATCTACGTTCCAGATGATTAACTTACCTGTCCAATCAGGTTGATTGATGATTCCATGTTGTGAAGCTGGTTCATCTGAGCATCAAGCAAACTCAGGATGCTATTGGCCATGGCGCTGATCTGGTAAGCAACGCTGGCCAGTGATTGGGTGGTGAAGTTTTTCGTTTCTTCCAATGCTTTGCTGTCGTCTCCTGACTGAAAACCATAGAAACTGTTAGTCTGATTAAAAACTATGGAATCGCTTCATCACGTCCAGACTTCAGAATAAAGTTCCTTAGATTTCTTTGATTATTGAAATTTATTGTTTTTTTTATTTGAATTAATCAGATTTGTTTTTGTTGAACCACATAAAGAATTCCTCCAGGCCTGAGGTCGGAGGGTGTAACCGATCACTAATTGTATTTGAAATGTTTTCACAGTTTGATTAAACAATGTGTGTTTCCTAGTAAACATGTCAGAAGCACATCCTGGAGCTTCTTTAGAGATTACTCAGCTCTGAGTCTTTCCTTATAAACCTGTAATTACCTGGTAAGTCATTAAAGTTCCACTGACTAATCACCCGTTACATCATTAAAAAACAACCGTCTGAGTTTAAACTTCTAAAATTAGCCAGTATCTACGCTGAGTCAGACATGCTGAGTCAGGAATGCTGAGTCAGACCGGTTAACATCGCTCCACCACCGTTAAATAAAAAAAATCCGTTTACTGACACGTACATAAAACAAAGTTCAAACAAACTAGGTCATGCAAGGGCAAACCATGGCCCGCGGGTCACATGTGGCCCGTTAATTATTTTAATCTGGCCGCAAAACTTGAAAAAAATTAAATAAATAAACCTTGTGAATGATTTTTTTCTCCTGTAATTCTGATGTTCCATCACTAGATGGCGCCAAAGATACAACAACACTGCTCCCATTAAAATGTGTGTGTCTCCGTGATGCCCACAAAATAAACAGTGTACAAATATATGGAAAGCCATCAGGGCCAATACACACACGTAAACAAGTGTGTTAGATGTGACATCAAGCGTTTAGATTTCAAACCTAGCGCCGCTAGATTTTAAATTTAACATCTTGATGTAATATTTAGCTCTTGTTTAAAATCTAGCATCATTCTATCGTCTAATCTAGAGGTTACCAAAACATGCCATCCGTCTGATCCTGTTCCCCCTGGTCAAATGTTAGAACTCAATGTGGCCCGCGAACCAAAAAGTTTATCCACCCCTGAGTTAGGCAGAACCATTAAAACCAGGCTTTAAAACAAACATGAAAGAAAGAACGGAGCAGGACAAGTGAAGTCTTCTTTTTGGTCGTCTGCTCGGGAGACAACAATCAGCTGGACAGACTGATAGGGGACTGTGTATTTTCAAAATGGAGAGAGTACCCTAAAATCTGAGGGGATCCGATGTTTTCAAAAAGCCTAAAGTTAGATTCAATGTAAAACAACAGGGTCTCTGCTGTTGGTGTAAATTTATGGAACAGATTAGAACAGAACATCAAAGACTGCAGAAGACTGAGTCGATTTAAAAGTTTATATAAAAAGAAAATTATAAAATCATACATGTAAACAAACTGTTAACTTATCATGTAAATAAACTGATAAGTTATCATGTAAATAAACTGTTAACTTATCATTAAATAAACTGTTAACTTATCATGTAAATAAACTGTTAACTTATCATGTAAATAAACTGATAACTTATCATGTAAATAAACTGTTAACTTATCATGTAAACAAACTGTTAACTTATCATGTAAACAAACTGATAACTTATCATGTAAATAAACTGTTAACTTATCATTAAATAAACTGTTAACTTATCATGTAAATAAACTGATAACTTATCATGTAAATAAACTGATAACTTATCATGTAAATAAACTGTTAACTTATCATGTAAATAAACTGTTAACTTATCATGTAAATAAACTGATAACTTATCATGTAAATAAACTGATAACTTATCATGTAAATAAACTGTTAACTTATCATTAAATAAACTGTTAACTTATCATTAAATAAACTGTTAACTTATCATGTAAATAAACTGTTAACTTATCATGTAAATAAACTGATAACTTATCATGTAAATAAACTGTTAACTTATCATGTAAATAAACTGATAACTTATCATTAAATAAACTGATAACTTATCATGTAAATAAACTGATAACTTATCATGTAAATAAACTGATAACTTATCATGTAAATAAACTGATAACTTATCATGTAAATAAACTGATAACTTATCATGTAAATAAACTGTTAACTTATCATGTAAATAAACTGATAACTTATCATGTAAATAAACTGATAACTTATCATGTAAATAAACTGATAACTTATCATGTAAATAAACTGATAACTTATCATGTAAATAAACTGTTAACTTATCATGTAAATAAACTGATAACTTATCATGTAAATAAACTGTTAACTTATCATGTAAATAAACTGTTAACTTATCATGTAAATAAACTGATAACTTATCATGTAAATAAACTGTTAACTTATCATGTAAATAAACTGATAACTTATCATGTAAATAAACTGATAACTTATCATGTAAATAAACTGTTAACTTATCATGTAAATAAACTGATAACTTATCATGTAAATAAACTGATAACTTATCATTAAATAAACTGTTAACTTATCATGTAAATAAACTGATAACTTATCATGTAAATAAACTGATAACTTATCATGTAAATAAACTGATAACTTATCATGTAAATAAACTGATAACTTATCATGTAAATAAACTGATAACTTATCATTAAATAAACTGTTAACTTATCATGTAAATAAACTGATAACTTATCATGTAAATAAACTGTTAACTTATCATGTAAATAAACTGATAACTTATCATGTAAATAAACTGATAACTTATCATGTAAATAAACTGTTAACTTATCATGTAAATAAACTGTTAACTTATCATGTAAATAAACTGATAACTTATCATGTAAATAAACTGATAACTTATCATGTAAATAAACTGTTAACTTATCATGTAAATAAACTGATAACTTATCATGTAAATAAACTGATAACTTATCATGTAAATAAACTGTTAACTTATCATGTAAATAAACTGATAACTTATCATGTAAATAAACTGATAACTTATCATGTAAATAAACTGATAACTTATCATGTAAATAAACTGATAACTTATCATGTAAATAAACTGATAACTTATCATGTAAATAAACTGTTAACTTATCATGTAAATAAACTGATAACTTATCATGTAAATAAACTGATAACTTATCATGTAAATAAACTGTTAACTTATCATGTAAATAAACTGATAACTTATCATATAAATAAACTGTTAACTTATCATGTAAATAAACTGATAACTTATCATGTAAATAAACTGTTAACTTATCATGTAAATAAACTGTTAACTTATCATGTAAATAAACTGTTAACTTATCATGTAAATAAACTGATAACTTATCATGTAAATAAACTGTTAACTTATCATGTAAATAAACTGTTAACTTATCATGTAAATAAACTGATAACTTATCATGTAAATAAACTGTTAACTTATCATGTAAATAAACTGTTAACTTATCATGTAAATAAACTGTTAACTTATCATGTAAATAAACTGATAACTTATCATGTAAATAAACTGTTAACTTATCATGTAAATAAACTGATAACTTATCATGTAAATAAACTGATAACTTATCATGTAAATAAACTGTTAACTTATCATGTAAATAAACTGTTAACTTATCATGTAAATAAACTGTTAACTTATCATGTAAATAAACTGATAACTTATCATGTAAATAAACTGATAACTTATCATGTAAATAAACTGTTAACTTATCATGTAAATAAACTGTTAACTTATGTAAATAAACTGTTAACTTATCATGTAAATAAACTGATAACTTATCATGTAAATAAACTGATAACTTATCATGTAAATAAACTGTTAACTTATCATGTAAATAAACTGTTAACTTATCATGTAAATAAACTGTTAACTTATCACGTAAATAAACTGATAACTTATCATGTAAATAAACTGTTAACTTATCATGTAAATAAACTGATAACTTATGTAAATAAACTGATAACTTATCATGTAAATAAACTGTTAACTTATCATGTAAATAAACTGTTAACTTATCATGTAAATAAACTGATAACTTATCATGTAAATAAACTGTTAACTTATCATGTAAATAAACTGTTAACTTATCATGTAAATAAACTGATAACTTATCATGTAAATAAACTGATAACTTATCATGTAAATAAACTGTTAACTTATCATGTAAATAAACTGATAACTTATCATGTAAATAAACTGATAACTTATCATGTAAATAAACTGTTAACTTATCATGTAAATAAACTGTTAACTTATCATTAAATAAACTGATAACTTATCATGTAAATAAACTGTTAACTTATCATGTAAATAAACTGTTAACTTATCATGTAAATAAACTGATAACTTATCATGTAAATAAACTGATAACTTATCATGTAAATAAACTGTTAACTTATCATGTAAATAAACTGTTAACTTATCATGTAAATAAACTGATAACTTATCATTAAATAAACTGATAACTTATCATTAAATAAACTGTTAACTTATCATTAAATAAACTGTTAACTTATCATGTAAATAAACTGTTAACTTCTCATGTAAATAAACTGTTAACTTATCATGTAAATAAACTGATAACTTATCATGTAAATAAACTGTTAACTTATCATGTAAATAAACTGTTAACTTATCATGTAAATAAACTGATAACTTATCATTAAATAAACTGTTAACTTATCATGTAAATAAACTGTTAACTTATCATGTAAATAAACTGTTAACTTCTCATGTAAATAAACTGTTAACTTATCATGTAAATAAACTGTTAACTTATCATGTAAATAAACTGATAACTTATCATGTAAATAAACTGATAACTTCTCATGTAAATAAACTGTTAACTTATCATGTAAATAAACTGTTAACTTATCATGTAAATAAACTGATAACTTCTCATGTAAATAAACTGTTAACTTATCATGTAAATAAACTGTTAACTTCTCATGTAAATAAACTGTTAACTTATCATGTAAATAAACTGTTAACTTCTCATGTAAATAAACTGTTAACTTATCATGTAAATAAACTGTTAACTTATCATGTAAATAAACTGATAACTTATCATGTAAATAAACTGATAACTTCTCATGTAAATAAACTGTTAACTTATCATGTAAATAAACTGTTAACTTATCATGTAAATAAACTGATAACTTCTCATGTAAATAAACTGTTAACTTATCATTTAAATAAACTGTTAACTTATCATGTAAATAAACTGATAACTTATCATGTAAATAAACTGATAACTTCTCATGTAAATAAACTGTTAACTTATCATGTAAATAAACTGTTAACTTATCATGTAAATAAACTGATAACTTCTCATGTAAATAAACTGTTAACTTATCGTGTAAATAAACTGATAACTTATCATGTAAATAAACTGTTAACTTATCATGTAAATAAACTGATAACTTATCATGTAAATAAACTGTTAACTTATCATGTAAATAAACTGTTAACTTATCATGTAAATAAACTGTTAACTTATCATGTAAATAAACTGTTAACTTATCATGTAAATAAACTGATAACTTATCATGTAAATAAACTGTTAACTTATCATGTAAATAAACTGTTAACTTATGTAAATAAACTGTTAACTTATCATGTAAATAAACTGATAACTTATCATGTAAATAAACTGTTAACTTATCATGTAAATAAACTGTTAACTTATCATGTAAATAAACTGTTAACTTATCATGTAAATAAACTGTTAACTTATCATGTAAATAAACTGTTAACTTATCATGTAAATAAACTGATAACTTATCATGTAAATAAACTGTTAACTTATCATGTAAATAAACTGATAACTTATCATGTAAATAAACTGTTAACTTATCATGTAAATAAACTGTTAACTTATGTAAATAAACTGTTAACTTATCATGTAAATAAACTGTTAACTTATCATGTAAATAAACTGTTAACTTATCATGTAAATAAACTGTTAACTTATCATGTAAATAAACTGATAACTTATCATGTAAATAAACTGTTAACTTATCATGTAAATAAACTGTTAACTTATCATGTAAATAAACTGTTAACTTATCATGTAAATAAACTGTTAACTTATGTAAATAAACTGTTAACTTATCATGTAAATAAACTGTTAACTTATGTAAATAAACTGTTAACTTATCATGTAAATAAACTGTTAACTTATCATGTAAATAAACTGTTAACTTATCATGTAAATAAACTGATAACTTATCATGTAAATAAACTGATAACTTATCATTAAATAAACTGATAACTTATCATGTAAATAAACTGATAACCTATCATGTAAATAAACTGATAACTTATCATGTAAATAAACTGTTAACTTATGTAAATAAACTGTTAACTTATCATGTAAATAAACTGTTAACTTATGTAAATAAACTGTTAACTTATCATGTAAATAAACTGTTAACTTATGTAAATAAACTGTTAACTTATCATGTAAATAAACTGTTAACTTATGTAAATAAACTGTTAACTTATCATGTAAATAAACTGTTAACTTATCATGTAAATAAACTGTTAACTTATCATGTAAATAAACTGATAACTTATCATGTAAATAAACTGATAACTTATCATGTAAATAAACTGATAACTTATCATTAAATAAACTGATAACTTATCATGTAAATAAACTGATAACTTATCATGTAAATAAACTGATAACTTATCATGTAAATAAACTGATAACTTATCATGTAAATAAACTGTTAACTTATCATGTAAATAAACTGTTAACTTATCATGTAAATAAACTGTTAACTTATCATGTAAATAAACTGTTAACTTATCATGTAAATAAACTGTTAACTTATCATGTAAATAAACTGTTAACTTATCATGTAAATAAACTGATAACTTATCATGTAAATAAACTGTTAACTTATCATGTAAATAAACTGATAACTTATCATGTAAATAAACTGTTAACTTATCATGTAAATAAACTGATAACTTATCATGTAAATAAACTGTTAACTTATCATGTAAATAAACTGTTAACTTATCATGTAAATAAACTGATAACTTATCATTAAATAAACTGATAACTTATCATGTAAATAAACTGTTAACTTATCATGTAAATAAACTGTTAACTTATCATGTAAATAAACTGTTAACTTATCATGTAAATAAACTGTTAACTTATCATGTAAATAAACTGATAACTTATCATGTAAATAAACTGTTAACTTATCATGTAAATAAACTGTTAACTTATCATGTAAATAAACTGATAACTTATCATGTAAATAAACTGTTAACTTATCATGTAAATAAACTGATAACTTATCATGTAAATAAACTGTTAACTTATCATGTAAATAAACTGTTAACTTATCATGTAAATAAACTGATAACTTATCATGTAAATAAACTGATAACTTATCATGTAAATAAACTGTTAACTTATCATGTAAATAAACTGATAACTTATCATGTAAATAAACTGATAACTTATCATGTAAATAAACTGATAACTTATCATGTAAATAAACTGATAACTTATCATGTAAATAAACTGTTAACTTATCATGTAAATAACCTGATAACTTATCATGTAAATAAACTGATAACTTATCATGTAAATAAACTGTTAACTTATCATGTAAATAAACTGATAACTTATCATGTAAATAAACTGTTAACTTATCATGTAAATAAACTGATAACTTATCATGTAAATAAACTGTTAACTTATCATGTAAATAAACTGATAACTTATCATGTAAATAAACTGATAACTTATCATGTAAATAAACTGTTAACTTATCATGTAAATAAACTGATAACTTATCATGTAAATAAACTGATAACTTATCATGTAAATAAACTGATAACTTATCATGTAAATAAACTGATAACTTATCATGTAAATAAACTGTTAACTTATCATGTAAATAAACTGATAACTTATCATGTAAATAAACTGATAACTTATCATGTAAATAAACTGTTAACTTATCATGTAAATAAACTGATAACTTATCATGTAAATAAACTGATAACTTATCATGTAAATAAACTGTTAACTTATCATGTAAATAAACTGATAACTTATCATGTAAATAAACTGATAACTTATCATGTAAATAAACTGTTAACTTATCATGTAAATAAACTGTTAACTTATCATGTAAATAAACTGATAACTTATCATGTAAATAAACTGTTAACTTATCATGTAAATAAACTGATAACTTATCATTAAATAAACTGATAACTTATCATGTAAATAAACTGATAACTTATCATGTAAATAAACTGATAACTTATCATGTAAATAAACTGTTAACTTATCATGTAAATAAACTGATAACTTATCATGTAAATAAACTGATAACTTATCATGTAAATAAACTGTTAACTTATCATGTAAATAAACTGTTAACTTATCATTAAATAAACTGATAACTTATCATGTAAATAAACTGTTAACTTATCATGTAAATAAACTGTTAACTTATCATGTAAATAAACTGATAACTTATCATGTAAATAAACTGATAACTTATCATGTAAATAAACTGTTAACTTATCATGTAAATAAACTGTTAACTTATCATGTAAATAAACTGATAACTTATCATTAAATAAACTGATAACTTATCATTAAATAAACTGTTAACTTATCATTAAATAAACTGTTAACTTATCATGTAAATAAACTGTTAACTTCTCATGTAAATAAACTGTTAACTTATCATGTAAATAAACTGATAACTTATCATGTAAATAAACTGTTAACTTATCATGTAAATAAACTGTTAACTTATCATGTAAATAAACTGATAACTTATCATTAAATAAACTGTTAACTTATCATGTAAATAAACTGTTAACTTATCATGTAAATAAACTGTTAACTTCTCATGTAAATAAACTGTTAACTTATCATGTAAATAAACTGTTAACTTATCATGTAAATAAACTGATAACTTATCATGTAAATAAACTGATAACTTCTCATGTAAATAAACTGTTAACTTATCATGTAAATAAACTGTTAACTTATCATGTAAATAAACTGATAACTTCTCATGTAAATAAACTGTTAACTTATCATGTAAATAAACTGTTAACTTCTCATGTAAATAAACTGTTAACTTATCATGTAAATAAACTGTTAACTTCTCATGTAAATAAACTGTTAACTTATCATGTAAATAAACTGTTAACTTATCATGTAAATAAACTGATAACTTATCATGTAAATAAACTGATAACTTCTCATGTAAATAAACTGTTAACTTATCATGTAAATAAACTGTTAACTTATCATGTAAATAAACTGATAACTTCTCATGTAAATAAACTGTTAACTTATCATTTAAATAAACTGTTAACTTATCATGTAAATAAACTGATAACTTATCATGTAAATAAACTGATAACTTCTCATGTAAATAAACTGTTAACTTATCATGTAAATAAACTGTTAACTTATCATGTAAATAAACTGATAACTTCTCATGTAAATAAACTGTTAACTTATCGTGTAAATAAACTGATAACTTATCATGTAAATAAACTGTTAACTTATCATGTAAATAAACTGATAACTTATCATGTAAATAAACTGTTAACTTATCATGTAAATAAACTGTTAACTTATCATGTAAATAAACTGTTAACTTATCATGTAAATAAACTGTTAACTTATCATGTAAATAAACTGATAACTTATCATGTAAATAAACTGTTAACTTATCATGTAAATAAACTGTTAACTTATGTAAATAAACTGTTAACTTATCATGTAAATAAACTGATAACTTATCATGTAAATAAACTGTTAACTTATCATGTAAATAAACTGTTAACTTATCATGTAAATAAACTGTTAACTTATCATGTAAATAAACTGTTAACTTATCATGTAAATAAACTGTTAACTTATCATGTAAATAAACTGATAACTTATCATGTAAATAAACTGTTAACTTATCATGTAAATAAACTGATAACTTATCATGTAAATAAACTGTTAACTTATCATGTAAATAAACTGTTAACTTATGTAAATAAACTGTTAACTTATCATGTAAATAAACTGTTAACTTATCATGTAAATAAACTGTTAACTTATCATGTAAATAAACTGTTAACTTATCATGTAAATAAACTGATAACTTATCATGTAAATAAACTGTTAACTTATCATGTAAATAAACTGTTAACTTATCATGTAAATAAACTGTTAACTTATCATGTAAATAAACTGTTAACTTATGTAAATAAACTGTTAACTTATCATGTAAATAAACTGTTAACTTATGTAAATAAACTGTTAACTTATCATGTAAATAAACTGTTAACTTATCATGTAAATAAACTGTTAACTTATCATGTAAATAAACTGATAACTTATCATGTAAATAAACTGATAACTTATCATTAAATAAACTGATAACTTATCATGTAAATAAACTGATAACCTATCATGTAAATAAACTGATAACTTATCATGTAAATAAACTGTTAACTTATGTAAATAAACTGTTAACTTATCATGTAAATAAACTGTTAACTTATGTAAATAAACTGTTAACTTATCATGTAAATAAACTGTTAACTTATGTAAATAAACTGTTAACTTATCATGTAAATAAACTGTTAACTTATGTAAATAAACTGTTAACTTATCATGTAAATAAACTGTTAACTTATCATGTAAATAAACTGTTAACTTATCATGTAAATAAACTGATAACTTATCATGTAAATAAACTGATAACTTATCATGTAAATAAACTGATAACTTATCATTAAATAAACTGATAACTTATCATGTAAATAAACTGATAACTTATCATGTAAATAAACTGATAACTTATCATGTAAATAAACTGTTAACTTATCATGTAAATAAACTGTTAACTTATCATGTAAATAAACTGTTAACTTATCATGTAAATAAACTGTTAACTTATCATGTAAATAAACTGATAACTTATCATGTAAATAAACTGTTAACTTATCATGTAAATAAACTGATAACTTATCATGTAAATAAACTGTTAACTTATCATGTAAATAAACTGATAACTTATCATGTAAATAAACTGTTAACTTATCATGTAAATAAACTGTTAACTTATCATGTAAATAAACTGATAACTTATCATTAAATAAACTGATAACTTATCATGTAAATAAACTGTTAACTTATCATGTAAATAAACTGTTAACTTATCATGTAAATAAACTGTTAACTTATCATGTAAATAAACTGTTAACTTATCATGTAAATAAACTGATAACTTATCATGTAAATAAACTGTTAACTTATCATGTAAATAAACTGTTAACTTATCATGTAAATAAACTGATAACTTATCATGTAAATAAACTGTTAACTTATCATGTAAATAAACTGATAACTTATCATGTAAATAAACTGTTAACTTATCATGTAAATAAACTGTTAACTTATCATGTAAATAAACTGATAACTTATCATGTAAATAAACTGATAACTTATCATGTAAATAAACTGTTAACTTATCATGTAAATAAACTGATAACTTATCATGTAAATAAACTGATAACTTATCATGTAAATAAACTGATAACTTATCATGTAAATAAACTGATAACTTATCATGTAAATAAACTGTTAACTTATCATGTAAATAACCTGATAACTTATCATGTAAATAAACTGATAACTTATCATGTAAATAAACTGTTAACTTATCATGTAAATAAACTGATAACTTATCATGTAAATAAACTGTTAACTTATCATGTAAATAAACTGATAACTTATCATGTAAATAAACTGTTAACTTATCATGTAAATAAACTGATAACTTATCATGTAAATAAACTGATAACTTATCATGTAAATAAACTGTTAACTTATCATGTAAATAAACTGATAACTTATCATGTAAATAAACTGATAACTTATCATGTAAATAAACTGATAACTTATCATGTAAATAAACTGATAACTTATCATGTAAATAAACTGTTAACTTATCATGTAAATAAACTGATAACTTATCATGTAAATAAACTGATAACTTATCATGTAAATAAACTGTTAACTTATCATGTAAATAAACTGATAACTTATCATGTAAATAAACTGATAACTTATCATGTAAATAAACTGTTAACTTATCATGTAAATAAACTGATAACTTATCATGTAAATAAACTGTTAACTTATCATGTAAATAAACTGATAACTTATCATTAAATAAACTGATAACTTATCATGTAAATAAACTGATAACTTATCATGTAAATAAACTGATAACTTATCATGTAAATAAACTGATAACTTATCATGTAAATAAACTGTTAACTTATCATGTAAATAAACTGATAACTTATCATGTAAATAAACTGTTAACTTATCATGTAAATAAACTGTTAACTTATCATGTAAATAAACTGTTAACTTATCATGTAAAAAAACTGATAACTTATCATGTAAATAAACTGTTAACTTATCATGTAAATAAACTGTTAACTTATCATTAAATAAACTGATAACTTATCATGTAAATAAACTGTTAACTTATCATTAAATAAACTGTTAACTTATCATGTAAATAAACTGTTAACTTATCATTAAATAAACTGATAACTTATCATGTAAATAAACTGATAACTTATCATTAAATAAACTGATAAGTTATCATGTAAATAAACTGATAACTTATCATGTAAATAAACTGTTAACTTATCATGTAAATAAACTGTTAACTTATCATGTAAATAAACTGATAACTTATCATGTAAATAAACTGTTAACTTATCATGTAAATAAA
Source organism: Neostethus bicornis (assembly GCA_902685375.1). Lineage (NCBI taxonomy): Eukaryota > Metazoa > Chordata > Actinopteri > Atheriniformes > Phallostethidae > Neostethus > Neostethus bicornis. Next base: position 898,329 of record CACRXE010000070.1, read on the forward strand.
CTGATAACTTATCATGTAAATAAACTGTTAACTTATCATGTAAATAAACTGTTAACTTATCATGTAAATAAACTGATAACTTATCATGTAAATAAACTGATAACTTATCATGTAAATAAACTGATAACTTATCATGTAAATGTAGCAGCACTTTATGGTCATGTTTAGGGTAAAGGGGGTAGGCTTCTGCCTGTTCCTTTTCAGACTGTGTATTTTTATTTGTACCGTTCGTTAATTTTTTTGTTGTTTTGTTTTCATAAATGTCTGAATAAATTTAATTGAATTGAAAAAAATTGAATTGAATTGTATCTCTGGTGGGAGGAACGTGGACTCTGTGGGAGGATGAGGGCTCTAAGGCAGGGCATCCTGAAAAATCCCCCTGATGTGGTCACAACCCAGAAGGGTACCAGAAGTAACAGGTTCCTCTCGCTGAGGTGCAGGATTGAGGGATTTAAGAGGTCTTCAAACTTCAGGCTGATTCGATGGAAGAAACTGAGTCCTTCTGATTATCTTATTACTATTCATACGAACTTTTATTGTGCTGTTGTTTGTTTATTTGTAGGTACGACCTCTGCGTGTGTGATTTGTTGCTGCTGGACACGAGTTTCTCCTGTTGTAGAAATAATAAAGGTTTAATTGGTCCGTCCGTCTTTCTGTCTGTCCATGCAGTTACAGAAGTGTCAGGATGTGTGAGGTTTTGGACACACAGTTTGACTAAAGAATAATCCAAGAAATCAGAGAGGGATTAAATTAAAGCAGGTCAAAAACAATCCAAAAATGTTCTCAAATGAAGAAGACCTGTACGGTTAGAGAGGACACTGGACAAACTGATGAAGAAAAAAACAGACATTAAATACAAAAAAGAGGGAGAGACGATGAGACACAGGTGAGACACATTAAGAAGGAGCAGGTAACTATCAAGAAGGAGAACACAAGGAGGGGAAGTCAAGACTCCAGAAACAAGAAGGAGGTCAGCAATTTCAAAATAAAACAGGAAGCAAAAGTAAAACCGACAAAACCACCGACTTAAAGCTGAACTGACGAGTAGTACTGGTTTCTGATCCACCAACACTGAGATTGTCTATGACACAGATGTCCAACTCTGGTCCTGAGTGTGCTGAAGGTTTTCTGTGTGTCTTCCACAATAACTCATTAAACCAATTAACCCAGGAACCCGGTTAACTCATCAACCTGATCAAGGTTAATGAGTTTACTGTTGGTTTGACTTTCTGTGATGAACTAATAAAAGCCATAAGCACACCAGCCCTCCTTGACCGGAGTTTTCCGTTCCATTGCGTCATCTTCCGCTACTCGGGGCCGGATTGCGGGGGCAACAGTCTCAAACAGGAAGCCCAGGCTTCTCTCACCCCGGCTGCATCCTCCATCTCACCCAGAAGGATCCTGAGTTCTTCTCCGGCCAGCTGTGAGACATAGTCTCTCCAGCAGGTCCGGGGTCTGCCTCTTGGTCTCCTCCCCATCTGGCTCCTCTCGACCTGGAGGAGGAGCGGCTCGACACCAAGCTCCTCCTGGATGGCAGAGCTCCTCACCCGATCTCTGAGTGAGAGCCCAGCCACCCTGCGGAGGAAGCTCATTTAGTCCAGTTGTATCCGCGATCTCATTCTTTCGGTCACCACCCACAGCTGGTTACCATAGGTGAGGACACACGGTGCACCGGAGTTTGACACTCTGTGTTTGATAGGAATACGGAACTACCTAAGAAAGCTCAGGTCCTTCAACGTGTGCAACAACATGCTCTGCATGTTCTACCTTCATGGGCGGGGGACGAGGGGTGGTCCGGCTGGGGAGCTGATACAAAAACCAAGGACACCAACAAACTGATTAAAGAAGCAGGTTTGTGATTGGCTCATCCCTTGCCTATGAGGAGGAGGTGTTTAGGGACACGCCCTTCCACCCTCTCCATGAACGCGTGAACCACCTGAGGAGCAGCTTCAGTAACAGCCTCCTGCAACCCCGCTGCTTAAAGGAACAGTACAGAAAATCCTGTCTGCCGTCCTCCATCAACTCTTAAATCTCATCCTCCAGATTCTGTTAACCATTCATTCATCTTCTGAACTGGTTAACCCTTACAAGGATGTGTGTGTGTGGGGGGTACAATAGGCCGGACCCTCTGGTGAGAGCCAGGGTACACCCTAATCTGGTCTCCAGTCTGTTACGGGGCCACAAACAAAGATGAGTAACTTTTCACACACCTTGGTCCAATCACTCAGCGACCAGTCAACCACACGGAGGGTGGGAGGAAACTGTAAAAAACCTACACATACACAACATGAAACTCTAAACATGAGAACATGCAAACATGAGAACATGCAAACATGAGAACATGCAAACTCTACACAGAAACACTGGTTTTTCAAACCCCTGGCCTACTTGCTGTGAGGCCACCACGCTACCTGCTGCACCACCGCGCAGCGTGTCTGCTGTTAGTGTACAAAAAGTAAAGACAGTGTCTTCTAATCATGTCTTCCTTCACTGCACGGTGCAGCGGTTAGCACGGTGGCATCACAGCAAGAAGGTCAGGGGTTTAAGAACCAAAGTGGAGGTGAGGTTTGAAACACTAGTCTTTCTGTGTGTAGTTTGCATGTTCTCCTCATGTATGTGTGGGTTTTCTCTGGTTTCCTCCAAAAACATACATGTTTAAGTTGATTGGCTGCTAGGAAATTACCCCTAGGAATGAGTGTGTGTGTGTATGTGTGTGTGTGTGTGTGTGCAGTACCTGCAGGTAGTTGTTGACACAGTACTCTGCCACAGCCAGCAGGTTGCCGTAGTTTTCCTGCAGAGCTTTACGTGCAGTTGGAACTTCTTCCAGAATCTGCTCCACCTGGTCTCCTAAAGTTTCTTCCTTCATGGTTCTGATCAGAAGGTTTTATGACTGCTCGGAATCTGAAACGACATCAGCAAGGACATGAGCTTCAGAGGGAAACTGGGGGAGCAGACCCTGGACCAGCTGGACTGATCTCACAGGTGTACAACACACACGCAGTGTGGAAGGTTTTTATGAAGACTGGACAGTTTGGTCTTTTCTGGACTTTAAAGTGGGAGTACCTGACAAGCTGTGAACCCGTGGTTATTGATCACCGTACTAAAATGATTGACTGAGGAGTCACAGGGCCGGGTCATGGGGGCAATGTCTTCAGACGGAAAACCCAGGCTTCTCTAACCCTGGCTGGATCCTCCAGCTCAGCCAGCTCCAGCTCTGGTTACCACGGTGAGGGTAGGAATGTAGATCCTGGTTACCATGGTGAGGGTAGGAACGTAGATTCTGGTTACCATGGTGAGGGTAGGAACGTAGATCCTGGTTACCATGGTGAGGGTAGGAATGTAGATCCTGGTTACCATGGTGAGGGTAGGAGCGTAGATCCTGGTTACCATGGTGAGGGTAGGAACGTAGATCCTGGTTACCATGGTGAGGGAAGGAATGTAGATCCTGGTTACCATGGTGAGGGTAGGAACGTAGATCCTGGTTACCACGGTGAGGGTAGGAACGTAGATTCTGGTTACCATGGTAAGGGGAGGAACATAGATCCTGGTTACCATGGTGAGGGTAGGAATGTAGATCCTGGTTACCATGGTAAGGGGAGGAACATAGATCCTGGTTACCATGGTGAGGGTAGGAACGTAGATCCTGGTTACCACGGTGAGGGTAGGAACGTAGATCCTGGTTACCATGGTGAGGGTAGGCACGTAGATCCTGGTTACCATGGTGAGGGTAGGAACGTAGATCCTGGTTACTATGGTGAGGGTAGGAACGTAGATCCTGGTTACCATGGTGAGGGTAGGAACGTAGATCCTGGTTACCATGGTGAGGGTAGGAACGTAGATCCTGGTTACCATGGTGAGGGTAGGAACGTAGATTCTGGTTACCATGGTGAGGGGAGGAACATAGATCCAGGTTACCATGGTGAGGGTAGGAACGTAGATCCTGGTTACCATGGTGAGGGTAGGAACGTAGATTCTGGTTACCATGGTGAGGGTAGGAACGTAAATCCTGGTTACCATGGTGAGGGTAGGAACGTAGATTCTGGTTACCATGGTGAGGGGAGGAACATAGATCCAGGTTACCATGGTGAGGGTAGGAACGTAGATCCTGGTTACCATGGTGAGGGTAGGAACGTAGATCCTGGTTACCACGGTGAGGGTAGGAACGTAGATCCTGGTTACCATGGTGAGGGTAGGCACGTAGATCCTGGTTACCACGGTGAGGGTAGGAACGTAGATCCTGGTTACCATGGTGAGGGTAGGAACGTAAATCCTGGTTACCATGGTGAGGGTAGGAACGTAGATTCTGGTTACCATGGTGAGGGGAGGAACAGAGATCCAGGTTACCATGGTGAGGGTAGGAACATAGATCCTGGTTACCATGGTGAGGGTAGGAACGTAGATTCTGGTTACCATGGTAAGGGGAGGAACATAGATCCTGGTTACCATGGTGAGGGTAGGAATGTAGATCCTGGTTTTCATGGTAAGGGGAGGAACATAGATCCTGGTTACCATGGTGAGGGTAGGAACGTAGATCCTGGTTACCACGGTGAGGGTAGGAACGTAGATCCTGGTTATCATGGTGAGGGTAGGCACGTAGATCCTGGTTACCATGGTGAGGGTAGGAACGTAGATCCTGGTTACTATGGTGAGGGTAGGAACGTAGATCCTGGTTACCATGGTGAGGGTAGAAACGTAAATCCTGGTTACCATGGTGAGGGTAGGAACGTAGATTCTGGTTACCATGGTGAGGGGAGGAACATAGATCCAGGTTACCATGGTGAGGGTAGGAACGTAGATTCTGGTTACCATGGTGAGGGGAGGAACATAGATCCTGGTTACCATGGTGAGGGTAGGAACGTAGATTCTGGTTACCATGGTGAGGGGAGGAACATAGATCCAGGTTACCATGGTGAGGGTAGGAACGTAGATCCTGGTTACCATGGTGAGGGTAGGAACGTAAATCCTGGTTACCATGGTGAGGGTAGGAACCTAGATCCTGGTTACCATGGTGAGGGTAGGAACGTAGATCCTGGTTACCATGGTGAGGATAGGAACGTAGATCCTGGTTACCATGGTGAGGATAGGAACATAGATCCTGGTTACCATGGTGAGGGTAGGAACCTAGATCCTGGTTACCATGGTGAGGGTAGGAACGTAGATCCTGGTTACCATGGTGAGGATAGGAACGTAGATCCTGGTTACCATGGTGAGGGTAGGAACGTAGATTCTGGTTACCATGGTGAGGGGAGGAACATAGATCCTGGTTACCATGGTGAGGGTAGGAACGTAGATCCTGGTTACCATGGTGAGGGTAGGAACGTAGATCCTGGTTACCATGGTGAGGGTAGGAACGTAGATCCTGGTTACCATGGTGAGGGGAGGAACATAGATCCTGGTTACCATGGTGAGGGTAGGAATGTAGATCCTGGTTACCATGGTGAGGGTAGGAACGTAGATCCTGGTTACCATGGTGAGGGGAGGAACATAGATCCTGGTTACCATGGTGATGGTAGGAACGTAGATCCTGGTTACCATGGTGAGGGTAGGAACCTAGATCCTGGTTACCATGGTGAGGGTAGGAACGTAGATCCTGGTTACCATGGTGAGGATAGGAACGTAGATCCTGGTTACCATGGTGAGGGTAGGAATGTAGATCCTGGTTACCATGGTGAGGGTAGGAACGTAGATCCTGGTTACCATGGTGAGGGTAGGAACGTAGATGCTGGTTACCATGGTGAAGGTAGGAACGTAGATCCTGGTTACCATGGTGAGGGTAGGAACGTAGATCCTGGTTACCATGGTGAGGGTAGGAACGTAGATCCTGGTTACCATGGTGAGGGTAGGAACGTAGATCCTGGTTACCATGGTGAGGGTAGGAACGTAGATCCTGGTTACCATGGTGAGGGGAGGAACATAGATCCTGGTTACCATGGTGAGGGTAGGAATGTAGATCCTGGTTACCATGGTGAGGGTAGGAACGTAGATCCTGGTTACCATGGTGAGGGGAGGAACATAGATCCTGGTTACCATGGTGATGGTAGGAACGTAGATCCTGGTTACCATGGTGAGGGTAGGAACCTAGATCCTGGTTACCATGGTGAGGGTAGGAACGTAGATCCTGGTTACCATGGTGAGGGTAGGAACGTAGATCCTGGTTACCATGGTGAGGGTAGGAACGTAGATCCTGGTTACCATGGTGAGGGTAGGAACGTAAATTCTGGTTACCATGGTGAGGGTAGGAACGTAGATCCTAGTTACCATGGTGAGGGTAAGAACGTAGATCCTGGTTACCATGGTGAGGGTAGGAACGTAGATAATGGTTACCATGGTGAGGGTAGGAACGTAGATCCTGGTTGCCATGGTAAAGGTAGGAACGTAGATCCTGGTTACCATGGTGAGGGTAGGAACGTAGATCCTGGTTACCATGGTGAGGGTAGGAACGTAGATCCTGGTTACCATGGTGAAGGTAGGAACGTAGATCCTGGTTACCATGGTGAGGGTAGGAATGTAGATCCTGGTTACCATGGTGAGGGTAGGAACGTAGATCCTGGTTACCATGGTGAGGGTAGGAACGTAGATCCTGGTTACCATGGTGAGGGTAGGAACGTAGATCCTGGTTACCATGGTGAGGGTAGGAACGTAGATCCTGGTTACCATGGTGAGGGTAGGAACCTAGATCCTGGTTACCATGGTGACGGTAGGAACCTAGATCCTGGTTACCATGGTGAGGGTAGGAACGTAGATGCTGGTTACCATGGTGAGGTTAGGAACGTAGATCCTGGTTACCATGGTGAGGGTAGGAACGTAGATCCTGGTTACCATGGTGAGGGTAGGAACGTAGATCCTGGTTACCATGGTGAGGGTAGGAACGTAGATCCTGGTTACCATGGTGAGGGTAGGAACGTAGATCCTGGTTATTATCCTTCCCCCCACAGTGAAGAAGACCCTGACATACTTAAACCCTCCACTTCGGACATTTTATTACCATTTATAATAGTTTTTTAAGAACAAGATCAAACATTGAGGAAGATTTTAGGTTTGTTTGTTTTTTTCACAGAAAACAAATCTTTAAAAATCTCCTTAAATCAACCAAAACATTCATACATATAAAAACATAAAACAAAGTGCAGACTTTTCACCATCAGGACCAGTTCACCAGTCCCCTCAGTACCACCTGTACTCAGAGCCCTCTACTACTCTAAGCCCCCTTAGCAGTGCCCTCTAGTTCTACCAGTTATTAAGAAGTATTAGAGACTTCTCTAGAAGTCCCAAATCAGTGATTATGAGTCATTAATTAGAAGTTATTGATGAACCACTCACCACACTCACCATCAGCCTCCTCTTCTTCACAAGTCCTGACGGCAGCACGCAGAGATCCTCTCTGACAGACAGATGTATCACTACAGGCACTTTATCCCGGAACACAAAACAGGAACCAAATAAGTTCTATTTCAACACTGCTGGGTTTTTTTGTGTAGCATGAACTTTATTTTTTAAAAACAGTGAGAAGCTTCCTGTTTTCTTTATAGAAACCCTTGTATTTGAAACGTTTCCACCTGCTGATGACGTAGACCCAGATGAGGAATTAGGTTGTGTTTTTTGTGAATAAACCTTTAGAGATTTTTTTTTATTTCCAGAACATTTTGTTTGAATGAATCCAGCTTAATTTTTTTTAAATGGATTAGAGTGAGAGATCTTAACATGGTTAACTCCTCTAAGTGTGAACATGCTCAGAATAAACCACTTCCTTTTTAAACCAAACTCTCAGCAGTGAAGACTTCCTCCTCTGCTTTCCTGTCTCCGGACTCATCACTTGAAGAGGAGCTGGTGTATCTGAACCAGCTCACAGACTGCTTTCATGGTACAGAACAACTATGTGAACCTTAAAAATGTTTCTAATACTGAGCACCTCAGTTCCTCAGTGTCCACCTGGTCAGACTGTGCAGGATGTCCAGTTGAGGTTCTTAAACACCACATTCCTGCAGGTTTTTTTTCTTCTAGAACAACCAACATTTGAGGCTGCATGGCAGGGCAACAGCCTTAGACGGGCAACCCAGGCTTCTCTCACCCCGGCTGCATATTTCAGCTCACCCAGGAGGATTTTGAGGTGTTCCCTGTCCAGCTGTGAGACATAGTCTCTCCAGCAGGTCCACGGTCTGCCTCTGGGTCTCCTCCTGGTGGGATGGAACACCTCACCAACGAGGCGTTAGGAGGCATCGTAACCTGAGCCCGAACAACCCCATCTGGCTTCTCTCAACCTGGAGCTGCTCCTGGATGGCAGATCTCCTCCCTCTATCTCTGAGAGAGAGCCCAACCACCCTGCAGAGGAGGATCATTTCAGCCGCTTGTATCCGCAATATCGTTCTTTCAGTAAACACCCACATTGGTTACCATGGTGAGGGTAGGAAGGTAGATCCTGGTTACCATGGTGAGGGTAGGAAGGTAGATCCTGGTTACCATGGTGAGGGTAGGAACGTAGATCCTGGTTATCATGGTGAGGGTAGGAACGTAGATCCTGGTTATTATGGTGAGGGTAGGAACGTAGATCCTGGTTACCATGGTGAGGGTCGTAACGTAGTTCCTGGTTACCATGGTGAGGGTCGTAACGTAGTTCCTGGTTACCATGGTGAGGGTAGGAACGTAGATCCTGGTTACCATGGTGAGGATAGGAACGTGGATCCTGGTTACCATGGTGAGAGTAGGAACGTAGATCCTGGTTACCATGGTGAGGGTAGGAACATAGATCTTGGTTTCCATGGTGGATGGATTCTTTACCATGATGGATGGATTCAGCATCCTCATTATTGCAGACGATGCACCGACCTCCTTGTCGATCTCCTGCTCCATCCTTTTCCCCCTGTGAAGAAGACCCTGAGATACTAAAACTTCTCTACCTGAGGCAGGACTCTGTCCCTGACGTGCAAGGGGCGCTCCACCCTTTTACGGGCGAGTACCACGGTCTCCTATTTCGACGTACTGATTCCCAACCTGGCCGCTTCACACTCGGGAGCCAATCGGTTTTGTGAAACTGGACTGTACAAATATGATTTAGACACAGCCGGAGACATCAGGGAGAGGTAATTAGGACCAGGTGGGATGAGTTTGGACAGGATTAGGATGGTTGAAATGTTCCAGAAGGGAGGTGAAAATCAGTGCCCGCCCAACATGGAACCAGTGAACCCAATGCTATGAAGTCAGACAGCTTCCATGGAGACAGAGAGACAGTGTGCTGGATGAGGACGGGTGTGTGTAGGTGTGTAAGAGAAGACAGAATGGGAAACCTGAAAACCTGGGGGTGCTCGAGCTTGCGTATCCCCCTCTAGGTAAGAACTGCAGCCTTTTAGGGAAAAACTACAAATAGTTTTTAGAACAAAATACTTTCATTATTGTTTATTTTTAATCAAATCACAGTAAAATGTTTTCATTCAAGCTCAGAAACATTAAAAAGAGCCCGTTTATAACAGATCATCATGGCTGAAACAAGATGGCTACTTGTTGCCACCGGCAACAGGGTTCCAGGGTTGCTTCCGCTCGCCTCCATTTTTATCCTTTTGGTCCAGAGGTTTGAGCTTGGAGGTCAGGACGATGGCTCTGAAGAGAACACACACACATTCAGAGGAACCTGAACAGAACATGACACCCAGTCTGATATTCGGACCTACCTGAACTGGTCGTAGGAAACTCCCTGCCTGCAGGCTCTCAGCTTGGCTTCGTTCTCACGCTCGTATTTTTCCTGCGACTCGATCGCCACCTTCAGCTCTTTTTCTAAAGCTGAGAAGTTGATGAGGTCACCTCGACTGGATGACATCACCGCCGCTACCTGATGACATCACACAAGGAAAAGGAAAAGTTGGAAATTTGATAGTAACGGAAAGTGAAACATCTCGTCTTTCACAGGAAGCTGAAGCTCTCTGGACTCTCCTCTAACTTCTGATGAAGGAGCCACCCTGAGAGCATCCTGTCTCTCAGCATGACTGTATGGGTACGGCAGCTGCACTACACAGGACAAAAAGGACTTAACCTGGGTGGTGAAAGGATCGGACAGGGGATCCTAGGCTGGCATCTGCCAGATCTGGACTCAGTCCACAGCCCCCAGGTTCAGCAGAAAGCCAGACGTGTAATAACCGACCCCACGCACCCACCCATCCAGGAAACGGACTGTTTGAACCTCTCTAATCAGGGAAGCGGTACAGGACCATAAACACAACCACTTCAAGGCTAAGAGACATTTTCTCCTCAGAACTGTGAAAGCAATCACCCTCCGGCTTCCACCCCCGTTGCACAACCAAATGACCGGCACTAAGAACACTTTACGACAGGGGCGACCAAACTTTTCCCTTCTCTGAAGGGGGCCGGCGTCAGTTTGTGACAGGAAAAGTGTGACGATCTGGACGAGTGTCCAAATGTAAACATGAAATAACTCTCTCTGGGTTCAAAGAAGAAAAAAGTCCATGGATCATAAACTTCCTGCTGTGTCGTGTACAGATCTTAACAGCTCTAAATTCAGCTTGGTTGTCAGACCAGACTCCTTCCTCATGATCTAGGTTTGGGTAGGTAGGTTTAGAATGTAGGTTAGGGTCACGACAACCCTTCCCATAACAGGACGATAATGACTTTAAATACTGCACCGTCACTTTAAATCCACACCTCTCATGTCGTCTCACTGGAGAAGATCAATCTGTGTTCTTTCTAATTGTTTGTTCAATTTTTAAGACTTTTTTGTATCTTTTTTTTTTTTTACCTGTAAAACTAGGGACTGTCAAAATTTCACGGTTCGCTTTGTGACTTAAAGAATCTTGAATCTGTCTGTATTCGGTCATCACAACCCTGCATATGTTTTCTGTGGATTGTTCCATCCCATCGTCTTCCACTTATCCAGTCGCGGGGACAACAGTCTCAGACGGGAAGCCCAAGCTTCTCTCACCCTGGCTGCATCTTCCAGCTCACCAGGAAGGATCCTGAGGTGTTCCCTGTCCATCTGTGAGACATAGTGTCTCCAGCAGGTCCAAGTCTTCCTCTTGGTCTCCTCCTGGTGGGATGTGCCTGAAACACCTCACCAGGGAGGCGCTCGGGAGGCATCCTTACCAGATGCATGAACCACCCCATCTGGCTTCTCTCAACCCAGAGGAGAAACGGCTCTAGTCCGAGCTGCTCCCGGATGGCAGAACTCCTCACCCGATGTCTGAGTGAGAGCCCAGCCACCTTCCAGACGAAGCTCATTTCGGCCGCTACCTAAGAAGCTACCTAGAAGCTGTTTGGAACTCTCTCTAGGACTGCTTGGAGCTACCAGACACCAATGTGTTCCATCAACCTTCACTGGAGAGGTGGGGGTTTACACGAGACAGAAGAGGGGTGAAGATTCTCCAGAGTAAGACAAAGTAGGTGTGTGAACGAGAGGAGTGAGGTTACAGGAAGAAGAGAGGAAGAAGGGGAGGAGTTTAAACACTCCGCACCTTAGTGTTTAAGGGGAGGAGTTTCTCTCTCAATGGAGAGAAAAGAGGTGAAGAAGGGTGTGCAGGCAGGATGGAACGGTGTGATATAAGGTCTAGAGACAGTGTGGTGAGAGCGGCCATGCTGATTGGTCTAGAGACAGTGTGGTGAGAGCGGCCATGCTGATTGGTCTAGAGACAGTGTTGTGAGAGCGGCCATGCTGATTGGTCTAGAGACAGTGTGGTGAGAGCGGCCATGCTGATTGGTTTAGAGACAGTGTGGTGAGAGCGGCCATGCTGATTGGTTTAGAGACAGTGTGGTGAGAGCGGCCATGCTGATTGGTCTAGAGACAGCGTGGTGAGAGCGGCCGTGCTGATTGGTCTAGAGACAGCGTGGTGAGAGACAGTGTGGTGAGAGCGGCCATGCTGAGACAGTGTGGTGAGAGCGGTCGTGCTGATTGGTCTAGAGACAGTGTGGTGAGAGCGGCCATGCTGATTGGTCTAGAGACAGTGTGGTGAGAGCGGCCATGCTGATTGGTCTAGAGACAGTGTCACTGAGGAAAAGACAGGAAACAGAGATGTTTGTATCAGAGATGAAGATGCTGAGGATCTCTCTGGGAGTGACCAGGATGGACAGGATCAGAGGAACAGCACATGTTAGAGGTTTTAAAGTCAGAGAGACCAGACTGAGATGGTTTGGACATGTGCAGCGGAGAGAGAGGAACTACCAGGGGTCTAGAGGAAGACCAAAGAGGAGTTTCATGGATGCAGTGAAGGAAAACATGAACCCAAGAGGATGCAGGAGATAGGGTTAGATGGAAGAAATGGACTTACTGTGGTGCCCCCTGAAGGGACATGTGTAAAGGAGAAGTAGTTAAATCTATTTTCAACTTTTTTATATGAAAAAAAAAAAACACTGATCCATTAAAAAACATCCAGAAAAAGAAACAAGTTTACCTTTATGTCAGTTTGACTGAAACCGGGTTTTTTTTCTCCAGGTGTTTTTCTGTTTCCAGTTTTTTTTTTACACTACAATCTTCAACCGACGACAAACCGTTACCATGACGACCGAGTGTTTCTATAGAGTCCTCCTAACCTTGCGTTTTATTCCCATCTAGTGGTCAAAGGTTTAAATGCATTCAAATGTAGAACCATTTTTTTTATTTCAGAAAAACATCATCTTTAATTTGTTTTTAGTTTTTTAGCCTAAAAAAATATAAAAATGTAAATATAAATAAATACACAAAATATTATGCAGTTGTTTCCACAGAGGAATCACAGCAAGAGGGTCAGGGCTTGAGCCCTGGAGTGGGGACGAGACTTGGAACACTGGGTTTTCTGTGTGTAGTTTGCATGTTCTACCTCTGTACGTTATGGATGGACGGTTCATGATCCTCACATACTTTACTACATTTTTTTTCATTCATATGAATTCAAAATAAAACCTGTAAAATAATGGATAAAAAAAAAAAAAAAATTATTTTCGAGCTGCTGCCAGCAGATGGAGCTCTCTGATCTTCGGAAATCTTCGTCAGTTTCCGGCTGCTAACGGTCGAAACGTTCAAATGTTCGGCTTCAGCTGTTGCTGGAGGAAAAGTAAAGAAAGAAAAGAAGAAAAACGGAAACAGAAGCACCTGAACGGAGCCTGAACGGAATGACGGTGCTTCAGGAACCTGTCCAGGTGAGATGGAGACCGACCGGCCCGGTGTTAAGACCCGCGGTGAAAGAACCCGGCCTAAGCTACTAGCCCTGCTGCTGCTGCTAGTCCTGCTGCTCCCTGTTCTAAATATAAGACAGTATTACAGATAAATACAACCAGATTCTAGATTCTACTCTACAAAATCTGACCTTTTAACCATGAAGAACGTCAAACCATGAAACCTGGATCCATAATCCCTGCTGCAGCTAGCCAGCTAGCTGCCCTGCTGCAGGTTACTAGCTGCACTACTGCAGGCTGCTAACTAGCTGCCCTGCTGCAGGTTACTAGCTGCACTACTGCAGGCTGCTAACTAGCTGCCGTGCTGCAGGTTACTAGCTGCCCTGCTGCTGCAGGCTGCTAACTAGCTGCCCTGCTGCTGCAGGTTACTAGCTGCCCTGCTGCTGCAGGCTGCTAACTAGCTGCCGCGGCTCGTCTTGCTGCTTATAATAAATAATACATGTCATTGTATTCCATTGACATCCGGGTCAGTGTCTCTGGACTGGCTGATTGGGGTGGTGGTCCATCTATAAGGGGTACCAGAGGGTGTGCTCCAAGGACAGAGGATCCCACTCCTCAGCCTGCCTGGGAAGATGTGGCCAAGGTTTCTGGAGAGGAAGGTTCGTGGGATAGTGGAGTCTCAGACTGAAGAGGAGCAGAGTGGATCCTGTCATGGACGTAGACCAATTCTATGTCCTCTTCAGGTTCAGCTAACCAGTGTATTCTATTGAGCTTGAGAAGACTGCGTCCCTCCTCGTTCCTACCCTCACCATGGTAACCAGGATCTACTGTTCCTACCCTCACCATGGTAACCAGGATCTACGTTCCTACCCTCACCATAGTAACCAGGATCTACGTTCCTACCCTCACCATGGTAACCAGGATCTACGTTCCTACCCTCACCATGGTAACCAGGATCTACGTTCCTACCCTCACCTTAGTAACCAGGATCTACGTTCCTACCCTCACCATGGTAACCAGGATCTACGTTCCTACCCTCACCATGGTAACCAGGATCTACGTTCCTACCCTCACCATAGTAACCAGGATCTACGTTCCTACCCTCACCATGGTAACCAGGATCTACGTTCCTACCCTCACCATGGTAACCAGGATCTACGTTCTTACCCTCACCATGGTAACCAGGGTCTACGTTCCTACCCTCACCATGGTAACCAGGATCTACGTTCCTACCCTCACCATAGTAACCAGGATCTACGTTCCTACCCTCACCATGGTAACCAGGATCTACGTTCCTACCCTCACCATGGTAACCAGGATCTACGTTCCTACCCTCACCATGGTAACCAGGATCTACGTTCTTACCCTCACCATGGTAACCAGGGTCTACGTTCCTACCCTCACTATAGTAACCAGGATCTATGTTCCTACCCTCACCATGGTAACCACGGTCTACGTTCCTACCCTCACCATGGTAACCAGGATCTACGTTCCTACCCTCTCCATGGTAACCAGATCTACATTCCTACCCCCACCATTGTAACCGGGATCTACGTTCCTACCCTCACCATGGTAAGCAGGATCTACGTTCCTACCCTCACCATGGTAACCAGGATCTACGTTCCTACCCTCACCATAGTAACCAGGATCTACGTTCCTACCCCCACCATTGTAACCGGGATCTACGTTCCTGCCCTCACCATGGTAACCAGGATCTACTGTTCCTACCCTCACCATGGTAACCAGGATCTACGTTCCTACCCTCACCATAGTAACCAGGATCTACGTTCCTACCCTCACCATGGTAACCAGGATCTACGTTCCTACCCTCACCATGGTAACCAGGATCTACGTTCCTACCCTCACCTTAGTAACCAGGATCTACGTTCCTACCCTCACCATGGTAACCAGGATCTACGTTCCTACCCTCACCATGGTAACCAGGATCTACGTTCCTACCCTCACCATAGTAACCAGGATCTACGTTCCTACCCTCACCATGGTAACCAGGATCTACGTTCCTACCCTCACCATGGTAACCAGGATCTACGTTCCTACCCTCACAATGGTAACCAGGATCTACGTTCTTACCCTCACCATGGTAACCAGGATCTACGTTCCTACCCTCACCATAGTAACCAGGATCTACGTTCCTACCCTCACCATGGTAACCAGGATCTACGTTCCTACCCTCACCATGGTAACCAGGATCTACGTTCCTACCCTCACCATGGTAACCAGGATCTACGTTCTTACCCTCACCATGGTAACCAGGGTCTACGTTCCTACCCTCACTATAGTAACCAGGATCTATGTTCCTACCCTCACCATGGTAACCACGGTCTACGTTCCTACCCTCACCATGGTAACCAGGATCTACGTTCCTACCCTCTCCATGGTAACCAGATCTACATTCCTACCCCCACCATTGTAACCGGGATCTACGTTCCTACCCTCACCATGGTAAGCAGGATCTACGTTCCTACCCTCACCATGGTAACCAGGATCTACGTTCCTACCCTCACCATAGTAACCAGGATCTACGTTCCTACCCCCACCATTGTAACCGGGATCTACGTTCCTGCCCTCACCATGGTAACCGGGATCTACATTCCTACCCTCACCATGGTAACCAGGATCTACATTCCTACCCTCACCATGGTAACCAGGATCTACATTCCTACCCTCACCATGGTAACCAGGATCTACATTCCTGCCCTCACCATGGTAACCGGGATCTACATTCCTACCCTCACCATGGTAACCAGGATCTACATTCCTGCCCTCACCATGGTAACCGGGATCTACATTCCTACCCTCACCATGGTAACCAGGATCTACATTCCTACCCTCACCATGGTAACCAGGATCTACACTCCTACCCTCACCGTGGTAACCAGGATCTACATTCCTACCTTCACCATGGTAACCAGGATCTACATTCCTACCCTCACCATGGTAACCTCATATTCTACAGAAGACCGTGTCCCTCCTCGACCGCGTCCCTCCTCGAACGCGTCCCTCCTTGACCGTGACTCCTCCAGCATTACGGTGTCTCGTAGCCGGTGCTATGGACTGTCCAGTCTCTGTAAGACTGGTACCAGAGTTTGGTTTGCCATCAGTATGTCGACTCCATTTCCAGTGAGAGTTGGGCTCCGCCGAGGCTGCCATTTTTCATCCAGTCTGTTCATTACCTTTATGAACAGAATTCCTCGGTTCAGCCTCCAGCCGAGGCGCTGGAGGGATCTGGTACCTCAGGATTGGATCTCTGCTTTTTGTGGATGATGTGCTTCTATTGGCTTCTACGAGTCGTGATCTCCAACTCTAACTGGACCGATTTACTGCTGAGTGTGACGCATCTTGAATCGGAATCAAAGCCTCTGAATCAGAGACCATGTTCCTCACCCAGAAAAGGATGGAGTGCCCCCTGCGGGTCAAGGACAGAGTCCTGCCTCAAGTGGAGGAGTTTAAATATCTTGAGGTCTTGTTCACAGTGAGTAAAGAAGGGAGCAGAAGAGTGACAAATGGATTGGTGCGGCGTCTGCAATAATTAGGATGCTTCATCGATTCATCATGGTGAAGAAAAAGCTGAGCCGAAAAGCAAAGCTCCGAATTTACCAGTCAAATACGTTTCTACCCTCACCGTGGTAACCAGGATCTACGTTCCTACCCTCACCGTGGTAACCAGGATCTATGTTCCTACCCTCACCATGGTAACCAGGATCTACGTTCCTACCCTCACCATGGTAACCAGGATCTACGTTCCTACGCTCACCATGGTAACCAGGATCTACGTTCCTACCCTCACCGTGGTAACCATAACAACCAGGATCCATGTTCCTACCCTCACCATGGTACCCAGGATCTACGTTCCTACACTCACCATGGTAACCAGGATGAGAGCCATTGCTCCTCCGGGTCGAGAGAAGCCAGATTAGGTGGTTCCAGCATCTGGTTAGGATGCCTCTCTCGCTGGTGAGGTGTTCCGTCCAATCGAGAGGAGACCCAGAGGCAGACCCCGGACCTGCTGGAGAGATTATGTCTCACAGCTGGACAGGGAACACCTCAGGATCCTCCCAGGTGAACTGAAGGATGCAGCCGGGGAGAGAGAAGCCTTGGTTTCCCATCTGAGGATGTTACCCTCTCCACTTGGCCTTGGATAAGCTGAAGACAATAGAATGGAACATGTTACATACACATGTAAGGCTGCTGTAGAAAGGCTGTCTGAAATAAAAAGGTGCTGAGCAAGAAATTTAAGACTCCTCGAAATGTGGCACCGTCTGTGGGTGTTCTCCAGCGTTGGCGCCGTCGTTTGAAACGCTCTGCTCCCCAGTTTCGTTCAAGCGAACACATCGAACAAATTTGTGGGGATCAAGTAGTTCTTTGAGGTACGCTGGTGCACTGCTGTACACGCACTGATGGGGCACCCTGAACCTAACAGGCATGGTTTCCACCACATGGTGGTAAATGCCGCGGTATGTATCGGTATTTAATCTGTATGCAGGTTTACAGTATTTATATGTTTCATGGTTTTATGGAAGGAGACTAGAACTAGAGAACAAGTCTTTGAATTCTGACACCTTGTAAGAGGTTTAGGACACTTTCTACCAGGTTAACGACAGTTTTTAAACTGCTTTCGTCGCATCTCAAACTGTCAGAAAGGGTCAGAAACCTTACTTTTTTGACTGTTTTTACCACTGTCTCTATGGAAACAGGTTTCCACCAGCAGAAATGCAACCCTGCTAACAGGTAACCAGTATAGTTTATGTAGGAGGGTGTGATATGTTGTGTTTCAGACCCTGGCAGCAGAGTTTTTGATAGACTGGAGCCTTTGTAGATTCATCAGGTGTCCTGACGAGATCTGCGACTTTGTGCCTCTGCGCATGCCCAGAACATGCCATCCCCCTCCCTCCCAGAACGCATCATCCTCCTCCCTCCCAGTACGCCACATCCCCCTCCCTCCCAGAACGTGCCATCCCCCTCCCTTCTAGATGAACTAACCATCGAGATCTGCGGCCTGGCATGACGCTAACTTCTATTGAAATTAGCGGGGGGTTTTTCACACCAGCGGTTGTTTAGATCTCGTCAGAACATCAGCCAGAGATCACGACAAGAAAAACATTACAGGTTCTCCAACCTGAACAAGATGACGGTACGGACCAGCTTCTCAAAATCTGACTCGTGTCGAAGCTTTGAAATGTTCCTGAGATGGTAGAAGGCGGGCGGGATGTGGGTGTTGAATTAAAAGTTTGGGTCCAGTTGGACCACCGTGTTTGTGACAGTTGATGAAAAGAAAATGTTGAGGTCAGTAAAGGATAAAACTGAATGAAGAGGACTGAAGTTTGTTTGGGGTTCCAATGAGGAACTGTAATCAGTCATCCATGCCCTTATCCCCTCTAAGCAGGTGGTCAGGTTATCGGGTACGGATTTGGAATAGTTGAAATCCAACCTGATGAAGAGCGGAGTGTCATCAGCATAGCTATAGAAGTTGACTCCAGCTACGACTCTCACCCTGGCTTGGCATGTTGACCCCGTTAGCCCTGCTGCCCCAGCTAACCATACCCCCCCTCTCCTGTCCGCAGGCTGCGGTGTGGCAGGCCCTAAACCACTATGCCTTCCTGGACGCTGTTTTCCTCGCTGAGAGACTTTACGCTGAAGGTAAGACTCCTCCTGGCATCAAACACACAGGTTTAGGGTTTGAGGCTCACACCCTGAAGCGGGCCCCTAACCCACAACTTCAGGGTGTGGCAGTCTGACTCGTGACGTCGGGTTGTGGGTGTCCAACTTGTGGTTTCGGGGTTTGGGCAACCAAGACTTTAGCATTAGGGGCTCTGAACTGCGGCTTCGGGGTTTGTTCAACACACAGCTTCAGCATGTGGGCGTCTAACTCGTGACGTCAGGGTGTGAGTGTCCAACTAGCACCCCTGATTATCAATACCGTTTTATTTATTCTAGAACTCTAATCAGTACCGCTTATTGATTTGGTATCTTATCGATACTCATCTTCTGTGTGTGGGCGTCTTAATGACTTCAAGCTGTGGATGTTCAACCCACGGTTTTTGGGTTTGGGCAGTCGAATCGATACCTAAGCGTGAAACGTTCCGACACGCAGCTTCAGTGTGTGGGCGTCCAACTCGTGACTTCAGGATGTGAGTGTCCAACTCGGGATGGTTATCACTGCCATTTTAATGATTCTAGAACTCTAATCGATACCGCTCGTTGATCCGATATCGTATCAATACTTTTCAGTGTAAAATGAAGGAAGACGAACTGTGAGGATAAAACCAAACCTTTAAAATATTAACCTTTTTTCTGTCAATAATTTTAATTTGTTTTACATGCATGTCGTTAATTTATCAAAAATAATGAGCCTGTTAATATTTAAATGTTTTTACTTCCTGGTGTTTTTATTTATTTTCATCAAAATTCGATACATCCGGATACAGAGTCTCAGGTGAGCTACCTGGACACAAGACTGTGGTGTCCAGCTTTGCCTTCTGCCATCATCCTGATGAGGATGACCTTGGTGTCAGTTCATCCATAGACGGTACCATCTGCTTCTGGGAGGTTTCAGTCGGATCCATGAAGACATCACTTCATGGATCATGGACCATTCTAACTCCATGGACATGTGTGCATCCTCAACACACAGTATGACACTCAAACACGAGGTCGGATTCAACTTTAAAGAAATAAAACCACACTTTGGATCTTTTAACAGGACTTGGCTGCTCTTCCATTCCCAGCGCCCCGCCCCCCGCAGCACTCGGTGCAGCAGGGAAGCAGAGAGGGAGAGATAGACCTAGTCTCTCCCTCTAGTGTGCGCCATGTTTACTCTCTCCCTCCACCGTTTAGAATACCAGTAATGCTTTAATAGACACACGTTTTCACCTTTTTTACTCGAAATGAACACTTTCGGACTTTCAGGAAACTAAAAGTGAAACAACTGGAAATCTAATGATCTCGTTTTCTTACTTTAGTTTTAGAGTTTGGACCAAACAAGGTCCGATGTTCGCTTTTGGGCGTTCTGCCTGATGACTATTACAGCCCGGGCCCGGTTCTAGGCGTGGGCAAGGGTGGGAAGTGCCCCACCCAAACTGATGGCTTGCCCACCCAATCAAAAAGTCACAGAGAATGAGCAGCATCCTATTGGGTGTTTTTAAACACAAATAAATGTTGCGTTACATACATAGGCCTATAGCACTGTTTGGTCACGCCCCCTTGCCTTTTTGACATAAACAATTTTCCCAGACTCTGCTGCTCAAAAGCACACGTTAACTTCTGACTGCGGAACTCTGATTCCCTGGTTTTCCTCTTAGCGTTTAGGTAACTTGATATTTCTTCAAGCCTGTAGTCAAGCCCACGCCCAGCGGCTCCGCGGCTCGCTCGGACACTAGTGGTGTGACAGACAGCCGTCAATCGAGCTGTTGCACCTCTACCTCCGCCGCCCCAGACACGGCTCGCGCCTCCGCCACCATAGACACGGCTGGCTCGGCGGGCCTCACGGAGGGTGTATTTAGTCACACAAGCACCACAAACATCAGCCCCTCTGTCAATTGTCCACAAGTCCAACCTCAACAGGCCGTTGCACCCCCGGACTATGCCGGTACGGGTCTTTCCCTTACCGCCCCGACGCAGCCCGTGTTAGCTAGCTACCCAAAACGCGCATTTGGCGGTCCATTTCGTTGGTTTAACCCGGCCTGGTACCGCACTAGACCCTGGCTGGAGGATTCTCTGGCTATGCTTCACAATAGAAAAAGAAATCTGGTGATTTTGGCCCACGAAAAGACCATCACAAATAAATTAGACATGGATGAATTTGTGACAATCTTTGCAAAAAAAAAAAGTAGGCGACTGATGCTGTAGAAGTTTTCCTGTTATCTTATATATGCATAAAAAACAATAAAAAGACAAAAAAAAAAACAATATACATATACACACACACACACACATATATAATTCAGCCTCAGAGAGATGCAAGTGCACCTTCTGTGATGGTCCCAACCCCACAAATTAAAGAGGGTATATATGTGTTTTTTGTTCGCCCACCTTCAAATGTATTCTGCCCACCCAAAGTTTGAGATCTAGAACCGGGCCTGTTACAGCCTCTACGCCCTGTAGAGTTATGGATAAAAGTTTTTTGTCCTGTAAAAAATATCGCCAATCAGTGTGGGTCTTCCATCCCTATGTCCCTTTGGGCAGCCAAGACTTTAATATGTAAGTGTCCAACTCAAAACATCAGCATGTGGGCATCTGAAATGCGGTTTTGGGGCGTGGGCTTCACATCTATAACCTCAGGGCGTGGGGCGTGTGACCCACAACTTTGGTGTGTGGGTGTCCAACACACAGCTAGAGTCTGTCGGTATTCCAACCTACGGCTCTAAGATGCAGGCGGCCAAACTGATACGTCGGCATGTGGAGATCCAACCCATAACTTCCACAGTGATATCAGAATCATGACCTAACCGTGACTCCTGTTTTAGGACCGTAACCAGAGCGAGGCCTCCAACCTCCAATGACGTGTGTGTAAACCTTTGACTTTTTCCCCGCAGTTCGATCGGAGGATGCCCTTTACCTGTTGGCCACCTGCTACTACCGCTCCGGGAAGCCATACAAAGCGTACCGCCTGCTGAAAGCTCACACTGGCTCCTCTCCGCAGGTTCGATTCCTGCTGGCAAAGTGCTGCGTGGAACTAAGCAAGTAAGTTTTACTCCTGCTGGCAGACGGGTACCAGGCTGGTGACACGTTGGTTTTACACATGACTGATTGATTTTATTTGGGACCCACTGGTTTATCCTGAGACTTTTTTTTGTTTCCAGGCTGGCAGAAGGAGAACAGGTTCTGATTGGAGGAGTGTTGAACAAACAAAAGAGTCAAGATGACATCATAACAGAGTTTGGAGACTCCGCCTCTTTTACGTTAGCGTTATTGGGTCATATATACTGGTACGTCTCCGCCCAGCGGACATGCTGCTGCTTGGTGTCGCCCCTCTTGACCCACCTCTCTCTCTCTGAGCAGTAAGACGGATCGGGCCGTGAAAGGTGCCGAGTGTTTCCAGCGGAGTTTAAACCTTAATCCGTTTTTATGGTCACCGTTCCAGAATCTTTGCCATCTAGGTAAACACCCGCCTGCTGCCCGTTCTCGTCGGCATTACCCCACCTAAGCGGCCATTTTGTTTCCATTGCAGGAGAAAGACCAGATCCAGACGTGGTCTTTAGGTTGTCAGCGCTACATAACTCGTCTGTCGTTCCTCCCCCTCCGTCTGTAAGCCCCGCACAGATCTCCTCCCGCCTAGATACTGCCCTCATGGAGACGCCGCAGGACACACTGGTACGCAGAAAACTCACCCCACTCTGTCAGGTTCACTGTTGGTTTGAGCAGAGGGCTCCGGGTGGGCTTTATGGAATGTTTTTTTTTTTTTTTCTCTTTTTTTTTAGGAACTTAATCGTTTAAACCTTGAATCATCGAATGGAAAGCTAACCTCCGAACTTTCCTACATCGATTCCTCCCTCATTTCTCCCGACACCGGCTCCTTGTTGGGTAGCACGGTCTCCGTGGCAACAGCTACTTCTCTTCTGGTGAAACAAAACAAGCCAAAAAGTGGGCGGAGTCTGCTCGGTGGACCTGCCGCCCTCAGTCCTCTTACACCCAGGTAAGACTAGACGATGGTGGGCATCTATTCAGGGATGTGGTTTTCCTCGGGGTGGTAACCCCAGGTGGTGACAGGGTGTAAGTCCCAGGAGGAGATGAGGGTGAGAGGGTGTGGGGTCCTCCGTGAAACAGAAGGATAACATCAACATGACTCTTTCCAGCTTTGGTATCCTGCCTCTGGATCCGAGTCCTGGAGAGCCCGGATACCTTCAGAATTACACCGCTAGCATGGAAACGCAGGGCAACGCCCCCACCAAGAAGGTAAACACACTGAGACACACACACACACACCCAAATCCATACACACTTTCTTCTTCTGACACCAACGTACCGTAACTTCCTGTTTAGCAGCCAGGACTATTTTCACGAGTTGTAGAAAACTGTGGAGAGAGCGGCCATGCTGATTGGTCTAGAGACAGTGTGGTGAGAGCGGCCATGCTGATTGGTCTAGAGACAGTGTGGTGAGAGCGGCCATGCTGATTGGTCTAGAGACAGCGTGGTGAGAGCGGCCATGCTGATTGGTCTAGAGACAGTGTGGTGAGAGCGGCCATGCTGATTGGTCTAGAGACAGTGTGGTGAGAGCGGCCATGCTGATTGGTCTAGAGACAGTGTGGTGAGAGCGGCCATGCTGATTGGTCTAGAGACAGTGTGGGGAGAGCGGCCATGCTGATTGGTCTAGAGACAGTGTGGTGAGAGCGGCCATGCTGATTGGTCTAGAGACAGTGTGGTGAGAGCGGCCATGCTGATTGGTCTAGAGACAGTGTGGGGAGAGCAGCCATGCTGATTGGTCTAGAGACAGTGTGGGGAGAGCGGCCATGCTGATTGGTCTAGAGACAGTGTGGTGAGAGCGGCCATGCTGATTGGTCTAGAGACAGTGTGGGGAGAGCAGCCATGCTGATTGGTCTAGAGACAGTGTGGGGAGAGCAGCCATGCTGATTGGTCTAGAGACAGTGTGGGGAGAGCAGCCATGCTGGTTGGTCTAGAGACAGTGTGGTGAGAGCGGCCATGCTGATTGGTCTAGAGACAGTGTGGGGAGAGCAGCCATGCTGATTGGTCTAGAGACAGTGTGGGGAGAGCAGCCATGCTGATTGGTCTAGAGACAGTGTGGGGAGAGCGGCCATGCTGATTGGTCTAGAGACAGTGTGGTGAGAGCGGCCATGCTGATTGGTCTAGAGACAGTGTGGGGAGAGCAGCCATGCTGATTGGTCTAGAGACAGTGTGGGGAGAGCAGCCATGCTGATTGGTCTAGAGACAGTGTGGGGAGAGCAGCCATGCTGATTGGTCTAGAGACAGTGTGGTGAGAGCGGCCATGCTGATTGGTCTAGAGACAGTGTGGGGAGAGCAGCCATGCTGATTGGTCTAGAGACAGTGTGGTGAGAGCGGCCATGCTGATTGGTCTAGAGACAGTGTGGTGAGAGCGGCCATGCTGATTGGTCTAGAGACAGTGTGGTGAGAGCGGTCATGCTGATTGGTCTAGAGACAGTGTGGTGAGAGCGGCCATGCTGATTGGTCTAGAGACAGTGTGGTGAGAGCGGCCATGCTGATTGGTCTAGAGACAGTGTCATTGAGAAAAAGACAGGAAACAGAGGTGTTTGTATCAGAGATGAAGATGCTGAGGATCTCTCTGGGAGTGACCAGGATGGACAGGATCAGAGGAACAGCACATGTTAGAGGTTTTAAAGTCAGAGAGGTCAGACTGAGATGGTTTGGACATGTGCAGAGGAGAGAGAGAGAGTACATCAGAAGAAGTAGTGGGTGTGGCTTATACTCAGGTACACTTAAAACAATAAAACCTGGAGTAAAACTATTAACATCTTTCTCCCTCTCGTCTCCACCAGGCCGTCTCCAGGATCAGTCAGTCCAAATCTGTTTTCAGTCAGAGCGGGAACAGTCGAGACGTTCTCCCCATTCCCTTCAACCAATCACAGACCTCAGGTCCTCACACCAGGTGAGTTCACACACTCTTGTTCTTTCCGAAGCCTCATGAACCATTGAATAATTTCAAACCAATTTCCTCAAAAAGACCCAAAGATTCGAATCTTTCGAGCTCACAAAGAGCTCCATCTGCTGGCTGCGGAGTGCAAAGAAAAATCCAGTAGAAAAAAAAATAAAGATGAATTTAACGATCCAAGTCATTAGAAAAATGATTGAGATTCTGCAAGTTTTTCTGCTTCCTATTCTTTGCTAATATTTTTTCTCGGATATTAAACAGTATTTATGTCAACACTGTTATATTAATTTAAATTTTATTCCCCCAAAATAAATAAAATAAATTTTCCACTCTGCTCTTTTAAATTATGATAAAATGTTTAATTAAACACAGACTGACCGCACCGTGTGCTCCTGTCATCAATATGAATCACCATGATTCACCATGAACGAGCTGCTGGAGCTCCTCACTGTCTCACACAGAGGGTGGGAGGGGTTGTTCCTGATCAGCGTCCTCCTCTGGTGTCTGAACGAGCTCCTCACTGTCTCACACAGAGGGTGGGAGGGGTTGTTACGGATCAGCGTCCTCCTCTGGTGTCTGAACGAGCTGCTGGAGCTCCTCACTGTCTCACACAGAGGGTGGGAGGGGTTGTTACAGATCAGCGTCCTCCTCTGGTGTCTGAACGAGCTCCTCACTGTCTCACACAGAGGGTGGGACGGGTTGTTACAGATCAGCGTCCTCCTCTGGTGTCTGAACGAGCTCCTCATTGTCTCACTCAGGGTGGGACGGGTTGTTACGGATCAGCGTCCTCCTCTGAACTCCAGTCCTTTTCTTTCTCCGTTCTAGTGGGACGCCCCAGGTCCTGAGTCCCAGCATGTCCGGTCCTCCCAACGTCCAGCCAAGGAGGAGCTCCCGACTGTTTACCAGTGCCAGTTCCACCGCCAAGGTAACACGCCGCCCTTTGCTGCAGGTAGTGAGAATGTGTTTCCATGGTAACGTCCGTATTTTTAAACAGGAAAACAGTAAGAAGCTAAAGATGAAGTTCCCAACGAAGATCCCCAACAGGAAGACGAAATGTAAACCAGTGAAGACCCCAAACAGTAGCAACCTGAACGAGAGCATGGACATCCTACGGATGGACCCCAGTCTAAGCATCATCCAGAATCAGAACCAGTACCAGAGAGCTGCTGCAGGTAACCCAGACCTGTTAAACCGGAACGGTCTTGGATGGTTTTAAAACTCTACTCTGTCTTCAGACAGCGTGATGGCTTTGATCCGGGAACTGGGGCGGGGCTACCAGGCCCTGTGTTCGTATAACTGTAGAGACGCCATCAACATCCTGACGTCGGTACCCTCCCCGCATTACAACACGGGCTGGGTCCTCACGCATGTGGGACGCGCATACTTTGAGCTGGCTGAATATTCACAGGTAAAAATCGAGGGGCTCATTTATTAATTAAAAGTGTTTCAAAAGACAGAAAACATGCTTTAAAATCACAAAACATGGATAAAAGGTGTGACAACAGCCTCAGAGGAGAAAACCTAGGTTTCTCTCACCCTGGCTGCATCCTCCGGCTCACCAGGGGGATCCTGAGGTGTTCCTTGTCCATAGATCATGGTTGCCATGGTGAGGGTAGGAACATAGATCCTGGTTACCATGGTGAGGGTAGGAACATAGATCCTGGTTACCATGGTGAGGGTAGGAACATAGATCCTGGTTACCATGGTGAGAGTAGGAATGTAGATCCTGGTTACCATGGTGAGGGTAGGAACATAGATCCTGGTTACCATGGTGAGGGTAGGAACATAGATCCTGGTTACCATGGTGAGGGTAGGAACGTAGATCCTGGTTACCATGGTGAGGGTAGGAACATAGATCCTGGTTACCATGGTGAGGGTAGGAACATAGATCCTGGTTACCATGGTGAGAGTAGGAATGTAGATCCTGGTTACCATGGTGAGGGTAGGAACGTAGATCCTGGTTACCATGGTGAGGGTAGGAACGTAGATCCTGGTTACCATGGTGAGGGTATGAACGTAGATCCTGGTTACCATGGTGAGGGTAGGAACGTAGATCCTGGTTACCATGGTGAGGGTATGAACGTAGATCCTGGTTACCATGGTGAGGGTAGGAACGTAGATCCTGGTTACCATGGTGAGGGTATGAACGTAGATCCTGGTTACCATGGTGAGGGTAGGAACGTAGATCCTGGTTACCATGGTGAGGGTATGAACGTAGATCCTGGTTACCATGGTGAGGGTAGGAACGTAGATCCTGGTTACCATGGTGAGGGTAGGAACGGAGCACCGATGTAGTGCCGAAGGAAAAAAATGCTCATCCAAAAATCTCCTCTGTTCTTAGTAAATGAGACTCCGGATGTAGCATCAGAATGTGGGCGGAGCTTCTATGTGTGTGGGCGGAGCCTCGAGGTGTGTCTAACTCTGCTTTCATGGCGTCTCCACAGGCAGAGCTTATTTTTGAGGAGGTGCGCAGGATGGAGTCGTACCGGGTAGAAGGGATGGAGATTTATTCCACCACTCTCTGGCATCTACAGAAGGACGTGGTTCTCTCTGCGGTCGCTAAGGAACTAACGGACATGGATAAAACGTGTCCAGAGGTACCCGTCTCTCTGTCTCTGTGTCATACCGTGCCTCACCGTGTCTTACCGCGTCTCACCATGTGTCTCTCTCTCCAGTCCTGGTGCGTCGCAGGGAACTGCTTCAGCCTGCAGAGGGAACACGACATCGCCATAAAGTTTTTCCAGCGGGCCATCCAGGTGAGCCGCTCTACCTGTGCCACGCCTACCTAACGGAGGGGCTAACCTTCTGCCTCCCCTTCACCAGGTGGACCCATCCTTCGCCTACGCCTACACTCTGCTGGGACACGAGTTTGTTCTGACCGAGGAACTGGACCGGGCTCTCGCTTGCTTCAGGAACGCCATCAGGGTCAACAGCAGACACTACAACGCCTGGTAACTATGGGAACACCCTCCTCTTTATTATGGGTAATGTTTTAGTAGTAGAAGGGTTTCTCTCGTAGGACGGTCAGGAGGGAGGACGTGGCTGAACCAGCGAGTGGGGCGTTGTGCTGGCAGGCCAGTGATTCTTTAACCAGGGAGTTAAGAGCATGTGTGTGCCAGCCCAAAGGCATCCTGCCCGGCTGCACAGCGCCACACTGAAAATAAGAGAAACAGAGCAACAGGCGGCCATGCGGGGCGGCACTTGTTATATTTTAAAAAAAGAGATGTCTGATATTGACCTTTTTTTGTGTGTGTGTGTGTGTGTGTGTGTGTGTGTGTCTTGTGCAGGTACGGCCTCGGGATGATCTACTACAAGCAGGAGAAGTTTAACTTGGCAGAAATCCACTTCCGAAAAGCTCTGAGTATAAACCCTCAGAGCTCCGTGCTGCTGTGCCACATCGGAGTGGTACGTTCTTTACACCCCTACGCCAACACAGCCAGAACCGTTACCCTGGCAACAGGACTCACTGAGTAACGGCTTCATGTACAAACACACACACCTCTTTTTCAGATCAAATTTGATCTGACTTTGGGCTCAGATGAAGGATAGAATCCGCCTCATGAATCCCAGCTTAATCAATAACTTGAAGCTTGAATGAAGCATCATGAATGGACTTATGGAGCGGTTTACCACCTGTGTGGGCACTCAAAGGGCTCTACCCTGAAGCTCGCATTCACCCATCACACACACATTCGTACCTGAAGGTGGAAGCTGGCATACAAGCTGGGAACCACCGTCAGCGTTCGTATAACTATAGAGATGTCACATTGGGGATTCAGTGATCAGGGACACCTCGGCATGAGGTGGGAGATCGAACTGGCAACCCTCCGGTTACAGGGCGGTCGCCCTACTCACTGAGCCATACTTTCCTCGGATGCAGAATGTTTTTTTTTTTTTTTCTGCCACTCTTGAGTTACCAAATAAAACAGTCAAAATACCCAGCTTTCTGACTGGGTACGGGTAACAACGCATTACGTTTGACGTTGGAGTTGGGTACACATTCAAGTGTTACCTAGAGACTCTTGTTGTGGGTACCCTGTAAATTCTGTATATGTGCCCTCTGACATACAGAGCCAAAACTTTGGGTACATTTTTGGTAAAGAGTTTTTCTATTTAAATAAGGCGTACGTGCCCGATCAGGGTGCTCACACTTTGATCACATGATCTGCTGACCGAATCAAACTGACCCACAAAATTCCACGTCCAGTCATCCCTCGCTATAACACGGATTTGCATCGTTCATTGTGTTCTGCTTTCTGATTGGCTAAAAAGCCGCTCCGCTTCTTCTCTACCTGTGCGTCAGTAACGTTGTAGTTTAATATGTACACGTACGTAAAACAACTCGCAAAATTTACATTACGTCGAGTATGCGCAAATTTTCTTGCAAATTGGAGTTTCTTTAAAATCCATAATGTTGACAAAACGCTCCAGACTGATAAAAACACCTGCTGCACGGCCCGGAAGGCAGCGGAAGATGATCTATCACAGATAAAGTTAAACTTGTGGACGTGTTAAAGGAAGGTAAAAGCCATGCGGCCGCAGGTCAGCATTATGGAGTTAATCAATCTTCTGTTTGTTCCATAAAGAACCGCAGTGGGCGGGGCAGTGGGCGGGGCTAATCTCCGCATTTTGAAACTTTCTGTTCAGATTGATGATTAAAATGACTATTTGACAGTTATTTGTTAAAAAACAAAGTTTCTAAAGCTTCTTTTTAATGTAGAATCGAGTATTTTATTGTATAATAATTGTAAAAAAATAAAGGTTCCTACTTCACAGATTTCAAGGATTCTTTTTTGGAACGAAACTACTGCAAAAAACCAGGGTTTACTGGAGTTCTTTTCAAACGTATTGAGGTTTCTTTGGATGTTGACGTGAGTGAATAAGCCTCGATCACAAAGCACCTGATAATTAAATAGGAACTTGTTTTTGTAGTAAGAATTTATTTTGATGACTTGAATCAGTCAGGGATTGATCGTCTGGACGGTAGCTGATGGATGCCAGCCTCAAGCCCACCTCCAGATGTTCACCAGTCATGATGGATTTAATCTTCATGTAGAAAATAAACGAGTGGAGCTGTGGGAATATATAGAAACAGAGCGGAGGTCACCGAGTCAGAGTTTAGGATCAAAACATCTCTCAGAGCCAATCAGCTGGCAGGCACACGTTGACTCCATTTCCCATCATGCCTTTAGGTTTGTAGTCCACGCAGGCGGGCGCTTGCCTGGCTCACAACCTGCGTTTGCAGATTCTCATTACCGGTGCAAAGGGGACGTCGGAGCAAGTCGGCATCTCGACTGGCACGCAAAACAAAAACTTAACCCGGTGCACTGATCGACACCAATCTAAACTGCATCCACCTGGCGCTTCCTGACTATTTTTTAATGCTACACCACAATCAATAAGTACTGCCACCTCAATCAACGGGTAGATCACAATCAACATAACGAGTACCCCGTTGGTGCCGTCCTATTTGGCCTGCAGAGGTGAACACCCGGGTGTGTTTCTTACGTTTCCCTTGAGAATGATTTTATTTTTATGCCCGCCCACAGGTCCAGCACGCTTTAAAGAAGTCCGATGCTGCTTTAGAGACGCTGAACAGAGCCATCAGCATCGACCCCAAAAACCCACTCTGCAAGTTTCACCGAGCCTCCATCCTGTTCGCCAACGACAAGTACAAGGTGGGTCACACGCCAGTCCTCATGCCCAGACACTGGTTTCTATGGTTACAGAGGGAGTTGAGGAACAGGACGTTCGGTTCAGTACGTCATGTAATCCATCACTGCGTGAAGCAGGATGTCGTCTTCCATTTATCCCGGGCCGGGTCGTGGGGGCAACAGCCTCAGACGGGAAGCTCAGGCCTCTCTCACCCCGGCTGCATCCTCCAGCTCACCCGGAAGGATCCCGAGTCGTTCCCCGGTCAGGTCCGGGGTCTGCCTCTTGGTCTCCTCCCGGTGGGACGTGCCCGAAACACCTCACCAGCGAGGCGCTCGGGGGGCATCCTGACCAGATGCCCGAACCACCCCATCTGGCTCCTCTCGACCTGGAGGAGGAGCGGCTCGACACCGAGCTCCTCCTGGATGGCAGAGCTCCTCACCCGATCTCTGAGTGAGAGCCCAGCCACCTTTGAGCTGCCACCTTATCGTGGTGGAAGGGTTTGCGTGCCCTAGTGATTCTAGGAGCTATGTTGTCCGAGGCTTAATGCCCCTGGTAGGGTCACCCAAGGCAACCAGGTCCTAGGTGAGGGGCCTCAAACACCCCTATGAAGAGATCAAACACCCCCTTGGAGCCAGGCCCGAGGGTGGGGCATGAGAGCAAGCGTCTGGTGGCCAAGCTTTGACCCATTGGGCCTGGCTGGGCTCACCCTGAACAGGGGACATGGACCGCCCTTCCAGTGGGCTCACCACCTGCAGGAGGGGCCATAAGGGTCGGGTGAAGGATGAGATGGGTGGCAGCCAACGACAATAGTTTAAATTGGTTTTATTATTTTTAATTGGTTTTTATTGTATTTTTTTAACTTATTTTGTGGAAGTAAATATTATAAAATAATAATACATTTTATTTTGATTATAAAAACAATAGGATTTTATGACCATGTAAATATTTTATTTTTACCATCCAGACTTAAAACTTCCTGAGATGAGGATTTTTATGCAGCTCAGCTTTTATTTATTATTTATTTGTTCCTAAACGTCCATAAATTAACCGAACGGGGACTTTAAAACCGAGGTTTGTCCTGAGCGATGATTTCCCCGGACCGTTACCGCTCTGCTTACATGTGATGTTCCTCTTTAGGCGGCGCTCCAGGAGTTGGAAGAGTTGAAGCAAATTGTCCCCAAAGAGTCTCTGGTTTATTTCCTCATAGGAAAGGTGAGTTCTACTGGACACGTCCTGTGGTTGGTCCAGCTCCAGGTGACCCTCCCCCCTCTCTGTCTCTCTCTCTGTAGGTATATAAGAAGCTGGGTCAGACCCACCTGGCTCTGATGAACTTCAGCTGGGCCATGGACCTGGACCCCAAAGGAGCCAACAATCAGATCAAAGAAGCCATCGATAAGAGATACCTGCCGGAGGATGAAGGTAGTCCAAACTAATCATGATGGCCGCTTCAAGGGAGCGTCTAACGCTCTGTCAGTGGTTCCATTAATATTTCAATCCAACTGAAACTGAAAAAAAAATCAATCTGCAGTCAATACACACGCTGCACGGGGTGCAGAGGTTAGCTCTGTGGACTCACAGCTACAAGGTCAGGGGTTCGAACAAAGCTCTGGATTTACCAGTCGATCTACGTTCCTACCCTCACCATGGTAACCAGGATCTATGTTCCTACGCTCACCATGGTAACCAGGATCTATGTTCTTACCCTCACCATGGTAACCAGGATCTATGTTCTTACCCTCACCGTGGTAACCAGGATCTACGGTGCTACCCTCACCATGGTAACCAGGATCTACGTTCCTACCCTCACCATGGTAACCAGGATCTACGTTCCTACCCTCACCATGGTAACCAGGATCTACGTTCCTACCCTCACCGTGGTAACCAGGATCTACGTTGCTACCCTCACCATGGTAACCAGGATCTACGTTCCTACCCTCACCATGGTAACCAGGATCTACGTTCCTACCCTCACCATGGTAACCAGGATCTACGTTCCTACCCTCACCGTGGTAACCAGGATCTACGTTCCTACCCTCACCATGGTAACCAGGATCTACGTTCCTACCCTCACCGTGGTAACCAGGATCTACGTTCCTACCCTCACCATGGTAACCAGGATCTACCTTCCTACCCTCACCATGGTAACCAGGATCTATGTTCCTACCCTCACCATGGTAACCAGTGTGGGTGGTAACCGAAAGAACAGGATCACTGATACAAGCAGTCGAAATGTTTTTCCTCTGCAGGGTGGCAGGGCTCTCACTCAGAGATAGAGGGAGGAGCTCGGAGTAGAGCCGTTGCTCCTCCCAAGTCGAGAGAAGCCAGACGGAGTGGTTCAGGCATCTGGTTAGGATGCGTCTCTCGCTGGTGAGGTGTTCGGTCTCACCAGGAGGAGACCTAGAGGCAGACCTCGGACCTGCCGGAGAGACTATGTCTCACATCTGGACAGGGAACACCTCAGGATCCCCCTGCTGCGCTGGAGGATCAGCTCTCGGCCAAACTATGAAAAAACTTCGATTTATAATCCAAAAAAGATGCTAATTTTTTTTTTCTGCATTGAGTTCAAGAAATAAAGTGAAAGAAAAATGGTGATTATATTTTTAGGTTATGTGACCTCGTCTTAACACAAACACTCATTTTCACAGTAAAATATGTGACTTTTTTCTTCAGGTAGAATTTAACCTGTTCTATCCTGTTTGTTTCTTCAGCTGCTGAAGTGGATGACAGTCAGGACAGCAGCATCATGACGGACGCTGACGACACGCAGCTTCACACCGCCGAAAGCGATGACGTTCTGTAACACCCCGCCCCCCTCATTCCTCTCTCCTCTCCGATTGGCTGAAAATGACTGCTGCTGACATTAAGCCCCGCCCATTCACTTGAGCCTTCTTTTAAATATCAGAGTTTGTCCTCTGAAACCAGTAATGTTTTTTATGTTCTTTTTATCATACTAATAAAATAAAAAGTCCTAAATGCAGGCTGATGGCGAGCTGCAAGATTCCGGGTGAATGGTGGAGAGTACAGTGGGGGTGTGTGGGTACGAATAGTGGCACAACGGCCATATGGTGGGGCAATGATTGACCTTTCATTGGTGGAACCTTCAGAACAGACCAGAGAAAAATATGATTTAAAATCAGCACTAGTGTAGAAAAATCTTCAAAGTGTTTTCAGGACAGTGTGTTTGACTGAGACGTTCCGACTTCCATCTGGAATCATTTCCAATTTGCTAGAACAGCCCTGAGAACTGGTTCTAGATCAGGCATGGGTAAACTACGGCCCGCGGGCCACAAACGGCTCGTTAAACGTTTTAATCCGGCCTGAAAAAAACTAAATATATTATGTTAATGTTTTATTTCTCCTGTAATTCTGATGTGTCCTCACTGGATGGCACACTCTAAATTTATTGGCTTTACTGAGAAAACAACACTGCTCCCATTAAAATGTGTGTGTTTCGTTATGCCCACGTTGTCAGAATAGATTGTCAGGAGATTTCAAACCTACATTTTAAAGATTACGTGGGTGTAGTGGCCTGAATCAGCTCATCTGGCTCCTCTCGACCTGGAGGAGGAGCAGCTCGACACCGAGCTCCTCCCGGATGGCAGAGCTCCTCACCCAATCTCTGAGAGCCCAGCCACCCTGCGGAGGAAGGGTGGCTGGGCTCTGAGTTTGTGGGATCAAATCCCACTGAGTTCACGTCTAGGGTCCTTGGAGAAGACACCTAACCCCCGTTTCTCCCACCACTGGCGCCGTCGTGGCAGCCTGCTGCGGTGTAGTTCAACACAGAATAAGTATACTTTATTTTTCTTCTTTGGTTGAATGTAAAGTGTTCGGTTTTTTTTCACCGTTAAAGTTCTTCACGGCTCCAAATAGAATAAACTACCTTGTTTTTCTCTGGTTAGCTTGTCTGTAGGAGGCACTAGTTTTTGTCGTAATGTTTTGACACGTTTTTACACGACCTATTATTTTCATTAGGACCAGTTTCAGTTCATTTTTAGCATATAAAAAATGATGAAGCGTTGAAATGATCTGTCAGTCTGGGTTTAGGACGGGTAGTTAGACAACAATAGAAGTTAATCTAGAACCAAACAAGTGATTAGACCTGTCAGGTACACAGTTCTTAATAGGTTAGTTGGTGTTAGCTCCTCCTCCTTTAGGGGCGGGGTTAACTCAGGTAAGTTTAAATAGAACCAGGTCTCAGGTTCCTTAAACGTCTCAATCATCAAACACACTGTCCTGAAGACACTTTTAATACTGATTATAATCATACTTTATTGATCCTCGTGGGGAGATTACTGCTGCATTGCACCATAACAGACAGCCATGACCACACCAGTAATAAATGTGGTCAGTTAAACACACTAACTAGGGGTTTAGTGTGTTTACCAGGAACACTTAGACATGAGCTCATGACGGGATTCAAACTGGCTTCTCATTGGTCCAAAGATGACCACTCTTCCTCTGAGCCACGCCTCTCCTCAAACAGCTGCTACTCCATAAAAATAGAGGACCAGCAAGTGTTTCTCATTTCCAAACAGCTGAGAGTAAAATCCAGACAACAGCAGTGATGTGCCGCCTCCTGATTCCACCCACAGGTGGAAGGATAAAGTACATACTTTATTCATCCACAGGGGAATTATTAAACCATCTGTTGTTTACATTCACACATTAAAATCCACAGATAAGAATAGTTCATAAATATAACGAGTAAAAAAAAGAACACCTTTGTTAGATCTAAAGGTCCAATCAGTAAAATCCCTGCAGCTCTCTTCTGATTCGGCTGTACTAGAGAGTCTAATGGCACAAGTCACCGAAAAGTTCTTAAGTCTGTCCGTAGAGCAGGTTAGTGCAAAAGTCTGGAGCTCACAGAGCTCGTCTGTCTGGAGAAGACTGTGTGCAGTGGGGGAATCTGATTGGACAGATCTGCTCCACAGATTCAGCCCTCCAAATGATACGATTCATCTTCTGAGTCCCTTTTCTTCACACCAGCCCTCCAACACACAACTGCATAGATTAAAACACTTGATCAAACATCTGCAGCAGTGTAGGACAGACCTCGAAGGAGTCCAGTCTCCTTAAGAAGTACATTCTACTCTGATCATCCTTGTCAACAGACTCCATGTTTTTAGACCAGTTCAGCTTGTTGTCCGACTGAAGACCCAGATACTTGGATGAGCTCACCACCTCTACTGCTGCATTCACTTCTGACGGCAGTAAGGCATAAGGTGGAGGGTTCGTTGAAAGTCCGGCACCATCTCCTTAGTTTTGGAGATGTTTAACTGGAGCTTATTCAGTTCACACCAGTTCTCAAACTTCTGAACTACGGCTCCGTATGCTCCCTCTTACCCTCTCCTAAGACAAGCCACAGCTGCAGTGTCATCTGATCATGTCTGCATGTGGCGTGTTTTTAAATGAATTCCTCTATTCATTCCTCACCGGGGAAATTTGATTGCTGCACTCCTTACACCACAGCAGGCTGCCCTTCGACAGCGCCAATGGTGGGAGAAGCGGGGGTTAGGTGTCTTCTCCAAGGACCAAGGACTTGTGTGCAGCACACAAATTTCCCCGGTGAGGAATGAATAGAGGAATTCATTTATTTTTATTTTATTTATTACTCAGCTGCTTGCATTCATTATAAGAGATGATCAGATTTGGTACGTCTCAGAATTTTAGTCTTGTTTAAATATTGGGAAATTTTACAACAATTTACAACTCAAAACTATGAGTTGTACTAGAATCGGCCCTGCCCTGGTCAAGAGCAATGACCATGATCAACACACGATTAGTATTTTATCATCTTATTGGTTGATGATGTTAAACCACTACAATAATACAACAATTATAATCTATACAAACTATCCTTCACATTAGTTCCCTGTAATGCTTCATATCCAATCAGCATTCCTCTTTTAATCACACTCACAAACATAAACACAGGATCTGTCTCTTTTAAAGCTATGAATAAAGTTTTAAGAAATTCATCAATAATGTAAACAAATTAAAATACAAAGAATTCCTTTTGACCAACACTAAAAATTTCTGTTACTTTTCAAACTTTAAATTCAGGTTCCGTTCCATCATATTCCACTTGTTCCGGGGTCGGGTCGCGGGGGCAACAGCCTCAAGCGGGCAGCCCAGGCCTCTCTCTCCTCGGCTGCATCCTCTAGCTCATCTGGAAGGATCCCAAGTCGTAAACCGGCCAGCTGTGAGACATTGTCTCTCCAGCGGGTATGGGGTCTGCCCCTCGGTCTCCTCCCGGTGGGACATGCCCGAAACACCTCGCCCACGAGGCGCTCGGGGGCATCCTGACCAGATGCCCGAACTACCCCATCTGGCTCCTCTCGACCTGGAGGAGGAGCGGCTCGAAACCGAGCTCCTCCTAGATGGCAAAGCTCCTCACCCGATCTCTGAGTGAGAGCCCAGCCACCCTGTAGAGGAAGCTCATTTCGGCCGCTTGTACCCGTGATCTCATTATTTCGGTTACCACCCACAGCTGGTTACCATGGTGAGGGTAGTAACATAGATCCTGGTTACCATGGTGAGGGTAGGAACGTAGATCCTGGTTACCATGGTGAGGGTAGGAACATAGATCCTGGTTACCATGGTCAGGGTAGGAACATAGATCCTGGTTACCATGGTGAGGGTAGGAACGTAGATCCTGGTTACCATGGTGAGGGTAGGAACATAGATCCTGGTTACCATGGTGAGGGTAGGAACATAGATCCTGGTTACCATGGTGAGGGTAGGAACGTAGATCCTGGTTACCATGGTGAGGGTAGGAACATAGATCCTGGTTACCATGGTGAGGGTAGGCATGTAGATCCTGGTTACCATAGTGAGGGTAGGAACGTATATCTTGGTTACCATGGTGAGGGTAGGCATGTAGATCCTGGTTACCATGGTGAGGGTAGGAACGTAGATCCTGGTTACCATGGTGAGGGTAGGAACGTAGATCCTGGTTACCATGGTGAGGGTAGGAACATAGATCCTGGTTACCATGGTGAGGGTAGGAACGTAGATCCTGGTTACCATGGTGAGGGTAGGAACATAGATCCTGGTTACCATGGTGAGGGTAGGCATGTAGATCCTGGTTACCATGGTGAGGGTAGGAACGTATATCTTGGTTACCATGGTGAGGGTAGGCATGTAGATCCTGGTTACCATGGTGAGGGTAGGAACGTAGATCCTGGTTACCATGGTGAGGGTAGGAACGTAGATCCTGGTTACCATGGTGAGGGTAGGAACATAGATCCTGGTTACCATGGTGAGGGTAGGAACGTAGATCCTGGTTACCATGGTGAGGGTAGGAACATAGATCCTGGTTACCATGGCGAGGGTAGGAATGTAGATCCTGGTTACCATGGTGAGGGTAGGAACGTAGATCCTGGTTACCATGGTGAGGGTAGGAACGTAGATCCTGGTTACCATGGTGAGGGTAGGAACGTAGATCCTGGTTACCATGGTGAGGGTAGGAACCTAGATCGACTTGTAAATCAAGAGCTTTGCTTTTTGGCTTATTTAAAAAAAAAAAACAGACTCAGTTGTGTTCTCACTTTTACTTATAAATTAAATTCATCCGCTGAAAAAATTTATGACTATATTGTAGAAGTCGTTTTTATTTATTCTTAGATTTTTTAAGATTCGTTCTGTTTCAATAGAGATTTTGCCACCAGACAAACTGACAGGTTCTGTTTCGCTAAAAAGAAACAAAGGAGCTGCCGGTTTGTGCGCGCTCCCTTGTGTAGAAGCAGAGTACATCCCTGCCTCTCCTGCTGATTTTTTATGAGCTAGTAGTTTTCTAACACACACATAAAATACATCATATTGATGCAGAAAGTTGTGGTGTTTATACTGGTGATTTGCTGAGGAACAGAAACAAGCACGCATCGAGCCACCCAGTTTGTATTGAATCATGCAGTCAGAAGGGAAGCACAGCTCGTCTCTGCCTCCATTGGGGTTTCTGACTCTGATTTGATTGAAAAAATCAAATTCAAATTCGGCTATTTTTACTCAACAAAATTGCAGAAATGTGTAGCCATACTTCAAATGCATTTTTAACACATAACAGTGGAAAATATTACACTTCCTTTTGTTTTCTTTTCTGTCATGATGCCTCTCCTGACCGCACGTCACTGAGCTGGATCCTAGCCATCCATCCACTTTTCAGCCAGCTTCCTAACCCGTTCACCATGTCCGATAAACAGGTTTAAATCTTGGAAAGTCACATTTTGGTCCTGACCTATCACCACCATCACGAGGAGACGAGGCGGTAAAGACCAAACAAGTGTTCTATGATGGACAGTAAGGAGGGAGAGATGGATCTGGACAGGTTGGAGAGACAGAGACGGAGATGTTCAGTATGGAAAGCCATCTGGGCCACTGCACGGACGTAATTTAGCGCGCTAAATGTTTAGTCTAGCGCTCTAGATTACACTTTGTAGTCGCCCGAATAACATTCCCTCCCTTTTTCTTGCCGAGCCAATCATCTTTCTCGTAGGCTATCCCCGCCCCCTTCTCTGGCAAAGCCAATCAAAGTGAACGTTTAGCGTGCTAGACCAGGGGTGGGCAAACTTTTTGGTTAGCAGGCCACTTTGGGTCCTAACATTTGACCAAAGGGCCGGAACAGGAGCAGAAGGATGGCATGCTTTGGTAAACAAATGCGACAGATATGGAAAGCCATTGGGGTCACTACATGCACGTAATCTAGCGCTGACGGTAAAAAACGTGCATCTAGCGCGCTAGGTTTAAAACGTAGATTTGAAATCTCCTGACAATCTATAATGACAATGTGAGCATCACGAAAACACACATTTTAATGGGAACAGTGTTGTTGTTTTTTTCAACAAAGCCAATATATAGAGTGTGCCATCTAGTGAGGAAACATCAGAGTTGCAGGAAAATAAAACATTAACATGGTTTATTTATTTGAATTTTTTCGGGCCGGATTAAATGGGCGGTTTAATGGGCCGCATGTGGCTCGCAGGTTGTAGTTTGCCCATGCCTGTGCTAGACTGAACATTTAGCGTGCTAGATTACATGTAGCCACCCGGATGGTTTTCTATATTTCAGGACCTGCAGCAGGTTAGAAGGACAGGAAGTAGGAAGAAGTTCAGAGATCACTGAAGAGGATGAATAGTGGAGGCTCTCGGTCCTGATGATGAACCTGTAGAAGGATGGATGTGTCTAGGTGAGGGGGCGGTAGAGTTTCTGATTGGACTGTTTAACAGGATCTTAAAGGGCCCGTCCCAGTTTTCTACCTTGATGTTCGGGCTTTGTATATGTGTGTGTGTGTGTGATGTCTGGGCCTTGTATGTGTGTGTGTATGTGTGTGTGTGTGTGTGTGTGTGTGAGATGTCCGGGCTTTGTATATGTGTGTGTGTGTGTGATGTCCGGGCCTTGTATGTGTGTGTGTATGTGTGTGTGTGTGTGTGTTTGTGTGTGTGATGTCCGGGCCTTGCATATGTGTGTGTGTGTGTGTGTGTGTGTGTGTGTGTGTGTGTGTGATGTCCGGGCTTTGTATATGTGTGTGTGTGTGTGATGTCCGGGCCTTGTATGTGTGTGTGTATGTGTGTGTGTGTGTGTGTGTGTGTTTGTGATGTCCGGGCCTTGCATATGTGTGTGTGTGTGTGTGTGTGTGTGTGTGTGTGTGTGTGATGTCCGGGCCTTGTATGTGTGTGTGTATGTGTGTGTGTGTGTGTGTGTGTGTGTGTGAGTGTGTGTGTGTGTGTGTGTGTGTGTGTGTGTGTGTGTGTGTGTGTGTGTGTGTGTGTGTGTGTGTGTGTCTTTCTAGATTGATTTAGCCCGTTTTTCTGTGGATTTCTGGAACGCTCAGACAAAACAACCAATGAGCAGATGTCTAAAGTATGACGCATTTGACGTAGCCACGCCCCCCTCCCTCCTCACCACCCGCCCGCCCTCCTCACCCGCCTCCGCTCCGGCCTTACGCCCTCACAAACTCTCTTTCAACGTCCGATATACAGGCTGGTTCACTGCTCTGAGTCTTTTTTATTTTCTTGCTTGAAACACGCTTTTTGTAGCTACGCACGGGTTTACGCCCGCCTTCCCCCTCCCGCTCAGAGATGGGCGGAGGAATAGCGGCTCAGTGAGAGCAGAGGGCGGAGCTTGTACTTTCTCAGGACGGGCAGGGGGATGAGCGATACTCGGTCTTTCATAGTTCCAGGTCTGTGACTGCGCTCCACCAAATCAATATATTTTCATAACTATGGTGTAATGCATGTTGTAAACGTGTGTGTGTGTGTGTGTGTGTGTGTGTGTGTGTGTGTGTGTGTGTGTGCAGAGGATACAATGTGAAGAGTTATTTTACATGAGATGGTTCCTTTAAACAGCGAGAAGATGCCTGATGAATGGAGGAGAAGTGTGCTGGTTACCATGGAGATGGGTGTTACCATGGTAACTACAGAGAAATAAAACTGATGAACTGATGAACCAAACAATGAAGTTATGGGAAAGAGGAGTCGAAGCTAGACTAAGAACAGAAGAGAGAAGGTCAGAGAAGGTCAGAGGAATCTGGTTTTCTTCCTAAACTTTTTGATTATTTTTTTGACTGAAATAAAAGAGAAGTAAGACCCTTCTGTGTTCCTCATGACCGGGTTTCCTCTTAAAGAAACAGACTTTTTAAAAATGCTTTTTTCAGACTTTATTTCTACTGCTGTGACATCACTTCCTGTTTACATTTTACCAACATGGCTTCCTATTCATGGTTTTTATTTATTACAATCAGACAGTTGATGACATCATAGAGCAGAAACATAAACTACAGATGCTGACGTGTCAAACAGGTGTAAACATGGTGGACTATAAGGTGCAGTTCGTCTCCGGAGAAAGTCGACATTTGGCCACCGTCAGGTAGGTTTCCACCTGGAAACAGAAAGATAAACATCAACAAAAAGAGCCAGTTAGAGATTAATAAACAGTTTCCAATCAGACGGGTTCGTTAATGACTTGTTTTTAATGAATCAGGGGCTCGTTTACTAAGAACTGTGTGGATGTTAGGCTGAGCCGTTTGGGGCTCATCGAAACCACCGTAACTCTTCATAAATCATACCTGCAACAAATCTCAGGGGTAAACCAACTTGATCTCCATCCCGCCCAAACCACGCCCCTCAAACTCCTTATATGGATCATGTAAATGATGTGATGCTTCTGTTTGTGGCCGTACCAGCCTGTCAAACCCTGATCCTGTCAGACCTCAGAAGCTAAGCAGGCTGGGTCTGGGCTGTACTTGGATGGGAGACTGCTGGAACCCCTGGTACTCCAGTGGGACAGTCAGACCCCTGGTACTCCAGTTGGACGGTCGGACCCCTGGTACTCCAGTGGGACGGTCGGATCCCTGGTACTCCAGTGGGACGGTCGGACCCCTGGTACTCCAGTGGGACGGTCGGATCCCTGGTACTCCAGAGGGACGGTCGGACCCCTGGTACTCCAGCGGGACGGTCGGACCCCTGGTACTCCAGCAGTACGGTCGGACCCCTGGTACTCCAGCGGGACGGTCGGATCCCTGGTGCTCCAGCGGGACAGTTGGACCCCTGGTACTCCAGTGGGACGGTCGGACCCCTGGTTCTCCAGCAGGACGGTTGGACCCCTGGTACTCCAGCGGGACGGTCGGACCCCTGGTACTCCAGCGGGACGGTCGGACCCCTGGTACTCCAGCGGGACGGTCAGACCCCTGGTACTCCAGCGGGACGGTCAGACCCCTGGTACTCTCTAGACGTGCTCTCTGTGGGCCGCAAACCCGCGACCTTCCAATCCGCGCACAAACGTGCTAACCACGCTAACCACTGTGCTGCCGTCTCCCCACCAACACGCTGTACCCATCTGGCTGCTTCTTACTGCTTAGAGTTAGACTTAAGCTCTCACACTCCCATATCTGAGTAGAAGTTTGCCTCTGAGGGGATTTGGGCGTCTTATTTGATAAATAAGGCCTCTAGTCTCACAGACCTCTCGACCTCTCGACTCTCACCTTGTGCATGTCCTTCTTGAAGCAGGCCAGCAGCTCAAAGTTCTGTCTCGACGTGTCTCCTTCAATCTGATAGTAATTTTCAAACGGTGCAAACTGGAGCGTCGGTGGATCCGCAAAGATTTCTGTTGCGTCCTGATTGGCCTGCACAGTCACACAATCAATCCCACAATCAATCAGTATGAATGCAGGACGGAATCCCAGCAGAGACGGTTCTCACCCGGATGAGAAGTAAGATTCCCGTCTTCAGATCGACTAGTTTAGTTGGAATGGTGATGGAGCCACCGGGAAGGAACCGGCCGGCTTCCTGCCACGACTCCACCAGGCGGTACGAGATGGACAGCAGCTTTAAAACCTGCAAACATCAGCACGGCCAGGTTTTACATGCAGGATGTGGGTCTGAGTGATGCAGGTACCGCTCTGCTAATGGAACGTGATAAATGAACAATCACTGATACAGACAGAGTGTGTTAGATGCTGACTGTGTGTGTGTGTGTGTGTGTGTGTGTGTGTGTGTAGGTTACTAACGGAGCTGCGCTGCGTCTCGTGCTTGTCGATGGGACTGATGATGTAATCAGAGTTGCAGAAATCTTGCAGGAAGATTTTATTCAGCTGACGTTGGTCTTCCATCTGCAGAGAGCTTTCCTGATGAAACACAGTGAAGCACGTTAAAGAGGACCAGAGGTCCAGAACACTGCGGTCAGGGTTCACCCCGCCTCCTCCCAGGTGCCTCTTTCCAAGTTTTGCAGCAGTTCTTTTTTTCTTCTTAAACCCTTGATGTTTCCTCATGTCGTCCGTTGGGTTGTACGTGTCCGGTCCTACCAGGTTAGGTAGGACAGGACTCCCTATTGTCTCTCTTTCCTTCTGACCCTCCTCCTTTCCTCTGTCCTACGCTCCTACTCACCAGGGACGGATCCAGGAGGGGACATAGAGGGCACACGCCCCCCTTTTGGTCCACAAAAACAAAGTGTTCTCACTACTTTATTAAAAACTTTGCGCAAAACATGAACCAAAAGGCAGGAAAATGACTCTTATTTTTCAAAACGTTCTGGAGGCGGACCCCCAGAGTCCCTTACACTGGCGAGCACCACAGGTTCTTGTTTTGTCCAGATAGATAAATAAATACTTTATTGATCCCGAGGGAAATTGTCATGGTATCTGTTGCTCCCATTCATTGTGGTGTGAGTCCTTTTTAGGTCTGCTTGTTTCTTTTTTTACACACAGGTGCTGGATGGCTTCTAACAGGAGGATTGGCTGATGGCTCCCAGCTGCAGACTTACCGGTGGTTATAAAAGACCTGGTCTCACCCACAGTCTTCTTCGTCAGGTCTTCAACTACTCTAGAGGTAAACTGACCTCCTCTAAGCTGAGATGATTCGATATCTCAGACTAGTTTCTTTATTCTCCTCACAGGAACCTTCAGCCCTTCCTCTCGGCCATCCAGCACTGCCTGAAGCCGTTATCTCTCTTCTGTGGATTCCTTTGTTACGTATTTAATAAACTGTTAAACCTGCACTTGGATCCTCCTCATTCCCTCTCCTACACAACATTCATACATCAGCACACACAGTTACAACAGTTCAAAATAAAAGATAAAATGGATAAGAAAGAATAAAATGATAAAGTGCTTCTAAATGAATGTAAAAACAATCATTGAAATCACTGCAGCTCTCTGCTGCTCCTGCCCGACGTGGCTGCATTAAAAAGTCTGATGGTACAAAAGAATTCTTGAGTCTGTTTTTGGAGCATCTCAGTGAGCTCAGTCTGGTGCTCACAGAGCTCCTCTGTCTGGAAAAGACCGAGTGCAGCGGGTGACTCTGATTGGACAGGACAGATCTTAACTGCTCCACCACCTTCTCCATGCAGTCCAGACCAAATCCAACCACAGAGTCAGCCCTTCAAACGATACGGTCCAGCTTCTGAGTGTCCTTTTTCCTCACACTGCCCCCCCAACACACCCT
Source organism: Neostethus bicornis (assembly GCA_902685375.1). Lineage (NCBI taxonomy): Eukaryota > Metazoa > Chordata > Actinopteri > Atheriniformes > Phallostethidae > Neostethus > Neostethus bicornis. The sequence goes on from CACRXE010000070.1 coordinate 942,606, forward strand.
GAAGGAGGCCAGCCTCCTTAAAAACTACATCCTACTCTGGCCTTTCTGTACACAGACTCCATGTTTTTAGACCAGTTCAGCTTGTCGTCCATGACCTCACGCCCTCCCCCTCCCCTTTAGAAAATCCTGGATCCGCCCCTGCTCACCCCTTCGTTGTTACCAGGAGCACTAGAGTTGTGACGTTCCTCCAAACTGAGGTCTCTATTGGAGACTTTTTGGGGTACCAGAAAAGGTATTTCCGTTTGTGTGAATGAAACATTTTAAAACGATCTAAACTATTTGGGTAAAGTCGTGAATCCGGTCGCTCCGAGCCGTCCAAGAGGGAGCTCCAAACAGCTTCAGAGCAGCTGCCAGGTGGTGGAGAGTCAGGTGGAGCAGTGTTGTTTTTGTCAACGATGACGACAACAAAATAATTTCATAGACGAAGCTTTTTTTTTATGACGACGACATAACGATAACAAAATAAATGCGACATTTTGGAGACGAAAATGTAACGAAATAAGCGTCAGACTTTCATGTTTCTGTCTGTGAAAAGAAAAAAAACACACAGCGGCTGCATCTGTCTCTCACGGCGACACGCCCCCCACACACACACACACAATGCTGCACGTTCACACCGTCTACACACACACCTGCAGCCATGAGGAGGTCACACACCATGGTGAAAACAGTAACAAAGGAGCTTGGTGGTCACAAACTTAAAGTTTTAAACAGCATGCTAACTTCAAGCTAATGCTAACTTGTCGGCGCTGCTAACTTCCTGTTAGCTTGGCTGCTAACGACTGATTTAAAGACACAGTACAATGTTTACTTTGTTTACAGGGTTATTAAGAGGTGTCATTTTTAAGTATAAATAAGTTACAACGTTCCTCACTCACTGAAAAATTTATATTTATTTTATGTTGTTTTAAAATGTTTGCTGTTTTGCGCAAGTTAAAGCTCGGCAGAGTTTTTTTTTTAAACAAACAACCTGCATCATTCTCAATAATAAAGACATGACTGTTAGTTTTTTTTTTTTTTGTCTAAAACTAGACGAAAACTCTTTAGGATTTTCGTGACTAAAACGTGACTAAAACTTAATTAATTTTCGTTCTAAAGACGAAGAATAAAATAAAAACTAAGATGGCTGCCAAAAACAACAATGTGGTGGAGTGGAGCTGGAACAGGAGCTTGTCAAAACGAAGGTGAGACAGCCACTTGGTGGAACAGAGATAACAGATAAACACCCAGCTGCAGACTCCATTGTCTCTAGAGACAGAAGGATGCCAACGACAAGGTCCAAAAATAACCCTGCCAACTGGGTTGACCCTGCCCCGTGTTTTCAGTACCATTTGGGCAGAACTGAAGAACCCACTCAGATGAGACTGGACCTGCCTACCACCCTGTCCGGTTTACACGTCCGCCACCCTGTCCGGTTTACACGTCCGCCACCTTGTCCGGTTTACACGTCCGCCACCCTGTCCGGTTTACACGTCTGCCACCCTGTCCGGTTTACACGTCTGCCACCCTGTCCGGTTTACACGTCTGCCACCCTGTCCGGTTTACACGTCCGCCACCCTGTCCGGTTTACACGTCTGCCACCCTGTCCGGTTTACACGTCTACCACCCTGTCCGGTTTACACGTCTACCACCCTGTCCGGTTTACACGTCTACCACCCTGTCCGGTTTACATGTCTACCACCCTGTCCGGTTTACACGTCTACCACCCTGTCTCACTGCAGCTAACCCGAACAGGTTGCCAGTCTACTCACAGTACACAAACACACACACACACACACACACACACACACACACAGTCCTAGGGACAATATAACAACAGCCAATCATCCTAACATTCATGTCTTTGAAGGAAACTGGAAAATCCCACACACGTGGGTAAAACATGCAAACTCCACAAAGAATGGTCAGTGTTTCAAGCCTCGCCCCCACTCCAGGACTCGAACCCTGACCTTCTTGCTGTGCAGCCCTATGTTATGATTTAAATTTAAAGTCAGTAACTTTCTTATCCGTCTATCCCTTACGGGGTTGCGTGGGGTGCCGGAGCCCATCCAGGCTGATTCAAGACAAGGGGCAGGGTACACCCCGAACAGGTCGCCAGTCTGTCACGGAGCCACACACACACACACACACACACACACACACACACACACACACACACACACACGCACTCATTCCTATGGGCAATTATGCACCAGCCAATCAACCTAACATGCATGCAAAAAAAAGAAAAAGCACAAATAAAACTCAGGAGATAGACATTTTCCATCATTCCAGCTCGAGCTGAGGAGATGAGGGAGGGAGGGACGAGACCGGAGTACTCGGAGAAAACCCACGCAGACACAGGGAGAACATGCAAACTCCACACAGAAAGGCCAGCATTCCCAGCCTCGTCCCTGCTCAGGAATTGAACCCATGACCTTCTTGCTGTTTTTTTTTTTTTTTACCCATCGATCAGATCTTGGATCAGACGATGAGTCGTATCGATCAGATCGGATTCGTTTACAGAAGCCGAAACCAGGCCGAGATCTTTAAACTTACAAATCCTGAGAAGAGCCTCTGGGCCAGCAGGTGAAGGTGCTGCACCCTGTTCACAGCGATGGTAAACAAACGCTGGGTGTCTGGGATCGGCTGGGAGTACACGGTGTGACACACCACTGTCAGGAGGAGGATAGCTGCAACAGACAGGACACTGCTCATCTTTAAGACGTTCTGATGGTCTCCTGTGGAGGAGGGGTCTTACCTGTGTTCATGGCTGCTGTGTAAGGTCTCAGGTTCAGGTGGATTGGTTCCTGCTGCTGCTGCTGGGTTTATACTCTGACATGCGATGATTAAATTCATCTCAGTAACGTGAAACTAACAAACAAACGTTCTGATTAACATTAACGGTCTGTTTCTGATGTCATCACCACAGCAGACCCAGTTCTTCTGATGGAAACTTTTTTATTTGTTTATGAATTCATATTTAACACATGAGGGTTTTATCTGTGACGGATCTAAGAACAGAGAGATGCCGGATTCGTGTTCTTTAACGTCCAGATACTTGTTTAATAATCAATAATCTTCTCAAAACGATTTCTGACACGTTTCGATTAAACGTCTACGAGAAGTTTTGAGAAACGTCTTTAAAAGAAAATAAAAAGTTTGACTTAAAATAAATTATTTTACTGTTTGGTTTAAACTTTCTTTCGTCTTCTGAACCATTTATCCTTGGTGGAGTCACAGGGGGGGCTGGAGCCTATCCCAGCTGATGTCAGGCAATAGGTAGGGTACACCCAAACAGTACACCAGTCTGTTGCGGGGTCACACACACGCACACACACACACACACACACACACACACACACACACACACACACACACACACACACAGACAACCATCCTCACACACACTCACACACATTCCTCAAGGAAAATTTCATAGCAGCCAATCAAACTAACATGTATGTTTTTGGAGAGCAGGAGGAAACCCACGGATACAGAGGGAGAACATGCAAACTACACACAGAAAGACCAGTGTTACAAGCCTGACCCCCACTGCAGGACTTGAACCTCCAACCATCTTGCTCTAAGGCCACCATGCAGCCTCTTTTTTTCAATCTACAAAGTGAAGCCCGTTTAGATCACTGTTGTCTGTACAGATGTAATCGATGTGATCGGGTTAGCTTTACTTTACTTTATTAAATGTCGCGAGATACCAGTGTTGGTATATTACGCCTAACAGGGAACCGAAATCCCCTGTGATTTGATCGGGTTAGATGGACGGAACTGACTGTGGTTTCTATCGAGACCCCTGAAGGGGATGATGAAAGAAGAAGATCTAACTCCATTGACACTTTATTTTACTTTTTTTCATTTAACTTATAGATTTAAATTCTCTGGTTTCTTTTAATTAATTTATTATTTGGCTCGACATTTAAATGTGGTGAATATTTTGGGTTCCGTTCCGTCATCTTCCGCTTGTTCCGGGGTCGGGTCGCGGGGGCAACAGCGTCAAACGGGCAGCCCAGACTTCTCTCTCCCCGGCTGCATCCTCCAGCTTACCTGGAAGGATCCCAAGTCGTTCCCCAGCCAGCTGTGAGACATAGTCTCTCCAGCGGGTCCGGGGTCTGCCTCTTGGTCTCCTCCCACTGGGACGTGCCCGAAACATCTCTCCCGCAAGGCGCTCGGGGGGCATCTTGACCAGATGCCCGAACCACCCCATCTGGCTCCTCTCGACCTGGAGGAGGAGCGGCTCGACACCGAGCTCCTCCCGGATGGCAGAGCTGCTCACCCGATCTCTGAGTGAGAGCCCGGCCACCCTGCAAAGGAAGATCATTTCGGCCGCTTGTACCCGCGATCTCATTCTTTCAGTCACCACCCACAGCTGGTTACCATGGTGAGGGTAGGAACCTAGATCCTGGTTACCATGGTGAGGGTAGGAACGTAGATCCTGGTTACCATGGTGAGGGTAGGAACGTAGATCCTGGTTACCATGGTGAGGGTAGGAACGTAGATCCTGGTTACCATGGTGAGGGTAGAAACGTAGATCCTGGTTACCATGGTGAGGGTAGGAATGTAGATCCTGGTAACCATGGTGAGGGTAGAAACGTAGATCCTGGTTACCATGGTGAGGGTAGGAACGTAGATCCTGGTTACCATGGTGAGGGTAGAAACGTAGATCCTGGTTACCATGGTGAGGCTAGGAACGTAGATCCTGGTTACCATGGTGAGGGTAGAAACGTAGATCCTGGTTACCATGGTGAGGGTAGAAACGTAGATCCTGGTTACCATGGTGAGGGTAGGAACATAGATCCTGGTTACCATGGTGAGGGTTGGAACGTAGATCCTGGTTACCATGGTGAGGGTAGAAACGTAGATCCTGGTTACCATGGTGAGGGTTGGAACGTAGATCCTGGTTACCATGGTGAGGGTAGAAACGTAGATCCTGGTTACCATGGTGAGGGTAGAAACGTAGATCCTGGTTACCATGGTGAGGGTAGGAACATAGATCCTGGTTACCATGGTGAGGGTTGGAACGTAGATCCTGGTTACCATGGTGAGGGTAGAAACGTAGATCCTGGTTACCATGGTGAGGGTTGGAACGTAGATCCTGGTTACCATGGTGAGGGTAGAAACGTAGATCCTGGTTACCATGGTGAGGGTAGAAACGTAGATCCTGGTTACCATGGTGAGGGTAGAAACGTAGATCCTGGTTACCATGGTGAGGGTAGAAACGTAGATCCTGGTTACCATGGTGAGGGTAGGAAAGTAGATTCTGGTTACCATGGTGAGGGTAGGAACGTAGATCCTGGTTACCATGGTGAGGGTAGGAACGTAGATCCTGGTTACCATGGTGAGGGTAAGAATGTAGATCCTGGTTACCATGGTGAGGGTAGGAACGTAGATCCTGGTTACCATGGTGAGGGTAGGAACATAGATCCTGGTTACCATGGTGAGGGTAGGAAGGTAGATCCTGGTTGCCATGGTGAAGGTAGGAACGTAGATCCTGGTTACCATGGTGAGGGTAGGAACGTAGATTGACTTGTAAATCGAGAGCTTTGCTTTTCGGCTCAGCTCTTTCTTTACCACGACAGACCGATGCAGCGTCCTAGTTATTGCTGATGCCGCACCGATCCGCTTGTCGATCACCCGCTCCATCTTTCCCCCACTCGTGAACAACACATTCCTGCCCTTAGACCCTCACTTAGACCCTCCTTCTCAGTGAGAAAAAACTCCCAAAAAATCCAGCAGTGTTCCCCCACAAGCTGTTCTCGATGGGGATCCACATGAAGGAGAGATCCCTCCCCCGGGATGAGCAGACTGTTAATTAAATATGATTTTATTTTGAAGGAATTAGTAGATGTTCTTCATCCCGATGGGAACGGGAGGCGTGGCCTCCTCAGTCTGACCAATTACAGGACAGGAACACAGAGACCTCCTCAGTCTGACCAATCCCAGGACAGGAACACAGAGGATCCATCAGGAATCTGAAACAAGGAGGAGGAAGAGAGATGGACAACATGTGAATCATTCTGTACCAACTAGTGGTGAAAAAAATAAAGAGAACAATGAATGAGATGAAAGACAGGGATCAGACAAGGAGGATGTGGATACATCAAGAACCAAGACACTCTGGTAGAGAACAGATGGTAGAATAAGAGGACAGGCTCAAACGGGTTCCCGGAGTGTCTTTTGGCTGCTACGTCCTGACTGACCCGGCGTATGCTGACGACACCATCCTGCCCAGCTAAGAGATGTTTTGGTCATCTACGTGAAGAAGCATAGAAGCTCCGCCTCTGCGAGTTCATGTGTGTCAGAGACGGACTGGATCATCCCTTCCAGCTTGTTGATAACATAGTAGAGCCTGTCAAGAGCGTTGTGTACCTGTGGTTCATGGTGACCGACAATGGAGGCCTAAATCTGGAGATCAACAGAAGAAGAGCCTTGGTAGCCTCAGCCCTTCAGTCCCTCTGGAAACCAATCTGGCGACATTCATCCACCTCCTGCAAGACGAAGCTCCGGATCTATAACTCCACCATACTCTCTATCCGGGTCAGAGACGTGGCCCCTGAAGAAGACTCTGGCAGCCACAATCTATGGCTATGACAGCAGGGCCGCAGCGAGTCTCTACCCAGGCGCTCAGAGCCTGTATGTGCCCGCTCAAGGCATACTTGCATGGCGCGTTGCCCTCCCCGCTTCAGCCACGTCCTGCGCCTGCCTCCCGGCCATCCTACGACAGCAATCCTTCAATTCAATCCCGGGGTCGCAGGCCGGAAAAGACCACGAGGTAAGCCCTGTATCTGATGGCTCGGTGTAATCGTGGGAGACCTCCAACAACTCAGAGTCACCGTCGAGGAAGCAGAACAGCTGGTTCAAGATCACCAGGACTGGAAAACCTTGGTCTGTCTGGTCGGCTCAATGGATGGGGACGGACCCACCTCCCTTCGCCGGAGCCCTGAATCCTACCCTTAAATGTAGGCACGCTGTCTGCCTCTCTCACTTGAGCTGGTAAGATAAATTCTTTCTGTCGTCCTCCATCAAACTTTTCAACCTTACATCATTTGGTCCAGGGGTCTCCAACCCATGGCTTGTGAGCTACTGGTAGCTCGCCAAAAATTTTCTGAATCCTAGACAACTTTTATCAGACAAATTTGATTTGTCACTCAGTAAACAAATTTACTCAACTATCCAATGAAATTCATCCGTATCCCGCCTCCTTCATATTATTATTCGCCAATTAGTTGTCGATCAAACGGTTGCGCTGCAGTCTAGCTTGACTCCGATCCAAATGGCGGCCAGATAGGCAGCAACTACAGGCGAATGTAAACAATAAGAGTGTGTGTTTGATCTGCGGTGCCAGCGTGTCTGTGGGTAAAAAAACGCTGACACTCCATGTGTTCAAGGTTCACAGCAACTTTGCGTGGGAATTTTCCCGCAGGCAGCGGTCCCGAAAAGTAGAAAAATAAGGAGCTAAAAATAATGCTTCGTTGAAACAATCGCCGTTCACGAAACCAACGAAGAAGACCAATGCTACAAGAGAGGCATCGTTTAAAGTGGCACATATTTAAAGAACAAAAAGCCGTTCACTGATGGTGGGGTTATGAAGGAGATTACGACGGTGGTGGGTGAAACCTTAAGCTCTCAATTTACAAGTCAATCTACGTTCCTACCCTCACCATGGTAACCAGGATCTACATTCCTACCCTCACCATGGTAACCAGGATCTACATTCCTACCCTCACCATGGTAACCAGGATCTACGTTACTACCCTCACCATGGTAACTAGGATCTACGTTACTACCCTTACCATGGTAACCAGGATCTACATTCCTACCCTCACCATGGTAACCAGGATCTACGTTACTACCCTCACCATGGTAACCAGGATCTACGTTCCTACCCTCACCATGGTAACTAGGATCTACGTTCCTATCCTCACCATGGTAACCAGGATCTACGTTCCTACCCTCACCATGGTAACCAGGATCTACATTCCTACCCTCACCATGGTAACCAGGATCTACGTTACTACCCTTACCATGGTAACCAGGATCTACATTCCTACCCTCACCATGGTAACCAGGATCTACGTTACTACCCTCACCATGGTAACCAGGATCTACATTCCTACCCTCACCATGGTAACCAGGATCTACGTTACTACCCTCACCATGGTAACCAGGATCTACGTTCCTACCCTCACCATGGTAACCAGGATCTACGTTACTACCCTCACCATGGTAACCAGGATCTACGTTCCTACCCTCACCATGGTAACTAGGATCTACGTTACTACCCTTACCATGGTAACCAGGATCTACATTCCTACCCTCACCATGGTAACTAGGATCTACGTTCCTACCCTCACCATGGTAACTAGGATCTACGTTCCTATCCTCACCATGGTAACCAGGATCTACGTTCCTACCCTCACCATGGTAACCAGGATCTACGTTCCTACTCTCACCATGGTAACCAGGATCTACGTTCCTACCCTCACCATGGTAACCAGGATCTACGTTCCTACCCTCACTGTGGTAACCAGCTGTGGGTGATCTATCTCCGCAGGGTGGCTGGGCTCTCACTCAGAGATCGGGTGAGGAGCTCTGCCATCCGGGAGGAGCTCGGTGTCGAGCCGCTCATCCTCCAGGTCGAGAGGAGCCAGATGGGGTGGTTCGGGCATCTGGTCAAGATGCCCCCTTAGCACCTCGTGGGCGAGGTGTTTTGGGCACATCACACCGGGAGGAGACCAAGGAGCAGACCCCGGATCTGCTGGAGAGACTATGTCTCACAGCTGGCCGGGGAACGACTTGGGATCCTTCCGGGTGAGCTGGTGGATGCAGCCGGGGAGAGAGAGGCCTGGGCTGCCCGTTTGAGGCTGTTGCCCCCGCGACCCGACCCCGGAACAAGCGGAAGATGACGGAACGGAGACTTTTGGACGACAACACTTTGTAAATGTTTATGTAAATGTTCAGGTAATACAAAACTATCTTTGCTTGGGCAACACTTAGCTGTGAGAAAAAATGTCACAAACCACGAGTATCTCCGAGCCTTTTTGATTTAGTTAAAGTAGCTCTCAGAGGAAAAAAAGTTGGGAACCCCTGCTGTAGTCTAACTTCCTGTCTGGAGGTAGTTACTGGATCTTCTTGGTTTTCTGTCTGCACTGCAGCACTCAAACTTCCCTTCAGGGATCAATAAAGCATTTTTTTATTTCAACCACTAACAGCCCTGTTAGACAGAGAGGAGTAAAGAGGTGGAGGAAAAGCTGGAGAGGTGGAGGTTTGAAGATTAGTCAGAGTAAAACAGAGTACATGTGTGTGAATGAGAGGGATCCAAATGGAAAAGTGAGGTTACAGGGAGAAGAGATAAAGAAGGTGGAAGATTTTAAGTATCTAGGATCAACAGTCCAGAGCAATGGAGAGTGTGGAAAAGAGGTGAAGAAGCATGTGCAGGCAGGATGGAACGGGTGGAGGAAAGTATCAGGTGTGATGTGTGACAGAAGAGTTTCAGCTAGAATGAAAGGAAAAGTGTAGAAAACCGTGGTGAGAGCGGCCATGCTGATTGGTCTAGAGACAGTGTGGTGAGAGCGGCCATGCTGATTGGTCTAGAGACAGTGTGGTGAGAGCGGCCATGCTGATTGGTCTAGAGACAGTGTGGTGAGAGCGGCCATGCTGATTGGTCTAGAGACAGTGTGGTGAGAGCGGCCATGCTGATTGGTCTAGAGACAGTGTGGTGAGAGCGGCCATGCTGATTGGTCTAGAGACAGTGTGGTGAGAGCGGCCATGCTGATTGGTCGAGAGACAGTGTGGTGAGAGCGGCCATGCTGATTGGTCTAGAGACAGTGTGGTGAGAGCGGCCATGCTGATTGGTCTAGACTCTAGACCAATCAGCATGGCCGCTTTCACCACACTGTCTCTAGACTCTAGAGACAGTGTGGTGAAAGCGGCCATGCTGATTGGTCTAGAGACAGTGTGGTGAGAGCGGCCATGCTGATTGGTCTAGAGACAGTGTGGTGAGAGCGGCCATGCTGATTGGTCTAGAGACAGTGTGGTGAGAGCGGCCATGCTGATTGGTCTAGAGACAGTGTGGTGAGAGCGGCCATGCTGATTGGTCTAGAGACAGTGTGGTGAGAGCGGCCATGCTGATTGGTCTAGAGACAGTGTGGTCAGAGCGGCCCCATTCTGATTGGTCTAGAGACAGTGTGGTGAGAGCGGCCATGCTGATTGGTCTAGAGACAGTGTGGTGAGAGCGGCCATGCTGATTGGTCTAGAGACAGTGTGGTGAGAGCGGCCATGCTGATTGGTCTAGAGACAGTGTGGTGAGAGCGGCCATGCCGATTGGTCTAGAGACAGTGTGGGGAGAGCGGCCATGCTGATTGGTCTAGAGACAGTGTGGTGAGAGCGGCCATGCTGATTGGTCTAGAAACAGTGTGGTGAGAGCGGCCATGCTGATTGGTCTAGACTCTAGACCATACGGTCTCTAGTATGACACCATACTGTCATACTAGAGACAGTGTGGTGAGAGCGGCCATGCTGATTGGTCTAGAGACAGTGTGGTGAGAGCGGCCATGCTGATTGGTCTAGAGACAGTGTGGTCAGAGCGGCCCCGTGCTGATTGGTTTAGAGACAGTGTGGTCAGAGCGGCCATGCTGATTGGTCTAGAGACAGTGTGGTGAGAGCGGCCATGCTGATTGGTCTAGAGACAGTGTGGTGAGAGCGGCCATGCTGATTGGTCTAGAGACAGTGTGGTGAAAGCGGCCATGCTGATTGGTCTAGAGACAGTGTGGTGAGAGCGGCCATGCTGATTGGTCTAGAGACAGTGTGGTGAGAGCGGCCATGCTGATTGGTCTAGAGACAGTGTGGTGAGAGCGGCCATGCTGATTGGTCTAGAGACAGTGTGGTGAGAGTGGCCATGCTGATTGGTCTAGAGACAGTGTGGTGAGAGCGGCCATGCTGATTGGTCTAGAGACAGTGTGGTGAGAGCGGCCATGCTGATTGGTCTAGAGACAGTGTGGTCAGAGCGGCCCCATGCTGATTGGTTTAGAGACAGTGTGGTGAGAGCGGCCATGCTTATTGGTCTAGAGACAGTGTGGTGAGAGCGGCCATGCTGATTGGTCTAGAGACAGTGTGGTGAGAGCGGCCATGCTGATTGGTCTAGAGACAGTGTGGTCAGAGCGGCCCCATGCTGATTGGTCTAGAGACAGTGTGGTGAGAGCGGCCATGCTGATTGGTCTAGAGACAGTGTGGTGAGAGCGGCCATGCTGATTGGTCTAGAGACAGTGTGGTGAGAGCGGCCATGCTGATTGGTCTAGAGACAGTGTGGTGAGAGCGGCCATGCTGATTGGTCTAGAGACAGTGTGGTGAGAGCGGCCCCATGCTGATTGGTTTAGAGACAGTGTGGTGAGAGCGGCCATGCTGATTGGTCTAGAGACAGTGTGGTGAGAGCGGCCATGCTGATTGGTCTACAGACAGTGTCACTGAGGTAAAGACAGGAAACAGAGATGTTTGTATAAGAGATGAAGATGCTGAGGATCTCTCTGGGAGTGACCAGGATGGACAGGATCAGAGGAACAGTACATGTTAGAGGTTTTAAAGTCAGAGAGGTCAGACTGAGATGGTTTGGACATGTGCAGAGGAGAGAGAGAGAGTACATCAGAAGAAGGATGCTGGGTTTAGAACCACCAGGAAAGAGAACTAGAGGAAGACCAAAGAGGAGGTTCATGGATACAGTGAAGGAAGACATGAAGATAGTTGGTGTGACTGAAGAGGATGCAGGAGATAGGGTTAGATGGAAGAAACTGACTTGATGTGGCGCCCCCTGAAGGGGAATGAAGAAAGAAGAAGAAGAACCACTTAAAGCCCTGCACAAGCTGTTAAAAAAACTGCTAAGAAATCTCACAACCTTCATGTCCTGAACCCATCAAGGGACGGCGGTAAATCGGTCCAGTGAGAGTTGGAGATCTCGACTCGATGAAGCCCACAGGACCACATCATCTGCATAACGTAGAGACCCAATCCTGAGGTCACCAAACTGGATGCCTCACCGCCTCGACTGCGCCTAGAAATTTTGTCCATAAAAATTAATAAACAGATCTCCTCTGGAGGAGCTCGGAGTAGAGCCGCTGCTCCTCCTGGTTGAGAGAAGCCAAATGGGGTAGTTCAGGAATCTGGTTGGGATGCCCTCTGTTTGCCATGCAGATGAAGTGTTTTGGAACCATCCCACCAGGAGGACAACCAGAGGGAGAACCCGGATCTGGTGGAGAGACTAAGTCTCACAGCTGGACAGGGAGCACCTCAGGATCCTCCTGGGTGAGCTGGAGGATGGAGCCGGGGTGAGAGAAGCTGGACAGGGAGCACCTCGGGATCCTCCCCGGTGAGCTGGAGGATGCAGCTGGGGTAAGAGGACCCCAGGTTTCCCATCTGAGGCGGTTGCCCCCGCGACCCGGCCCCGGATAAGCGGAAGACAACAGAAAGGAACATGGAATTTTTGGTCATCATATGGTTGAGTTTTGTTGGAAAAACAGATGAAAATGAGTTGACGTTTTTAAACAGTAAACGTGGGAATTTTTTGAGGTGTTTTTGTTTCTAAAGAAATGAATTTATTGAGATGATGTGAAGCCTGATCCTGATGACATCATCAGTTAGATGAATTTATTCAGCTTGAGATGAAAACGAACATTTAGTTTGTTTACCTGGAACTCAAAGATCTGATGTTTTAATCAGAGACAGGAGATCTCACTCTGACACGCATTTATACATATTTATACATCCAAACATACACACAGACATACTGTACAAACACACACACATATATACACACACATGTATACACACGCATACGCCCAAACATACACGCACACAACTCACACATGTATACACTCATGTATACACACATACACTCACACATACAGCGGGGGAAATGAGTATTAGACACATCTGCTTTTTCATCAGAAGGGTTTTTCTAAAGTGGGCTTTTGACATAAAATTCACAAGAGATATAATCATCAAGTCAAATAAAGAAATTAGAACATTTAAATTTTCAGGTTGAGTTATAATAAATAAAGTGAAATGACAGGAAATAAGTTTTAAACACACTTCATTAAATACTTTCTAGAACAGATTTTGTTTTTGATTCCAGCTTCTAGACGCCTCGTGTATGGAGAGCCCTGTCTTCTGCATCCCTCAGGAGGGATTTCGGTTCATTCTTTCACACAATCGCTCTTTAAATCTTGAAGGTTTTTTGGACCTCTTTGATCTCCAGTGCTCCTCATAGATTTTCTATGAGGAATGGTACCATGGTAACCAGGATCTACGTTCCTACTCTCACCATGGTAACCAGGATCTACGTTCCTACCCTCACCATGGTAACCAGGATCTACGTTCCTACTCTCACCACGGTAACCAGGATCTACGTTGCTATCCTCACCATGGTAACCAGGATCTACGTTCCTACCCTCACCATGGTAACCAGGATCTATGTTCCTACCCTCACCATGGTAACCAGGATCTATGTTCCTACCCTCACCATGGTAACCAGGATCTACATTCTTACCTTCACCGTGGTAATCAGGATCTACATTCCTACCCTCACCATGGTAACCAGGATCTACATTCCTACCCTCACCATGGTAACCAGCTGTGGGTGGTGACCAAAAGAATGAGATTGCGGGTACAAGCGGCCGAAATGAGCTTCCTCCGCAGGGTGGCTGGGCTCTCAGTCAGAGATCGGGTGAGGAGCTTCCGGGAGGAGCTCGGTGTCGAGCCGCTCCTCCTCCAGGTCGAGAGGAGCCAGATGGAGTGGTTCGGGCATCTGGTCAGGATGGCCCACCATCGCCTCGCGGGCGAGGTGTTACAGGCACGTCCCACCAGGAGGAGACCAAGAGGCAGACCCTGGACCCGCTGGAGAGACTCACAGCTCACTCATGTCTCACAGCTGGCCGGGGAACGATTGGGATCCTTCAAGGTGAGCTAGAGGATGCAGCCGGGGAGAGAGAGGCCTGGGCTGTTCGTTTGAGGCTGTTGCCCCCGCGACCCGACCCCGGAACAAGTGGAAGATGACGAAACGGAATGTCCCGGTCCATTTCTCCATTCATCCTGCCTGTAACAATATGGAGTCTTTATTATAGCAGCCCCAGACCATAATGCTTCCACCACCAACGCTCCCTGCATGCCATGGTGGTTCAGTGCATTGCTTCTGGTTTTCTTTGAAACAACAGTAGATGTTGATGCCAGATCTTCTTGAAGTTCTGCTTGAGGGGTTCTTGGAGAACTCTCCTGATTATTCTTTGGATTCCACAGACAGGGATCTTACATGGAGGACCTGATCGTGGAAGGTCTCTGTATTATGCCCCCACCGTGCTCCCAAAAACATTCAGCATTCTAGAAATGAGCCTAAAATTATTCCCATAAAAAGACTTTTCAACAGTAAGATTAAGAAGATCTTGAGAGAGTTTTTTGCTCTGATTGATCATGAAGTATTTTCTGTGTGCATCCTGGGTGATGAGGAGCCTTAACAGCCAATCAGTGAGGACTAAATCAGCTTCCATCATCTGGTACTGATACAGAGCAGGGTTTTTCTCTCTGGTGAATTTCAGGGGGTCTCCTGTCTTTCTTTACCATCTAGCACCCTGTTTGTTATCTTCATGCCTTCACTACTTCTTCTCTGTTTTATTTCACTTTATTTATCAAAACTTAATCTGAAAACTTCAAACTTCTGATTTCTGAATTCAATATTTAGTTTAATGATTAAATCTGGTGTCAATTTTATGTCAAAAACCCACTTAAAAAAAAAACTGTTACTGATGAAAATGCAGACGCCTGCTGTACACACACACACACACACACACACACACACACACACACACATACACACACACACACACACACACACACACACACACATACACACACACACACACACACACACACACACACACACACACACACACACATAGGCCCAATCCCAAACCAACTACTTGAGCACTCGGGTGCTTGAGCACTGAGCCCTCAACGACGGAATGACGTCACGTGCGTAAGTGCTCGACTGTGAGAGGCATCAAGGGCTCCACTTGATTTCAATAGAAATGGGACACCCCTTTAAAAACCTGCACCTCAAGGAGACAGGTGAGAGTGCGCAACAACAAACAGGAGGAAATCAGAAGATTTTATTCATTTATTTTTATTTAACCAGGGGGTCGATTTAGAACTATTTCTAATTTCCAACCTGAACCGGAGCAACACGACCAATAAATGAAAACAATATAAGAAATAAAACATGATATAAAACACTTTTAAAATGAGAGTCTGTTTCTGAAATTCATGGAAACTTAATTTGATCCGTTAGAACAAAAGTTAATGTGTGGTTTTATGAACTTTTTTTTTTGTGTTTAGAGTCATCATTTTAGAACTGGAGGAACATGTGAACCCCAGCCAGGCTGCCAAAAAGATGAGGTTAACTATCTTTAATGTGTGGTGAATGGGTTGCTGTGATTTTAATTTATTCTTCCTGTTCTTTTAAAATCAGCAGTTATGTGTCACCTCACTGAATTTGATTTCTTTTCTCAGAGAATCTCATCTTTACCACGTACAGGTGCTGGCCTGCTGCCCTTCAGCATCATTTACACTGCAGTGGACCCCGAGGAGGAGGAGGGTCCTGATGAGAGTACCTCAACCCCAAATGATGACCTGCCCTGTGGCCCCTCCACCCAGCGGTGCCCCGAATCCAGTAGAGGACCAGGAGAACACTCTACCCTCACTCAACCTTCTGAGAGCTTGGGGAAAAGAGCGAGAAATGAAATACTTGAATTCCTCAAAGAGGATGCTTCCAGACGTGAAGCTGGAAATAGAGAGCTGGATGCCCGGGAGGAGGCGGGGAGCCCGGCCCAGATGAACCGGCTTGCCAGAAAAGCTGGCAAATAAAAATGAGTTTATGTTCTTTTTTCACTACTTTTGTTATTTTATAACAGTTTTCTTTACAGCCTCGAAGTCTTTATTTTAATCCATGTGTGTGTAATTATTAAATGAACGTGATCACTAGCATGTTGAGTGTGTGAAGATGTTTACAAATCAAACTCCATTGTTTTAATTTATTTAACCATCAGACCAATGTTTCAAACACAATCCATGCAGTCACAAAAAGATCACAGGTAGAACATGTAGATTATTTCTTTATTAGTGAGTAAATGTTGTTAGAGGGTGATGGTGAATATAGGGGTGAAGCTGGGGGATCACGCTTCGTCTGGTCTCTATCCTTCGACCAATTCAGTATAAGATCAAGTTAAAATAAAATCAGTTTAATGTCTTCTTCAGACATGATGAAATAATTAAACAGACTCCTGCAAAATAAAAATCATAATGATGCATAGTTCTGGTCCTGTGATGGTGCAGAGAGACAGAGCCTGTCTCTAATGTAGAACCCCTAGGTCCCCTGGACATCTTCTGGAGGGACAGGTAGAGACCCTGTCTCTGATGTAGAACCCCTAGGTCCCCTGGACATCTTCTGGAGGGACAGGTAGAGAGCCTGTCTCTGATGTAGGACCCTCAAGTCCCCTGGACATCTTCTGGAGGGACAGGTAGAGAGCCTGTCTCTGATGTAGGACCCTCAAGTCCCCTGGACATCTTCTGGAGGGACAGGTAGAGAGCCTGTCTCTGATGTAGGACCCTCAGGTCCCCTGGACATCTTCTGGAGGGACAGGGACATCAGGGTCATGTGGCTGTAGCTCCAGCTCCTCAATGATATCTCCCTCTGGTTAATTATCAAAAAGAAGAGGAAATGAGAAAATTAAGAGAAAATAAATTACTATTAAGAATTAAATAGAAGAGAGAAGTGTGTGTGTGTGTGTGTACTGTATACAGTATACACTACATGAGACATGTTTACATATATAAATATGCAGAAACACTTTTCTATCTATTGAAAAAGTTCTAATGAACAGAAAACTTAAAAATGATCATTTACCACCAAATAATCCTCATAAGATGACCCTTCTAATGTTGTTACATGTTCCTAATGTAGATGATGTTTGAAACATCGTGGTGTGTATAAATGCAGTAACAGGATCTTCTGAATAGTGTTTATAATAACAATCTTATCTTAAATGTTGGACTTTTTTTTATAACATATTCAGTTCATCTCACACAGTACTGAGATTTTAATGTGAATAAAATATGATGAGCGATAAGTTTATAAACAAATAAAACCATACAAACAGAAAACTCAGACATTCATCTTATAATTACCTCTCATCCACGCGATTCCACGAAGAGATGATGAAGAGGAAGCTCACGTAAACGGAGAAAAATGTACGGTGAAAAAATGTAAACAACGGACACATGTTTACTTGCACTTTGAAATTTGAAAGGAGTTTCCTCCTCTAACGTCAGGCCACGCCCTGTTTCACGTCATACCGCTATGATTTATGGGTAATTATTTGATGAAAGTGGACTTTGATGCCCACTTACTGAAAGAGCTCATAAAGGAGGCAAAAATGGCCGCCGAGTGCCCTCGATTCTCAAGCACTTTCAAATGGGACAACACTACACCCTTAGCTGCTCACAGGAACGCGCACGTAAAGGAGTCAAGGACACGTAAAGTGCTCAAGTGGTCGATTTGGGATTGGGCCATAGAGGTGTCAGTACAGATTTGTTTCTTATTTATAGGGCAGCCATCTTGTTTTAATAAAGTCATTTATTCTGTAAACAAATTAAATGAAAGAGATTTCATTTTAACAAACAATAATAATGTTTTTTTTTCTGGTGTTTTAATAAATAAAATCCAGTCTGGATTAAATCATGTCTGTTTGTCTCTGGAGTGATTTTTATTCTAAACACAGATTTTTAAAAAGTTTAAACTTCCCTCCTGCTGTGACGTAGAGCTGACTAACTACGTCACCATTCTGCTTTCCCGGAAAGACACACCCACACACACACCCACAGATCTGTTTGGAGCAGACACACGCACACCTGGGTAAGATCTATTTATCTAAACACACACTTTTAAACATAATCACTTTAAATCACTGCGCATGCGCGGTATTTACTTTAAGAAATTTAAACTGAGTGTTTGAGTGTGTGTAACTAAGTGTGTGTGTGTGTAACTAAGTGTAAATGTGTGTGTTTGTGTGTGTGTGTGTAACTAAGTATGTGTGTGTGTGAGAATGACTTGGCTGCATTTTCCTGACGCACATCTTCTAAGGTACAGGAAATGTAAGTATCTGTGTGTCCGTGCGTGTGTCCGTGCGTGCGTGTGTCCGTCTGCAGGTCCGGGTTTATTTTAACCGATCTTAACCTGGTAGAAAGAACAATGAAACATATAAAAAATATTACATTTACGATCAGATTTATAGAAGAATTAAGGATTTTAAACACTGGTATTTTTGTGATGAAAACTGAGACTAACATGGGCGGGTCCAGGGGGCGGAGAGAGGGCATGAGGGGCAGCCCCGCCCCCTTTCGTCCACAAAAAATTAAAGAAGAAGAAAGGTAAGGGGACTAGTCAAGCTATCCCCTTGCAGGGCCAGCAGATGGGCACCAAGACGCAGGAAAATGACTTTAATTATTCTAAACGTTTTAGGGGGCGTTGTCAATTACCTCACGCCCCCTTTTAGAAAATCCTGGATCCGCCCCTGACTAAGACAGATGTCCCAATATTAAATTCTGAGGTTTGAATCTCTTCTTTGAAAAATTTCTTCAAAGTGTTTGTAAGGTTTAAAGATATAATCCTCCGCAGGGGGGCTGCTGGTAGGACCAAGTGATCACAGACGGATCAGTGCAGCGTTCGCAATAATCAGGACGCTGCATCGGCCCGTCGTTGTGAAAAAAGATGACCATGGTGTCGTGTTTTCTCACTCAGAGGTAGAGGGAGGAGTTCTGCATTCCAGGAGGAACTTGGATTAGAGCTGTTGCTCCTCCGGGTCAAAAGAAGCCAAATGTGGTGGTTCATGCATCTGATTAGGAGCTGGTGTGGTGTGGTGTTCCGTCCCACCGGCAGGAGATACGGAAGCAGACCCCGGACTTGCTGGAGAGACTATGTCTCACAGCTGGACAGAGAACACCTCAGGATCCTCCCGGGTGAGATGGAGGATGCAGCCGGGTTGAGAGAACCCTGGGTTTCCCGTCTGAGGTTGTTGCCCCTACGACCCGGACCCAGGAGGATCCTGAGGTGTTCTCTGTCTAGCTGGGACAACTCCCTGAGCATCTGCCTATGGGTCTCCTCCCAGTGGGACGCAATACCTCTCCAGCAAAACATTCAGGAAGCATCCCATGTGCCCAATCCAAATCATCTGGCTTCTCTTGACCCGGAGGAGCTACTCCAAACCCCTCTCGCATGGCAGAGCTCCCCACTCAAACTCTGATTCAGAGCCCAGCCACTAAAGGGAAGCTCATTTTGTCCGCTTGTATCCGCGGTCTCGTTCTTCTCAGTCACTACCACGGTGAGGGTAGGAACGTAGATCCTGGTTACCATGGTGAGGATAGGAACGTAGATCCTGGTTACCATGGTGAGATCATAGGTATTTAAAGATCCCATAATTTCCAGGAACAGATGATACTCATTCCTCTTCTCTTATGAGTAACAGTTACAGCTAAAACCAATTCATTCATAACCTTTTTTATACATTTGTGGGGAAATAAAGAATCTTTAGATTTTCTGACAGTTTCCACTGCTTTAGGATCAGAAACCTGTTTCCATAGAGACAATAAATACTGGTATACACCTCCAAATGGCGGATACAATGCAACCCTGACTCATGCCCTCCCAGATTTCTTCATCAGCAGTTTTAAATGGTGTTTAATCTGCTTTAAGCTTGTTTGATTAGAACTGGTTTGCTAGTGAAAAGAGGTTCCTGGGTGTGGTCGATCTGTACACCTGCTTCACCTGCAAAGACAGGTGCTGGAGGACATGAAAGCCCTTACTGGGCAGGTGTAGAGGTAGGAGTTCCATCCTCTAGTGGGGACCAGGCTTGAATCATTGGTCTTTCTGTGTAGAGTTTGCATGTTCTCCCAGTAGGTTCCCTCCCACTCTCCAAAGACGTGCATGTTAGGCTTAAAACATACGACCAACATTTTTAGCAAAAAAATCTAACTTCTGTAGGAAATTGTCTTAGTCATCTATGCCAGTAATGTGAATCCTAATACCACCCACACTGGTTACCACGGTGAGGGTAGGAGGGTTACCATGGTGAGGGTAGGAACGTAGATCCTGGTTACCATGGTGAGGGTAGGAACGTAGATCCTGGTTACCATGGTGATGGTAGGAACATAGATTCTGGTTACCATGGTGATGGTAGGAACATAGATCCTGGTTACCATGGTGAGGGTAGGAACGTAGATCCTGGTTACCATGGTGACGGTAGGAACATAGATCCTGGTTACCATGGTGAGGGTAGGAACGTAGATCCTGTTTAAAAATAAAATGAAATAAGACATGCACGTTTTTGCTGATTTATTTTTTCTCTCCATAAATCAGACCGTTCATTTTTGGGTCATGATTCAAACCACATTAACCAGATACTTCCTGTTTATGATGGTTTGTATGAACCCTGTCGTGTACTCTGTGTGTGTGTGTGTACCTTGTTCACACACACTGCTGCCGTACCATATAGGGTTAAGCTGTTTTTCATAGAAAGGGGGAGAGCAGAGAACCTACCCAGGAAAGGGTTCATGTTACATCTGTAACATAAACAAACAAGACATGCTGAATTCTACATTTTGATTCAGTCCGTATTTATTCTGATTTATTCTGTTCAGAACTAAATAATTAAAAATGTTTTAAAGAATGTTATCATTAACGACTGATTAACAACTTGTATGTTTAACAGATTGCTTCTGAGTAGTTCCTGATTAATGACAGCAGAACTGGTTCCTGCTGTTTGTTCCACTCAGGTTTCTGAGCAATGGGCGGATCCCGGTGTGAACATGAAAAATGTTAGACTTTACCCTCTCACTGCTGGGTGTGTCTGAAGTCCTGGGATTACCTTCCTCTATAGATTACCTCTACACACACTCACTGTGTTTTATCTGTAAAGCAGGGTTCACTTCAGGTCATGAGTCAGATTAAACACAATGGAAGCATTAATCAATAAGAGCATTAATTCATAGGATTAGCAGTTGTTTGGAGTGTGTGGTGTGTGTGGCCATGGTGTGTGCCCATACCAGTCTGTCAGTGCCTGATCCGTCACACCTCAAAAGCTAAGCAGGCTGCTGGCAGTACTTGGATGACCACTAGAACCCCAGGTGCCACGGTGGAATGGCTGCTAGTGTCCCTGGGCAAGACACTTCACCCATGATGCTTAGTCTGAATGGTGTGTGTGTGTGTGTGTGATTGGTTGGTGATGGTCAGTCTGGATCTGGTGTGTGTGTGATTGGTCGGTGATGGTCAGTCTGGATCTGGTGTGTGTGTGATTGGTTGGTGATGGTCAGTCTGGATCTGGTGTGTGTGATTGGTTGGTGATGGTCAGTCTGGATCTGGTGTGTGTGTGTGATTGGTTGGTGATGGTCAGTCTGGATCTGGTGTGTGTGATTGGTTGATGATCAGTCTGGATCTGGTGTGTGTGTGATTGGTTGGTGATGGTCAGTCTGGATCTGGTGTGTGTGTGATTGGTTGGTGATGGTCAGTCTGGATCTGGTGTGTGTGTGATTGGTTGGTGATGGTCAGTCTGGATCTGGTGTGTGTGTGATTGGTTGGTGATGGTCAGTCTGGATCTGGTGTGTGTGTGTGATTGGTTGGTGATGATCAGTCTGGATCTGGTGTGTGTGTGATTGGTTGGTGATGATCAGTCTGGATGGTGTGTGTGTGATTGGTTGGTGATGGTCAGTCTGGATGGTGTGTGTGTGGTTGGTTGGTGATGGTCAGTCTGGATCTGGTGTGTGTGTGATTGGTTGGTGATGGTCAGTCTGGATCTGGTGTGTGTGTGATTGGTTGGTGATGGTCAGTCTGGATCTGGTGTGTGTGTGATTGGTTGGTGATGATCAGTCTGGATGGTGTGTGTGTGGTTGGTTGGTGATGGTCAGTCTGGATCTGGTGTGTGTGTGATTGGTTGGTGATGGTCAGTCTGGATCTGGTGTGTGTGTGTGATTGGTTGGTGATGGTCAGTCTGGATCTGGTGTGTGATTGGTTGGTGATGATCAGTCTGGATCTGGTGTGTGTGATTGGTTGGTGATGGTCAGTCTGGATCTGGTGTGTGTGTGATTGGTTGGTGATGGTCAGTCTGGATCTGGTGTGTGTGTGATTGGTTGGTGATGGTCAGTCTGGATCTGGTGTGTGTGTGATTGGTTGGTGATGATCAGTCTGGATGGTGTGTGTGTGATTGGTTGGTGATGGTCAGTCTGGATCTGGTGTGTGTGTGATTGGTTGGTGATGATCAGTCTGGATGGTGTGTGTGTGATTGGTTGGTGATGATCAGTCTGGATGGTGTGTGTGTGATTGGTTGGTGATGGTCAGTCTGGATCTGGTGTGTGTGTGATTGGTTGGTGATGGTCAGTCTGGATCTGGTGTGTGTGTGATTGGTTGGTGATGATCAGTCTGGATGGTGTGTGTGTGATTGGTTGGTGATGGTCAGTCTGGATCTGGTGTGTGTGTGTGTGTGTGTGATTGGTTGGTGATGATCAGTCTGGATGGTGTGTGTGTGTGATTGGTTGGTGATGGTCAGTCTGGATCTGGTGTGTGTGTGATTGCTTGGTGATGGTCAGTCTGGATCTGGTGTGTGTGTGAGATTGGTTGGTGATGGTCAGTCTGGATCTGGTGTGTGTGTGAGATTGGTTGGTGATGGTCAGTCTGGATCTGGTGTGTGTGTGATTGGTTGGTGATGGTCAGTCTGGATCTGGTGTGTGTGTGTGTGTGAGATTGGTTGGTGATGGTCAGTCTGGATCTGGTGTGTGTGATTGGTTGGTGATGGTCAGTCTGGATCTGGTGTGTGTGTGTGATTGGTTGGTGATGGTCAGTCTGGATCTGGTGTGTGTGTGATTGGTTGGTGATGGTCAGTCTGGATCTGGTGTGTGTGTGTGTGTGAGATTGGTTGGTGATGGTCAGTCTGGATCTGGTGTGTGTGATTGGTTGGTGATGGTCAGTCTGGATCTGGTGTGTGTGTGTGATTGGTTGGTGATGATCAGTCTGGATCTGGTGTGTGTGTGATTGGTTGGTGATGGTCAGTCTGGATCTGGTCTGTGATTGGTTGGTGATGATCAGTCTGGATCTGGTGTGTGTGTGATTGGTTGGTGATTGTCAGTCTGGATCTTGTGATTGGTTGGTTGGTGATGATGCGGGTGTTACAGATCAGCGTATTTAAACCCACCCTTCGTCTCCTCCAGAACTTTTCTGCCATCATGCACAAGAACGGAGGAAACCGTGCCCCAGATTTCAACGTAGCGTTGGAGTCGTCGATCATCCGCATTCCACCGCATCACTACATCCACGTCCTGGACCAGAACACCAACATTGCCCGCGTGGTGATCGGCCCGCTTACCTACATTCGCCAAGACAATGAGAGGTGAGACTCACGCCATGTTCTGCTCATGCTTAGTCCTTTACAGGAACAGATGCACCCTAGAATATAAATAAATAAATGAATTACTCTATTCATCCCTCACGGGGAAATTTGTGTGCTGCACTCCTTACACCGCAGCAGGCTGCCTTTCGACTGCGCCAACGGTGGTAGAAACGGGGGTTAGGTGTCTTCTCCAAGGACCCTAGACGTGCTCTCTGTGGGACGTGAACCCGCGAACTTCCGGTCCGCGCGAACGCTCTAACCACTGAGCAAAAATGCACTCGCTTTGCTGGCTTGATGCCCTTCACATTGTATTTATGACTTAAAATTATATTTATGCCGTGTCAAGTTCACGCATAGTGGGCGTGGCAAAGCAGTGAGCGAGAGGAGGGGGAAGGGAATCTGGATAAAAGTATTCGAGCTTCCGTTCTGTCATCTTCCGATTATCCGGGGCTGGGTTGCCGGGGTAACAGCCTCAGACGGAACACCCAGACTTCCCTCTATCTCACCCAGGAGGATCCTGAGGTGTTCCCTGTCCAGCTGTGAGACATAGTCTCTCCAGCAGGTTCAGGTTCTGCCTCTGTGTCTCCTCCTGATTGGACGGAACACGTCACCAGAGCTGGAGGCTTCTCTCGACCCAGAGGAGCGACTGCTTCACTCTGAGCTCCCGGGATGGGCTGATATCGTTTGTCGTGAGGGGATTTGGGTGAAGTTTTAAAGTCTCACGTCAGGATGATGAAGTGGTTGGTTTGTGTGGCGACGTTTCAGGGACTGACGTCTGTTTCCTCTTAGAGTCCTCTTCATGCCGCTCCGGATGATCATGGTGCCACCTCGGCACTACTGTGTGGTTTCCAACCCCGTCGCCCGCAACGATGACAGAGAGGTTTTATTCGACGAAGCCGGTCAGGCTAAGCTGTGCCATGCTGACCTGGAGATCCGCCTGACCCAGGAACCCTTCCCTCTGTACCCCGGAGAGGAGATCCAGCAGGTGTGCCGGGTTCTTTTCAGAGGAGGTTTTCTTCTTCGTGGAGATTAAAGACATCTTTTATTTGTCTCTGTTTTCAGGATGTGACACCGCTTCAGATCGTCTACCCAGACACGGCTCTGCGTCTTCAGGCTCTGCTGGACTTTGAGGAGGAGAGGGGCGTGAAACGGGTGGCTGGAGACGAGTGGCTGTTTGAGGGACCAGGTCTGTCCGGGATGGAAACCTTAATCATAACATTCAGAGGTGTCAGAGAAAAGGCTTCGTTGTTGTCTTCTGGACAGTGGATGATCAAAAAAAAAAAATTGACTGTCCAGACGACAACACAGAAGATGATGATGATGGATCCCTCCTGGGTGAAAGAAGGGTTACATGGCATTCTTAGGAATGTTTATCCAGGTCAAAAGTTAGAGATGAAAGAACTCAACAGGTTTTACTTTCCACAGAATGTATCGGATGGAAAGACTTGACCTTTAAAGACTAAACATGTTGAACAGGTCGATACTGAATGGTGCTGTGGGAACGTGGCTTTAGTAAAGATAGGAACCCACAACCAGCTGGGTTTCCCTCTGTAGCCGTTACCTCGGTGCTGTGCGTCTATGTAACTCCTTCCCTCTCCATAACTCGATCTAAACAGGGATCTTTTCTTCTCGTCAGGGACCTACATACCAAGGAAGGAGGTGGTGGTCTTGGAGACCGTGAAGGCTACGGTGATCCGGGAGAACCAGGCCATCAGACTGAGGGCTCGGAAGGAAGGCAAAGACCGGCAGGGAATTCAGAGAGTCACAGGTACGACCGCAGGGCTCCGGTCCTGGACCTCAGAGGTTTTCTTTCATGTTTAAACTGGAAGCTCTGATTCAGTTAAAGACATGGTAAATGTTTCTCCAGCTCGTTTCTACCTGCATTGGCACTCAGGGTTTTACATCGTAGCTCACACACACACACACACACACACACACACACACACACACACACACACACACACACACACACACACACACACACACACACACACACACACACACACACACACATACCTGATGGTGGAAGCTGGAACCACCATCAGGAGGCATTGGGAGGGTCGGTGTCTTGCTCAGCGACACCTCGGCCTGAACTCCAGGCGGGGGATCAACCTGGTTACAGGACAGTCACCCCTCCCACTGAGCCATCCCTCTCCTCAAGACATCCAGTGTAGGAGCGTGGATTCACACCGCGGCCTTCAGTAGTGCTCCGTTAGCGTCAACCAGCTCTTTTAAAAACATTTCATGGCTGTAAAACGATCTTAACTGAAGTAAAACAACCCACTAAAGGAGGCTTTGAAGGCATCCACAGTCTGCCACTGTGCCCATGTTTCTATTGAAAGATGAGTGAAAATTTTAACATATTTTTTTCTACTTTTACAAACATAAGATTGGATTAATGATCCGATCTGTGCCAAACAGGAACCGTTCCCACCCGCTTCCTGAAGCTCCGGCTTCACGCTGACCATCACATGTTAATTCTCACTGGAAGCCCAGGCTTCTCTCACCCTGGCTGCATCCTCAGGCTCACCCAAAAGGATCCCGAGTCGTTCCCCAGCCAGCTGTGAGACATAATCTCTCCTGCAGGTCCAGGGTCTGCTTCTTGGTTTCCTTCCGAACATCCCCATCTAGTTTCTCCCGACCTGGAGGAGAAACGTCTCTACTCTGAGCTCCTTCTGGATGGCAGAGCTCCTCCCTCTATCTCTGAGTGAGAGCCCAGCCACCGTACAGAGGAAGCTCATTTCAGCCGCTTGTATCTGTGATCGTTGGCGTGCATAAAAACACATAAATAAATGTTTTGTCTTTCAGGAGAGGAATGGCTGGTCAGTAAGGTGGGGGCATACCTGCCCGGTGCACATGAAGAGGTCATCGACATCGTCAATGCTTTCATCCTGACGGACAAGGTGAGTCCATCTGCTGCTGAGCAGGAGAGGTCCTAGTTATTGCAGACGCTGCACCGATCCTCCATTCATTCCCCAATGTAAACAAGACCCTGGGATACTTAAACTCCTCCCCTTAGAGCAGAATCCTGTCCCATGTCTTTCTAACCAATCAGCTGCTTCTGTCTCTGTGCTCAGAAAGCTCTGCACGTGCGCGCCCTGCGACCTTTCAAAGACGCCGGAGGCCGTGATCGTAGGACCGGGGAGGAATGGCTCGTCACCATGGCCGACAGAGAGGCCCACATCCCATCTGTGGCAGAGGAGGTGGTAGGCGTGGTAGACGTGACCACCCTGAGCAGCCGGCAGTACTGCGTCATCCTGGACCCTGTGGGACCTGATGGAAAGCCCCAGCTTGGCCAGAAGAGGGTGGTGAAGGTACGGGTGGGGTACAGGAAGAGACGGGGTGGGTTTCTCTTCATGTTTAGTCTGAAATATTTTTTTTTTTCCTCCAACAGGGTGAGCGCTCCTTTTTCCTGCAGCCCGGCGAGCACCTTGAAAGCGGCATCCAGAATGTCTACGTACTCTCTGAGGAGGAGGGCTTGGTCCTCAGAGCCGTGGAGGCGTTCAACGACACCGAGGTGAAGATGCTGCCATCTGATTGGCTGTTTATATCAGGGGTTCCCAAACTATTCAGACCGCTGTTTTTAAGCTGATGACAAAACGCTAGCCGAACCCCCCACATGCCCTCTGCCACCCTCCCTGATTCTCTTGGCTTGTTCTTTCCCTTTAAAAGTCTGTTTTACACAAAACACGACCTGAGCAAATTAAAACAAGCAGTGTTTGAAACAATGATTTTATTTCCAGGGTAAAAACATCCCATAATTCTGTTCCGTTTTCTTCCTGGTGATCCTGGTTACCATGGTGAGGGTAGGAACGTAGATCCTGGTTACCATGGTGAGGGTAGGAACGTAGATCCTGGTTACCATGGTGAGGGTGGAACGTAGATCCTGGTTACCATGGTGAGAGTAGGAACATAGATCCTGGTTACCATGGTGAGGGTAGGAACGTAGCTCCTGGTTACCACGGTGAGGGTAGGAACGTAGATCCTGGTTACCATGGTGAGAGTAGGAATGTAGATCCTGGTTACCATGGTGAGCGTAGGAACGTAGATCCTGGTTACCATGGTGAGGGTAGGAACGTAGATCCTGGTTACCATGGTGAGGGTAGGAACATAGTTCCTGGTTACCATGGTGAGGGTAGGAACGTAGATCCTGGTTACCATGGTGAGGGTAGGAACCTAGATCCTGGTTACCATGGTGAGGGTAGGAACGTAGATCCTGGTTACCATGGTGAGGGTAGGAACGTAGCTCCTTGTTACCACGGTGAGGGTTGGAACGTAGATCCTGGTTACCATGGTGAGGGTAGGAACATAGATCCTGGTTACCATGGTGAGGGTAGGAACGTAGATCCTGGTTACCATGGTGAGGGTAGGAACATAGATCCTGGTTACCATGGTGAGGGTAGGAACGTAGATCCTGGTTACCATGGTGAGGGTAGGAACGTAGATCCTGTTTACCATGGTGAGGGTAGGATCGTAGCTCGACATCCCAAAATTATTTAGTAAATACTGATTAGTAACATCCAGAACAGACTCATAGTTTAGACATGCACTGCTGCTCGTTTAATGTCTCCTATGCACCCCGAGGAGAAGAACCCACCCCCACTTTCCACTGCCACTAGAAATACCACACTGTCACTTGATTGCTGGATAAACCCTACACTATGCAGCTCATGCTCCCTGCGACACTCTGAAGATTTTCCAGAGTTCGTGTGTGTGAATGAGAGCAGTGAGGTTACAGAGAGATGAGAGGAAGAAGGGGGAGGAGTTTAAATACTTAGGATCAACAGTTTCAGATAAAATGAAAGGGAAAGTGTACAAAACCGTGGTGAGAGCGGCCATGCTGATTGGTCTAGAGACAGTGTGGTGAGAGCGGCCATGCTGATTGGTCTAGAGACAGTGTGGTGAGAGCGGCCATGCTGATTGGTCTAGAGACAGTGTGGTGAGAGCGGCCATGCTGATTGGTCTAGAGACAGTGTGGTGAGAGCGGCCATGCTGATTGGTCTAGAGACAGTGTGGTGAGAGCGGCCATGCTGATTGGTCTAGAGACAGTGTGGTGAGAGCGGCCATGCTGATTGGTCTAGAGAGAGTGTGGTGAGAGCGGCCATGCTGATTGGTCTAGAGACAGTGTGGTGAGAGCGGCCATGCTGATTGGTTTAGAGACAGTGTGGTGAGAGCGGCCATGCTGATTGGTCTAGAGACAGTGTGGTGAGAGCGGCCATGCTGATTGGTCTAGAGACAGTGTGGTGAGAGCGGCCATGCTGATTGGTCTAGAGACAGTGTGGTGAGAGCGGCCATGCTGATTGGTCTAGAGACAGTGTGGTGAGAGCGGCCATGCTGATTGGTCTAGAGACAGTGTGGTGAGAGCGGCCATGCTGATTGGTCTAGAGACAGTGTGGTGAGAGCGGCCATGCTGATTGGTCTAGAGACAGTGTGGTGAGAGCGGCCATGCTGATTGGTCTAGAGACAGTGTGGTGAGAGCGGCCATGCTGATTGGTCTAGAGACAGTGTGGGGAGAGCGGCCATGCTGATTGGTCTAGAGACAGTGTCACTGAAGGAAAATGATGGAAGGAAAAAAATACATTGAATTTAAATTTCATCTTGTGACCCTCTCACCTCCTCTATTGTGACTCCTCAGGGGGTCGAACGCCCCCTGAGGAGGGGTAACCATGGTAACCACACATCGACATGCTGCCATTTGATTGGTAGAAAATTTTTAACCTGATGACTCATCAGAAAAACTTTCTCTTTAACTCCTCTTTTTTTTTTCTTCCTGGTTTTCTCATATTTTTAATTTCTCCATTTTCTTTAGTTTCTTTCTTCCATCACTCCCCCTCCTCCTCCTGTTCCCCCTCCTCACGCTCCTCCTCTCTCTCCTCCTCCGCCTCCCTCCCTCATCTGCACCCCTTCGTTAACCCTTCTCTCCGTCCTGCCCGCTCTCTGCCAGTTTGAAGAGGAGGATGAAGAAGAAGAAGAAGACGAGGAGATCCAGGAGAGAGCAAAGCGTTCCAAACGAAGTGGCATCCTCCGTCGCCCCGGTGACCGCTGGATGCTACGAGGACCAATCGAGTACGTCCCGCCTGCCAGCGTGGAGGTTCTGCTGACCCAGCACGCCATCCCATTGGATGAGAACGAGGGGATCTACGTCCGGGACATGAAGACCGGAAAGGTCCTCCAAATATTCCGTTTTTATTCCGTAACCGTCATCCTCGCCAGCAGCCTTACTGTAAGCTCGGTGTGTGTACGTGTGTGTGTCCAGGTGCGTGCTGTCATCGGCCACACCTACATGCTGAACCAGGACGAGGAGCTGTGGGAGAAGGAGCTCCCTCCCAACGTGGAGCAGCTGCTGACCTCTCTGGTTGACCCGCTGGCCGATCGCGGCAGACGCTTCGCTGGCGGCGACGGCCCGCCGAGGGACAAGAACCGGGTGGTGACTTACAGGGTGCCGCACAACGCTGCCGTCCAGGTCTACGACTACCGGGAGAAGAAGGCCAGGTGGGTGGTCGTTGTGTGTGCGTGTGTGTTTGAGGGTGGCCTGACGGGGCGCTGTGTGTGTGTTTCAGGGTGGTCTGATGGGCGCTGTGTGTGTGTTTCAGGGTGGTCTGATGGGCGCTGTGTGTGTGTTTCAGGGTGGTCTGATGGGCGCTGTGTGTGTGTTTCAGGGTGGTGTTTGGACCAGAGATGGTGATGCTGGGACCAGACGAGCAGTTCACGGTCCTCTCGTTGTCCGGGGACAAACCGAAGAGGGCCAACGTGATCAAAGCCGTGTGCCTGCTGCTCGGACCGGATTTCTTCACTGATATCATCACCATAGAAACGGCAGACCACGCCCGTCTGCAGCTCCAGCTCTCCTACAACTGGTAAACGGACTGTGATGGGGGGTCAAACCCTGAACCCTCCAGTCACAGGAGGGTCACCCTACCCACTGAACCACCCCTCACTCATCCCACACACACACACATCCACACACACGGTGCCCACCTCCTCATTCTCTCCATCTCCAGGCATTTTGAGGTGAAGTCCAGGAAGGATCCGGCCGACGCTGCGGCTCTGTTCTCCGTCCCAGACTTCGTGGGCGATGCCAGCAAGGCCATCGCCTCTAAGATCAGAGGAGCCGTCGCCTCCGTCCAGTTTGATGACTTCCACAAGGTTTGTGAAAATCTGAGACGTTGAACATCCGTCAGAACCAGGTTAACGGTCTGGACCACAGCTGTGAAATCTGAGCCTGGACATAAACACTCAAACTGGGCAGAACTTCCAAAGATTTAATACCTCAGATTCAGGGTTTAATTCCTTGGTTCAGTAACGGAATGAAGGGGGAGATCAACAGGCAGATCGGTGCAGCGTCAGCAGTAACTAGGACACTACATCGGTCCGTCGTGGTGAAGAAAGAGCTGCGACAAAAAGCAAAGCTGTGGATTTACTAGTTGATCTAGTACGTTCCTACCCTCACCATGGTAACCAGGATCTACGTTCCTACTCTCACCATGGTAACCAGGATCTACGTTCCTACCCTCATCATGGTAACCAGGATCTACGTTCCTACTCTCACCATGGTAACCAGGATCTACGTTCCTACTCTCACCATGGTAACCAGGATCTACGTTCCTACCCTCACCATGGTAACCAGGATCTACGTTCCTACCCTCATCATGGTAACCAGGATCTACGTTCCTACCCTTACCATGGTAACCAGGATCTACGTTCCTACCCTCACCATGGTAACTAGGATCTACGTTCCTACCCTCACCATGGTAACCAGGATCTACGTTCCTACCCTCACCATGGTAACCAGGATCTACGTTCCTACCCTCACCATGGTAACCAGGATCTACTTTCCTACCCTCACCATGGTAACCAGGATCTACGTTCCTACCCTCACCATGTTAACCAGGATCTACGTTCCTACCCTCACCATGGTAACCAGGATCTACGTTCCTACCCTCACCATGGTAACCAGGATCTACGGTCCTACCCTCACCATGGTAACCAGGATCTACGTTCCTACCCTCACCATGGTAACCAGGATCTACGTTCCTACCCTCACCATGGTAACCAGGATCTACGTTCCTACCCTCACCATGGTAACCAGGATCTACGTTCCTACCCTCACCATGGTAACCAGGATCTACTTTCCTACCCTCACCATGGTAACCAGGATCTACGTTCCTACCCTCACCATGGTAACCAGGATCTACGTTCCTACCCTTACCATGGTAACCAGGATCTACGTTCCTACCCTTACCATGGTAACCAGGATCTACGTTCCTACCCTCACCATGGTAACCAGGATCTACGTTCCTACCCTCACCATGTTAACCAGGATCTACGTTCCTACCCTCACCATGGTAACCAGGATCTACGTTCCTACCCTCACCATGGTAACCAGGATCTACGTTCCTACCCTCACCATGGTAACCAGGATCTACGTTCCTACCCTCACCATGGTAACCAGGATCTACGTTCCTACCCTCACCATAGGGTGTCCAGGCTCAGAGAAAGAGGGAGGAGCTCGGAGTAGAGTCGTTGCTCTCCCAGGTTTAATGAAGCTAGATGGGGTTGTTCGGGCATCTGGTTGGGAGTGTCTCGCTGGTGAGGTGTTGCTCCTTCGGGAAGAGACCTAGAGGCAGACCCTGGACCTGCTGGAGAGACTATGTCTCACAGCTGGACAGGGAACACCTCAGGATCCTTCTGGGTGAGCTGGAGGATGCAGCTGGGGTGAGAGAAGCCGGGGTTTCCGTTCTGACGCTGTTATCCTCGTGACCCGGTCTCGGATAAGAGGAAAACACTTGTCTCTGATCTTTAATTTGATTGGTTACCAGACAAACATGATGTCATTCTGCTGAGCATCAATCTGTATTTTTTTTTTCTAAGAACTCAAACCGTATCATCTGCTCGGCGGTGTTTGGCTTCGATGAGAAGCTCGCCGTGCGTTCCACCCTTCACTTCCATCAAAACAACCTGGTGATCAGCAGCGTGGACATCCAGTCCGTGGAGCCGGTGGACCAGAGGACCCGAGACGCCCTGCAGAAGAGCGTCCAGCTAGCCATCGAAATCACCACCAACTCCCAGGAGGCTGCCGCACGGTGCGCCCCCACTCTCTGGCATTAGAGCGGGCGTGGTAACGAACCTGAACCCTGTTCTGTTCGTCCACAGGCACGAGGCGGAGCGGCTGGAGCAGGAAGCTCGTGGAAAGCTGGAGAGGCAGAGGATTACGGACCAAGCGGAGGCTGAGAGAGCCAGGAAGGAGCTGCTGGAGCTGGAGGCTCTCAGGTGAGCTTCTGGTTCCACCTCCGGACCCCATCGATCCTCCTTTAACCGAATAAATGTCATGCCACCCGAACGTGGCCGGAGCGTTTAGAGACATTCCTCACCGCTCGAACCCGTTCATCACCGTGTATCAAACGTTGGCTCCCTTAAAGCAACGCCGCGTACGCTCAGCCTCCAATCATGTGTCTCGAGGGGTCCTCCTCCCGCTCCCAAAGTTTTTGCGAGCAGTGAGGAGCGGTCAACCCCGCTCCACCAACGACCAGTCAAAGCTGTAAGTCTATGGACGCTTAGGGCTGGTAGGATGACTCTAGACCACCGCTGCTCTGCCAGCGTTGGACAGGTAGCGACTAAACGTGGCACAGACTTCAGAGGGGGGGTTGTAAGCGTTTTACGAGCGGACACGGCGATGCTGGAACGGTGGTGGGCGTTAAAGCAGCGATCCGTGGCAGCGGTGAACTTTGGTTTGGTGTTGTTATCGAGGTGTCGAAGCGGGTCGAACTAACCAAACCGCTCGCTACTGCCAGTATGTCCCCTCTCTGTACCCGCCAGATCGTTTATCCGGTTAAATAAGTAGACTTTGTCCGTGTGTTTCAGCGCGGCGGTGGAGAGCACTGGAGCTGCTAAGGCTGAAGCTCAGTCCAGAGCTGAAGCCGCTCGCATCCAGGGAGAAGCTGCCGTAGAAGAGGCCAAGCTGAAGGCCGAGGCTCAGAAGATTGAAGCGGTACGTCCTCCTTCCTGCTTGCACCCGGACAGGGTTAACCCCTCTCCTCCTGCAGGAGGCGGAGCTTCACAGGCTGTCTAAAGCCCGTGAGCAGGAGCTGAGCTACCAGAAGGAAATGGATCGTTTGGAGGTGGAGAAGCAGGAGCGTCTGGCTCAGATCGAGAGTCAGCGCTTCCACCAGATGATGGAGAGTCTGGGCAGCGACACGCTCAAGGAGATCGCCCGAGCCGGACCCGAGATGCAGGTAAACCCCGCCTCTAAGAGGAGGAGCCTCGGTGGAGAGCTCTTGGAACGCTCTGTCTGACCGTCTTGTTCCTGTCCTGCAGGTGAAGATGCTGCAGTCTCTTGGACTGAAGTCCACCCTCATCACAGACGGTTCGTCTCCCATCAACCTCTTCACCACCGCCAACGGCCTGCTGGGCGCGCTGCCTGGCCAAGGACAGAACCAGTGAAGAAAAGTCAGATTTTATTCTTAATAAACAGAAAAATCAGGGACTCGTTTATAAAAACCTGCGTAGATTTTAAGCTGAACGATTTTTACTCAGAAAAACATGTCAGGTTTAATCCAACTTGATCTCTATCCCGCCCCGACGCTCCTCTAGAACTCCTTATGTGATGCATATGTATTTTTTTTAGCTTCTTCTTCTTCCTCCATTCCCCTTCACGGGGCGCCACAGCAAGTCATTTTCCTCCATCTAACCCTATCTCCTGCATCCTCTTCAGTCACACCAACTATCTTCATGTCTTCCTTCACTGTATCCATGAACCTCCTCTTTGGTCTTCCTCTAGTCCTCTTTCCTGGTGGTTCCAAACCCAGCATCCTTCTTCTGATGTACTCTCTCTCTCTCCTCTGCACATGTCCAAACCATCTCAGTCTGACCTCTCTGACTTTAAAACCTCTAACATGTGCTGTTCCTCTGATCCTGTCCATCCTGGTCACTCCCAGAGAGATCCTCAGCATCTTCATCTCTGATACAAACATCTCTGTTTCCTGTCTTTTACTCAGTGTCACTGTCTCTAGACCAATCAGCATGGCCGGTCTCACCACACTGTCTCTAGACCAATCAGCATGGCCGCTCTCACCACACTGTCTCTAGACCAATCAGCATGGCTGCTCTCACCACACTGTCTCTAGACCAATCAGCATGGCCGCTCTCACCACACTGTCTCTAGACCAATCAATCAGCATGGCCGCTCTCACCACACTGTCTCTAGACCAATCAGCATGGCCGCTCTCACCACACTGTCTCTAGACCAATCAGCATGGCTGCTCTCACCACACTGTCTCTAGACCAATCAGCATGGCCGCTCTCACCACACTGTCTCTAGACCAATCAATCAGCATGGCCGCTCTCACCACACTGTCTCTAGACCAATCAGCATGGCCGCTCTCACCACACTGTCTCTAGACCAATCAGCATGGCCGTCTTTTTTCCCATTTTTTCCACTCGGTTTCTGTCCCTTCTTGTCCTGTGTTTGGTCCCGTTCTGTAGATGTGACTCTGTGCTGTTTGGACGTCGTTTTGGACCGCACTGTTTTACTTTGGATGGTTGTTTTTAAGCGAGACGTTTCCTTTTTCAACGTCTAAATCCCCGTTAGTCCGTTGGTCATGGAGTCGTCCCGCTTTGAGCCCAGTGTCCCTGCAGTCGTCATGGGTAACATCCGGACGCTCGCTGGCAAGATGGAGGAACTGGAGACGCTCGTTCTGACCCGGCAGGAATGAGGAGGGGCCACTTGGTGTGCTTCATTGAAGCCTGACTCGGTGGACTCATTACGGACTGTTTTTTTAACCGTTCAGACGCCAGGTTTCACACCGTGTGAGCGGACCAGGAAGGTATTTCACTGTCCTCTTCTACCCACACGTCTCTTCTTACCCCCGTCTTACCGTTTAGCAGATTCTGACTCGGTCACACTGCGTCCTCTCGCTCCTCCATCTTCACTCTGTTTGTTTAGAAGTTTTCATACGTCTGGATTTTAACAGAAGCATGTTTTTATAAACGAGACCCTGATTTTTTTCCAGTAGAAATTAAGCATCGTGTTTTAATGGTAGGAGGGTCTCCGTCCGGGTCTGACCTCCTCTCGTTTTCTTTTTCAGGTGAAGTGAGGATGACCATGAATGTTTACAGAGAATCTGATCACGTTGCTGCTGAAAACCAAAGAAAACATCTGTTTAATCTCAGACTAACACCTCCTTGTTCTGCCTTTAAAAATTATGGAATGTTAAAAATAAAACTGCCTTTAAAAACGCCTCTAAAAATTATGGGATGCTGGAAATAAAACTGATCTAACCTCTATTTTCTGGTCTTGGTTTGATCCACTCTGAACCCTGATGAAGAGGCTCATAAAAAAATAACTTTTTAGAAGTTTCTAACATGTTTGAACATTTTTACCGAATCAAAACCTTTCCTCGGTCCATAGGGGCGTTGGCCTAGTGGTAGAGTTACTGTTATTCGAGCAGGAGAACCTGGTTCGATTCCTGCTGGGACAGCTCAGACTCAAACACAATGAAAAAGAAACACAGAAAAAAAAATGATGGGAGGAAACCAGAGAAAACCCACATATACAGGGAGAACATGCAAACTCCACACAGAAAGGACAGTGATCCAGGTCTCGTTCCCAAACTACGATGTTCTTACTGTGAGACCACTGTGCTGCACGGATCGTTGGTCAGAAACGGGGGGTGCGCCGTCACATAATATGTATATTTAGAAAATAAATTTACCGTAATTTCACGACCATTAGGCGCACCGTACGAAAAGTCACAGTCTCAGTCACACACCGCCTTACAACAACACACACACAAGCATGTAAATGTGTGTATTAAAAAATAGATCAGGAGTAAAACTGAGTTTGGTTGTGTTTTATTTAAGTAGTAACGATACTAAACAAACACATTACCGGTAATAGTCTTTATTCAAATCCATCAAAGTCCTCATCCTCTGTTTCAGAGCAGGTCCACTTCGCTCCTCGCTGTCAAAGTCACTGTCTGTACTGTGCGGCTCCTCAGAAAGGATACCAGCTTTTGAGAAAGCTGGGATAACAGTACCAGCAGACACGTTAGTCCAAGCATCTACAATCCATTGGCAAACTGTAGCGTAACTCGCCCGGCGCTGCCTTCCACCCTTCGGTTAGAACTCCTGCATCCTCTCCGGTCCTTCACTGCATCCATAAACCTCTTGGTTCTTCCTCCCTCTAGGATCACTGCCTGGTAGTTCTGAACCGTCTCAGTCTGATTTTTTAAAAACCAAACGACCAGTTAAAAAGTTTTCAGGGTTTTTCTGTTTCCGTCAGAGTTTAATTTAGTCTTCATGGAGTCCCAGCGGTTCCAGAGCCTATCCCGGCTGATTTTCAGGCAAGAGGCAGGATACACCCTAAACAGGTCGACAGTCTGTTACAAGACCACACACTCACACACACACACACACACACACATACACACTCATTCCTGGGACACTGTTAGCAGCCAATCAGCCTAACATGTATGTTTTTGGAGGGTGAGAAAAAACTGAACATGCAAACTACACACAGAAAGGTTAGGGTTTCAACCCTCGTTTCCACTCCAGAACAAAAATCCAGACCTTATAGCTGTGAAGCCACCGTGCCAACCCCTGGTCACCGTGCCAACCACTGGTCACCATGCCAACCACTGGTCACCGTGCACACCCCTGGTCACCGTGCCAACCACTGGTCACCGTGCCAATCCCTGGTCACCGTGCACACCCCTGGTCACCGTGCCAACCACTGGTCACCATGCCAACCACTGGTCACCATGCCAACCACTGGTCACCGTGCACACCCCTGGTCACCGTGCCAACCACTGGTCACCGTGCCAATCCCTGGTCACCGTGCACACCGCTGGTCACCGTGCCAACCACTGGTCACCATGCCAACCACTGGTCACCGTGCCAATCCCTGGTCACCGTGCCAATCCCTGGTCACCGTGCCAACCACTGGTCACCGTGCCAACCACTGGTCACCATGCCAACCACTGGTCACCGTGCCAATCCCTGGTCACCGTGCCAATCCCTGGTCACCGTGCCAACCACTGGTCACCGTGCCAACCACTGGTCACCGTGCCAACCCCTGGTCACCGTGCCAATCCCCTCACACCGTGCAGCCCTTTAATATGTGTCTGTATTAAAATTAATCGATATATTAATCGATTTAAATTTAATCACTGAGACACTGTGATAATTTTTTTATTTCCTCAGTTTTGATTCTAATGAGATGAGATTTATGACCTCATTCCGTTCCGTTCGTTCTGTTCCGTCATCTTCCACTTGTTCCGGGGTCGGGTCGCGGGGGCAACAACCTCAAATGGGCAGACCAGGCCTCTCTCACCCCGGCTGCATCCTCCAGCTCACCTGGAAGGATCCCAAGTCGATCCCCGGCCAGCAGTGAGACATAGTCTCTCCAGCGGGTCCGGGGTCTGCCCCTTGTTCTCACGGTGGGACGTGCCTGAAACACCTCGCCTGCGAGGCGCTCGCGGGGCATTATGACCAGATGCCCGAACCACCCCATCTGGCTCCTCTCGACCTGAAGGAAGAGCGGCTCGACACTGAGCTCCTCCCGGATGGCAGAGCTCCTCACCCGATCCCTGAGTGAGAGCCCAGCCACCCTGCAGATGAAGCTCATTTCGGCCGCTTGCACCCGCAATCTCATTCTTTCGGTCACCACCCACAGCTGGTGACCATGGTGAGGGTAGGAACGTAGATCCTGGTTACCATGGTGAGAGTAGGAACATAGATCCTGGTTACCATGGTGAGGGTGGGAACATAGATCCTGGTTACCATGGTGAGGGTAGGAACATAGATCCTGGTTACCATGGTGAGGGTAGGAACATAGATCCTGGTTACCATGGTGAGGGTAGGAACATAGATCCTGGTTACCATGGTGAGGGTAGGAACGTAGATCCTGGTTACCATGGTGAGGGTAGGAACGTAGATCCTGGTTACCATGGTGAGGGTAGGAACATAGATCCTGGTTACCATGGTGAGGGTAGGAACGTAGATCCTTGTTACCATGGTGAGGGTAGGAATGTAGATCCTGGTTACCATGGTGAGGGTAGGAACGTAGATCCTGGTTACCATGGTGAGGGTAGGAACATAGATCCTGGTTACCATGGTGAGGGTAGGAACATAGATCCTGGTTACCATGGTGAGGGTAGGAACGTAGATCCTGGTTACCATGGTGAGGGTAGGAACATAGATCCTGGTTACCATGGTGAGGGTAGGAACATAGATCCTGGTTACCATGGTGAGGGTAGGAACATAGATCCTGGTTACCATGGTGAGGGTAGGAACATAGATCCTGGTTATCATGGTGAGGGTATGAACATAGATCCTGGTTACCATGGTGAGGGTAGGAACGTAGATCCTGGTTACCATGGTGAGGGTAGGAACATAGATCCTGGTTACCATGGTGAGGGTATGAACATAGATCCTGGTTACCATGGTGAGGGTATGAACATAGATCCTGGTTACCATGGTGAGGGTAGGAACATAGATCCTGGTTACCGTGGTGAGGGTAGGAACATAGATCCTGGTTACCATGGTGAGGGTAGGAACGTAGATCCTGGAAACATGTTACCCCTCCGGTCAGAGGATTAGAGGGGATGAACTTTTTATAAACTTTGATATTTTTAATGTCTAAACAGATTTTCTTTTCTTTTTTTAGGGTGTTTTATTCAGATTTTTTGGTGTTTGAAGATTTTCTTTTCAATTTATTTTGTTTTGTGAAGAAGAGGGTGTGATGACTAAGGCGGCCACCAGAGGGAGACAGTGGACTGTAGGAGAGAAAGAGGCCTTCTGTCATCCCTCCCTCCATCTATCTGTCCATCCACCCATCTATAGATCCATCCATCTATAGATCCATCCATCTATAGATCCATCCTTCTATAGATCCATCCATCTATAGATCCATCCATCTATAGATCCATCCATCTATAGATCCATCCTTCTATAGATCCATCCATCTATAGATCCATCCATCTATAGATCCATCCTTCTATAGATCCATCCATCTATAGATCCATCCATCTATAGATCCATCCTTCTATAGATCCATCCATCTATAGATCCATCCTTCTATAGATCCATCCATCTATAGATCCATCCTTCTATAGATCCATCCATCTATAGATCCATCCATCCAACCGTCCGTCTGCCATCTTTTTTTCTCGTTCTTTTTTTTTTGCGACTTTTTTGCAATGATTCGCGACTTCGTCGCAAACTTTTGTTTTTTTGTCGCGATTTTTTTTTTTTTTTTGTGACTTTTTTTTGCGATTTTGTTTAGGAACAACTTTCTTTTATTGCAATTTTTCTGCAAATTTTTTGCCATTTTTTCCAATTTTTATCAACAAAAAAAGTCGGGGTTTTTTTGCTATTTTTTAGGAACAACTGTCTTCAATTGCGATTTTTTCGCCAGTTTTTCCAACTTTTTTCCACAAAAATAGTCGCTTTTTTTCCCCTATTTTTTAGGAACCACTGTCTTTTTTTGCGATTTTTTTGCGACTTTTTCCCGAAAAAGCCAAAATCGTCCTGAAAAATGGTGCGAAAAGTTTTCGCAACATTTTTTTGCGACATTTTCAAAAAATTGCAAAAAAAAATCGCGACAAAAAACAAAAGTTTGCGACAAAGTCGCAAACCATTGCAAAAAAAAAAAAAATTGCGAAAAAAAAATTGCGACTTTCTCTCCTTCCATCCATCCATCCTCCTGGAGGAGGAGAGTGTGTGTGTGTGTGTGTGTGTGTGTTCATCCATCCATCCCTCCAACCATCCTTCTAACGGAAATTCGTGATTGGAGGAGAGTCTGTGTGTGTGTGTGTGTGTGTGTTCACGAAGAGGACACACTCCTCTTTAACTCAATCTATTGATCTCTTCACTTAATCTGAACCAGATAATCAAATCTCTGTCTCTTTTAATCTGGTTTCTTTTCTTCCATCAACCTGCTGTGCTGCTCCAGCTCTGGGACCAGGTCTGGGACCAGGTCCACCAGGTCAGGGACCAGATCTTCCAGCTCTGGGACCAGGTTCTGCAGGTCTGGGACCAGGTCTTCCCGGTATAGGACCAGATCCTGCAGGGTGTTTTTCCCACAGCCGATGATTTGGGTTGTTTTTCTCTTTCGTCTGCAGCAGGTTTTGAATCATTCATAAGAATGTAAAATTTAAAGGAAACTCTGAGAGCTTTTATTAGTTACCCCCTCCTCCCACCGCCCACCTACCATCACACTCCCCTGGCAACAGTTGCTGTGACAACCGGCTGGCTCTTCTCGCCCTAGAAACAGGACACATGAAATGAAAGCTGGTGATCCTGCTTTTCATCCCTGTTTTCTTCTGTTTTTATGGAGAGATTTTAATCTGAAGATTTAAAATGAAGCAAAGCTTTGATCGTATTTTGAACAGAATGTAAACAATCATCCAAACTGGTGAGGGATGATAGAGGGGTACAGTAGAGAAGCCTCGGAGAAGACACCTAACCCCTGTTTCTCCCACCATGAAGGGCAGCCTGCTGCGGTGGAAGGAGTGCAGCACACAAATTTCCCCGGTGAGGGATGAATAGAGGAATTCATTTATTTTTATTTAATCTGACTTAAATTTGCTACATTGAGGTTCCGTCCTCTGATTCCACCCACTTCACATCACCCCTACGTTTAGTGTTCTAAACCGGTATTGCGTCTCAGAGCCCCAGGTAAGGGTTGTCTGGTCTCTGCATGATCGGTGCCAGAGCTTGGTCTGTATGTCGATTCCCTTTCCAGAGGCTGTTGGATTTCGTCGAGGCTGCCCTTTGTCTCTGATTCCGTTCATTATCGAGGTGGTGGGGGGATCCGGTCCCTCAGGATTGGATCTCTACTTTGTGCAGATGTGGTGGTCCTGTTGGCGTCTGTACGTCAGGATCTCCAGCTCTCACTGGACGGATTTCTGCCTAGTGCCCGGGAGGAAAATCAGCACCTTTAAATCAGAGACTGTGGTTCTCATCAGGAAAGGGTTACCAGGATCTATATTCCTACCTTCACCATGGTAACCAGGATCTACGTTCCTACCCTCACCATGGTAACCAGGATCTACGTTCCTACCCTCATTGTGGTAACCAGGATCTATGCTCCTACCCTCACCATGGTAACCAGGATCTACGTTCCTACCCTCACCATGGTAACCAGGATCTACGTTCCTACCCTCACCATGGTAACCAGGATCTACGTTCCTACCCTCACCATGGTAACCAGGATCTACGTTCCTGCCCTCACCATGTTAACTAGGATCTACGTTCCTGCCCTCACCATTCAATTCAATTCAATTCAATTTTATTTGTATAGCCCAAAATCACAGAATGTCCGTCTCAATGGGCTTCACAAGAAAAAGAGGAATGTATTAACACAAATACACAACAAGAAAAATAACTAACAAATGCTAACTAAACAAGACTAGCACATTAATGCACTTAGACTCTCCTTCTCGGTGAGGAAAAACTCCTAAAAAACCCATCAGTGGGGAAAAAATAAGAAACCTCATGGGGATCCACGTGAAAGAGAGATCCCTCCCCCGGGACGAGCAAACAATGTGTCAAAGATTATTGTTTAAATATTAGCTTATTCTAATCTACAGCTAAATATCTAAAGAAGTCAATAAATGTTCTTCATCCTGATGGAAACACGGGGGGCTCCTCAGCCCGGAGATGTCAAGTACAGGGATGAGTAGATGTTCTTCATCCTGATGGAAACACTGGGGGACTCCTCAGCCCGGAGATGTCCAGTACGGGGATGAGTAGATGTTCTTCATCCTGATGGAAACACGGGGGACTCCTCAGCCCGGAGATGTCCAGTACGGGGATGAGTAGATGTTCTTCATCCTGATGGAGACACGGGAGACTCCTCAGCCCAGCGATGCCCACGGCAGAGATGAGTAGATGGATTTCGTCCTGATGGAGCGGGGATGAAGAAGCGCGGAGGTCTCCTCGGTGTGGCCATGCCCAGGACAGGAACGCAGAGTCCTGGATGGGGCTCTCTCCCAGAGAGGAGGGAGAGAGGTGGACAACATGTGAATTGTATTGTACCAACTAGCAGTGTAATTCTAAATAATCAGACAATTTAGAACAATGAATGAGATAGCAAGCCAGGGGTTTAGGGTAGAGGGTTAGAGTAGGGGGCAGGGGGAAAGAGCCAAGACAGTCTGGCAGAGAATAGTAGATAGAATTAGAGGACAGAACCCCAATGTACCATACTTTCCCCAGCTTTTACTATCTAGCAGCCAACTATTAATTATATCAGCTAAATGAAACTGTTTCTATCTGGCCTGTTGATAAGCTTGTTCAAACAGGAATGCTTTAAGCCTCCCTTTAAATGTAGGAACACTGTCTGCCTCTCTCACTTGAGCTGGGAGCTTATTCCATAAAACTGGAGCTTGGTAGCTAAAGGCTCTACCTCCAACTGTACTTTTTGAAATCCTAGGAACCACCAACAGCCCTGCATTTTGTGAGCGGAGTGTTCTGCTTGGTTGATAAGGTACTATAAGTTCACTAATGTAAGATGGAGCCATGCCGTTTAGGGCCTTGTAGGTTAGTAAGATGATTTTAAACTTGATCCTAAACTCAATAGGAAGCCAATGGAGAGACGCTAGCACGGGAGTAATATGATCTCTTCTATGAGTTCCTGCTAATAGTCGTGCTGCTGCATGGTAACCAGGATCTACGTTCCTGCCCTCACCATGTTAACTAGGATCTACGTTCCTACCCTCACCATGGTAACCAGGATCTACGTTCCTGCCCTCACCATGTTAACTAGGATCTACGTTCCTGCCCTCACCATGGTAACCAGGATCTACGTTCCTACTCTTACTATGGTAACCAGGATCTACGTTCCTACTCTTACTATGGTAACCAGGATCTACGTTCCTACCCTCACCATGGTAACCAGGATCTACGTTCCTACCCTCACCATGGTAACCAGGATCTACGTTCCTGCCCTCACCATGGTAACCAGGATCTACGTTCCTGCCCTCACCGTGGTAACCAGGATCTACGTTCCTACCCTCACCGTGGTAACCAGGATCTACGTTCCTACTCTTACTATGGTAACCAGGATCTACGTTCCTGCCCTCACCATGGTAACCAGGGTCTATGTTCCTACCTTCACCATGGTAACCAGGATCTATGTTCCTACCTTCACCATGGTAACCAGGATCTACGTTCCTACCCTCACCATGGTAACCAGGATCTACGTTCCTACCCTCACCATGGTAACCAGGATCTATGTTCCTACCCTCACCATGGTAACCAGGATCTATGCTCCTACCCTCAGCATGGTAACCAGCTGCAGGTGGTTACCAAAGGAACAAGATCACGATACAAGCTGCCAAAACGATCTTCCTCTGCATGGTAGCTTGGCTCTCAGTCAGAGATCAACAGAGGAGCTCTGCCATCCGGGAGGAACTCGGAGTAGAGCCATTGCTCCTTCGGGCCGTAAGGAGCCAGATAGGATCCTCCCGGGTGAGCTGGAGGATGCAGGCTGGGTGAGAGAAGCCTGGGTTTCCTGTCTAAAGCTGTTTGTTCCTA
The DNA here is from genome assembly GCA_902685375.1 of Neostethus bicornis. Classification (NCBI taxonomy): domain Eukaryota; kingdom Metazoa; phylum Chordata; class Actinopteri; order Atheriniformes; family Phallostethidae; genus Neostethus; species Neostethus bicornis. The sequence continues at coordinate 986,603 of CACRXE010000070.1, forward strand.
TGATTGGTCCTTGGAAAAGCGGAAGAAGATGTAACAGAATTCCACACCACCACAACGTACCCTCTCTCTTTCAGACTCACGTAGATCCTCTTCGTTCCTCTCCAGAACAAATCAAACAGAACTGGCTGCTGGGATCGATGAGCCGTGTGTTTCACTGGGATTTATTCCCTCACGTGTGATCGAACAGTCGTACAGATTCATTCGGTATCGGTGTTAGCATGCACAGGCACGGAGCAAGCAGGAAGCCGTTACAAACATGTCCGATAGAAAAGAGAAGAAATATAAAAATACAAAGAACATTTACAAAAACATGGAAACTTAAAACGATTCAAATGAACTTTACTAAGAGTTCCGCTGTGTTTGATGAGAAGTCCTCGGCTGGTTCCACCTTTAAATCTACATTCTGATGATGATGTAAACCAAAGAACGGTCAAATTAAACATTACATTTTTATAATTAGTGTCTTGTTAAACATTTTAATCATTAAAAAACGCTTTATTGTGCTATCCTAGTTTTCTAAGAGATGACTTAACAAAGGTTTCAGTGATTAAAGAGTTAATTTTTACTGACTCGTTTATGTCTGTCAGCGTAATCAATTAACGAGTATTTTAATCTCCGTTTTCTTCCGTCGTCTTCTGTTTATCTTAGGCTGGTGTTTTGTAAAGATCTGCGACAGGTCGCTTCTGCGCATGCTCGCGACGAAACTCCTTTGATCCAATCAAACTCCGCCCCCGCTGTTTTATGCTCTTGCTGTTTGCGATCTGCTGGTGTTCTGTCGAGAGTTGCAGCTCTGTGCCTCTGCGCATGCCCAGAATGTGTCATCCACCTCCCCCTCCCTTTCAGAACATCTAAACGTTGAGGGCTGTTACCAGCATGACGCAACCAAATCCCGCCCCATGAAGCTAACGCTACCCCGCCCCTTTCCAATAAAGTTTAAATAAAACTTATTTAATGTAATCTAATCATTTTTAAAGTGGAATAAAATTTATAATCCATTGTTTTTATTGTTAAAAATAGTCGCTCACATCTCGCGATGGGTCACAGATTCAGACAAAACCTCACTTTTCTGAACCCCGATCTATCGACAACTGCGACCGGTTTGAGATCTCGACAGAACACCGTCCTCTTCTGTTTATCTTGGGCTGGTGTTTTGTGGAGATCTGCGACCAGTCGCTTCTGCGCATGCCCGTGACGAAACTCCCTTGATCCAATCAAACTCCGCCCCCACTGTTTTACGCCCTTGCTGTTTGCGATATGCCGGTGACCGGACGAGATCTGCTACCGTCAAGATCTAAGACTTTGCAACTCTGCGCATGCCCAGAACGCGTCATCTCTCTCCCTTCCAGATGATCTAAACATCGAGATCCGCGGCCTGGTGTAATTCCAAAAATTCTATTGGAATTTGCGTTTTTTCACACATGCTCTGCATTTTTCGACTAAAAATCTATCATTTTAAACGTACAAGTGTTTTTTATTCCTTTTATGTGTAATATTTTTAGATTCTGCGACTGGTTATTCACTTCCGGTTAACTCTCCGAAACCCTGTCCAAAGGAGTTTCGTCACGGGCATGCGCAGTATCACGGCTAGACAGGGAACACCTCAGAATCCTCCTGGGTGAGCTGGAGGATATAACCAGAGTGGGAGAAGCCTAGGCTTCCCGTCTGAGGCTGGCGCCCCCATGAACTGATGGCCTGTGAGTTTGGTTGCATCATGAGCATGTGCAGAAGCGACCAATCACAGATCTCGACGAGGCCACAGATCTTGATAGAACAACAGCTCTACACCAAGCTCCTCCCACATGGCAGAGCTCCTGCCTCTATCTCTAAGAGCAACTGCCCACCCTGCAGAGGAAAAAAATCATTTCAGCCACTTGTATCCATGATCTCGTTCTTTCAGACTCCGCCCACACTGGTTATCATGGTGTTTAAAACTTTGGTTTTTTTTTTTTGTAAGAAACTCATCCTTAATTTCAAAGATTTTTTAAATGACATTAATGTGCTTTAAAAGCAGACATAGTGATGTTTTTCCAAGTGTCTGCTGTCACAGCGCAGTCAGAGCTAGACTGGTTCCCTCTTCTTACCTCCCCTTACGTCTCTCTGGCTCATTATAAATCCTCCACACAATCTCTAATGGTTTTCAAAATGGACGATGAATGCGGAGGAAGCCGAAATGTGCTTCCTCTGCAGGTTGGCTGGGCTCTCACTCAGAGATAGAGGGAGGAGTTCTGCCATCCGGAGGCGTTCAGTGTCGAACTGCTCCTCCTCCAGGTCGAGAGAAGTCAGATGGGGTGGTTCAGGCATCTGGAATGCCCCCCGAACGCCTTGCTTGAGGTGTTTCGGGCTCGTCTCACCGGGAGGAGACCAAGAAGCAGACCCCGGACCCGCTGGAGAGACCATGTCTCACAGCTGGCCGGGGAACGACTTGGGATCCGTCCGGGTGAGATGGAGGATGCAGCCGAGATGAGAGAAGCCTGGGCTTCCCATCTGAGGCTATTGCCCCAGCGACCCGACCCCGGATGAGCGGAAGACGACAGAACAGGGCGATGAATACAGTTTTAAGTAGTCAGTACGGTGTGGAAGCGTCCCCAAAACGAGATTCAGGACGATCTGATCAGGTCCTGATAATGATCATACTGATCAGGTTTCAGCTTCTCTCGTGAGTGATCATCCAAAATAAACAAACCCTGGTGAACCCCTCCGGAGGACTTCTCATGTCTCTGCACACAAAGCTTTATTTTCTACCTGAAAACAACTCTTTTATTTACACATTTTGTGCCAGTCGATCCGGAGACGGACCGCAGTTAGATATCTGTGAAAACATTCGTGAGTTTACGAAGCAAAACAAAGAAGATTAACAGTCTGGAGAAAAAACTCTGAGAGGTAGCGCAAGCAGAGGTCATAGGACCAGCACGAGCGGGTGACTGAGGCTGGCGGGGTGGGGCACGACGGGGCAGGGCACGGCGGGGCGGGGCATGGCGGTGTTTGCATAATGAGCAGCAGTCATGCTTTTACACAGCAGTAATATAACGTGTCGTTGAATCGTTTTTCAGTAAAAAGCACATCGTTTGTTTTCATGCTACAAGAAAACCTCCATCTCTTCTCTGATTGGTTCAAACTTCAGTCTTTCATCACAAAGTATTTTCTATTTTTTTCACTGTTTATTTACAACATTTTGCTCCAATGAGAACGAGGCTTCTGTCGTACGGAGTAGCGTTCTCTAGTGAATACTGTAAACATGCACGGGCTGTGGTTTTAGGTCCAGAACAGCTTATTTCCTCCCAGTTTTTCCAGTGTCCGCCTGTGGGCGTGGCTGCTAGTGCTGGTGAATGAAGAACAAGATGAACGCTGGCGATGTTTAAAGTCAACATGTGGAAGGAGGAGGAACAGCTGCACGTTTTACACCAAAATAAAAGTTAATCCAAACCAATGAGTGAAGAAAGGGGCGGGGCTTATGAGTGTGACGTCACTCATTAGTTTTCAATCCAAACAAACGAAGCTAACTTTGTTGTTATTTTTTCATCAACTTGACCGACGCCATGTTGAATTTTTAGAGCCAGAACTATGGAGCCATTGTTATTGTCTGTGTTGGCATGGCAACCAGGAGCGAGCTTTTTGAAGGAAGACAAGCCCCTGCTGCTGGAGACCCTGACCATCCGTCTGACTCAGGGTCTGGTTAAAATCTGTCTGCTGCGTCTGATTGGCCGGTTACAGGCAGGGTGAATAACAACATGAAAATCAAGGTTAGAGCTGAGGTTACCATGACAACAACGACTGGTTCAATAGAAGTCAATTCATGCTGAAAAATTCCAGATCCTACAAACAAACATCGGTTCAAATTTTCCCAGGAGTACGTCCCACCGGGAGGAGACCAAGAGGTAGACCCCAGACCCGCTGGAGAGACTAAGTCTCACAGCTGGCTGGGGAACGACTCGGGATCCTTCTGGGAGAGCCTGGGCTTCCCATCTGAGGTCGTTGGATAAGCATAAGACGACGGAACGGAAAGAACAGGAACGTTTTGACGAAGAAAAGCGTTTCATTCGACTCCGGTATGGACCTCAAACGGAGCCGCTCCTGGTCTGAACGCGTCTAGACCAAACATTCACCATGTTTATGATCCAGAAAACTTAAATCTGAACTGAAACTGGTTCTAAACCTGAGCCGACAGCCCTGATACGGTCTGAACCAATCAAAACTCTTCTTCACCTTAAAGAGGAAGCTCTGATCGTTAATTCATTAGAAGTGAATTTTAAATCTGAAGATAATTAAAACCAGGACAGGCAGTGAAGGTCAAACGTCAGCAATCAGCAGGAAAATTAATTCAAATGGAGACTCGAGGAGAGTCGAGACGTGACCCTGCACGTCCACATTAATAGAAGTCCTGAAGCTGGCCGTGATAATCAGGACCTGCTCGTTACCGTCTGTCCGTGCTCGGATTAAAGATGGCCGAATCAGCAGCGAGTTCAACAGAAAAACCCTCACGGTTCTTTTTAAAAGCAGTGAAATGAAAGCAGATGAAAGAAGCCGGACGTTCGATGAAACACGAGAAAAACTTCATTTCCTCAAAGTCATTAAGAAACGATCGGTGGTTTCCATGACGACAGGAGGAGATAAGCTGCTGGTGGATCTCCAGCGTAGATCAGGCGTGGTGTCGGAGGTAGAGTGTCAGCAGACCATGCTCGTCATCGTGCAGGAAAAAGAACGAGATGTTTTCATCTGGATGTTTCTTCTCTGGTTTTAATCAGGACTTTAAAATCACTGAAAAACAAAAACAAACAAAGATTTTAATTAAAATCTCAGTTCTGCTTCGTTTTGATTCTTTGTTATGACTCGCTTTTTGTTTTCAGGGTTTTTATTTTCTCGTCCGAGGGACGGCTTGGGCCCAGCGGGAATCAAACCAGATTCTCACAGTATCTCTACCACTAGGCCAACGCCCCCTGGGACCAGCATCACTGTTTTGAGGTTTTAAACAAGCTTTATTTTCTACATTATTTTATGTCCCAAACAAGACCTTCTGTTCTGCGTGGTGATTGGCTGTACGTACAGTAAACAAAGGGGAGGGGTGAACACGCCCACCCTGTGAGCCTGCTGGTTGGCCTGTAATTTATCTGATGTCAGTTTTTCTGAAAACCTACAAAATAAATGCTCTAATTTTACAATTTAAAGCTTGAAAAAGTAAAACAGCAACATTTGAATTTGTTATGAACCCGTCTTGATCCTCTTCCCTTCCCTCCTCATCCTGCCCTCTGCCCTAACTCAGCACACTTGGTTCCAACTGCCTCTCCACCTGTGTCTCGTCTTCTCCTTTCGGCATTTCCCTTCTCCTGCACCTCCTCATTCCACCACCACGTCTCTTTATCTATCTTCCTTCCAGATGACACACCAAGTACTCTCTTGCCTGTCTCCCTGATCACATTAGCTGTAGTTGTCCAGTCATCTGGAAGCTTCTCCTGCCCACCAAGAGCCTGTCTCAACTCCTTTATAAAGTTCAAGCAGCACTCTTCCTTTTTCAGTTTCCACCATTTAGTCTTCTGCACTCCCTTCATCTTTTTAAACTTCCTCACTGCTATGGTCATCTTACACACCACCATCCTGTGCTGTTTGGCTACACTGTCTCCTGCTACAACTTTGCAGTCATTGATCTCTTTCAGATTACGCCGCCTAGACAAAATGTAATCAACCTGTGTACTCCTTCCTCCACTCTTATAAGTCATCCTGTGTTACAGTCTTTTCTTGAAGAAAGTATTCACTACAGCCATTTCCATTCTTTTTGCAAAGTCGATCACCATCTGTCCCTCTGCATTCCTGTTCTGGATACCCATCACCTCCTCATCATCTCTGTTTCCTGCACCAACGTGGCCATTGAAGTCTGCTCCAATAATAACTCTTTCACTTCTAGGGATGCTAGATGTGTCTCGTCTTCCTCTGGTATTTAATCTCTGGTGTCAGATCCTCTGCCGGTCTGCTCTTCTTCTGCAGCCATGATGGTGTCCCTCCTCATCCGGTCCCTCAGCCTCATGTTTCCACTTTGGTCCCAACAAGCTTACCCAGAAGGGTTTCCAGGTTCCCCACGCCCGATGCCTACACCCTCATGTAACCCCTGATAGACTGCTTCTGGTTCCTATATCTCCACCTTCACCCCTTCATGACTGCTGAATGTTCCTCTGCCAGTAGAATCAGCATGCCCGCTCTGAGAGCCTCTACGATGGGCCGATAACTGAGTTTAAATCTTACAGATTTCAATCATCCAATCAAATCGCTTCCTATCCAGACTATTTTTAGGACGAATTTTCCATGATTAACGACGGAGGAAGTGAAACGTCAGAAAAGAGAGAAGAAGAATGGAAGAAAAATAAAGCAGGAGACAGAATAACGAGCTGGTAAACGAGGAAACATCCAGGTTTAATAAGACAAGGAGCTTCAATCAGCTGCTGGTAGAAAACAGAGTGGCACATCGTTGGCGTGGCCGCCAGGGTCTGAGCTTTATTCAGTTTTTAAAGTGTAGATTTAATCTGATTTCATTGGTCGGACTTTCATTTGAATGGCTTATACCTATTGGAGCAGTGGAAGGGGGCGGAGCCTATCTATGCTAATGTGAGGCCAAAGGCGGGATACGTCCCAAACAGGTCACCAGTCTGCCGTGGGCTCACACACACACACACACACACACACACACACACACACACACACACACACACACACACACACACACACACACTCATTCTTAGGGGTAATTTCAAAGCAGCCAATCAACCTCCGGAGGAAACCAGAGAAAAACCACACATACACGGAGAGAACATGCAAACTACACACAGAGAGACCAGTATTCCAACCTGTGTCCCTCCTACAGGACTCGAACCCCGACCGCTGTGCAACAACTGGTTGGACTTGGGTTTTTAAATAGATGACCTTGACACCCCTGGAACGTAGGCAGGGTTCAGCGGTTCAGAAAACAAAACTAAAGTTTGTTTTATTAAAATCTGGAATGTTGAAAATATTTTTATGATGTACATAAAACATTTGGACATAAAACTTAAAGGAATCAAGAAAAGATCTCACAACCAAACCTGACCCTGACCCACTTCCAGTGCTGTTTGGCTCTCCCCATTTCACACTAACCTCCCCTTCCTCCCCAGGGCAAACAAACATGCTATAGCTTTTTCAACCCCAGCAGCAGATTTCTCAAAGCTGAAGGGACACGTTCAACACGGCCTGAGAGCCCTTTATTAAACACCTACACTGTTTCTCATCATGTCCAGAAAGTAAGGGATGCCCTCACCCACCTGCTTCCCTGCCCACTTTTTAAAAATATTCTGTTCCATGGTCTTCCACTTATCTGGGGCTGGGTCGCGGGAGCAACAGCCTGACTACATCCTCCAGCTCACCTGGCAGGTTCCCAAGGGGTTTCCTGTCTGTGAGACATAGTCTCTCCAGCAGGTCCGGGGTCTGCCCCGTGGTCTCCTCCCGGTGGGACAGAACACCTCATCAGTGAGGCGCTCGGGAGGCATCCTGAACAGATGCCCAAACCACTCCATCTGGCTTCCCTCGACCTGGAGGAGGAGCAGCTTGACACCGAGCTCCTCCCGGATGGCAGAGCTCCTCACCCGATCTCTGGGAGAGACCCTGCCTACCCTGCGGTGGAAGCTCATTTCGGCCGCTTGAATCTGGGATCTTGTTCTTTCGGTCACCACCCACAGCTGGTTACCATGGTGAGGGTAGGAACGTAGATCCTGGTTACCATGGTGAGGGTAGGAACGTAGATCCTGGTTACCATGGTGAGGGTAGGAACGTAGATCCTGGTTACCATGGTGAGGGTAGGAACGTAGATCCTGGTTACCATGGTGAGGGTAGGAACCTAGATCCTGGTTACCATGGTGAGGGTAGGAACGTAGATCCTGGTTACCATGGTGAGGGTAGGAACAGAGATCCTGGTTACCATGGTGAGGGTAGGAACGTAGATCCTGGTTACCATGGTGAGGGTAGGAACGTAGATCCTGGTTACCATGGTGAGGGTAGGAACGTAGATCCTGGTTACCATGGTGAGGGTAGGAACAGAGATCCTGGTTACCATGGTGAGGGTTGGAACGTAGATCCTGGTTACCATGGTGAGGGTAGGAACATAGATCCTGGTTACCATGGTGAGGGTTGGAACGTAGATCCTGGTTACCATGGTGAGGGTAGGAACATAGATCCTGGTTACCACGGTGAGGATAGGAACGTAGATCCTGGTTACCATGGTGAGGATAGGAACATAGATCCTGGTTACCATGGTGAGGGTAGAAACATAGATCCTGGTTACCATGGTGAGGGTAGGAACATAGATCCTGGTTACCATGGTGAGGGTAGAAACATAGATCCTGGTTACCATGGTGAGGGTAGGAACATAGATCCTGGTTACCATGGTGAGGGTAGGAACATAGATCCTGGTTACCACGGTGAGGGTAGGAACATAGATCCTGGTTACCATGGTGAGGGTAGGAACGTAGATCCTGGTTACCATCCTGGTCCCATGACCCCTCCAGGATCCTGAAGAGGGTATAGAGCTGGTCCGTAGTTCCACGTTCGGGACGGAAACCACACTGCTCCTCTTCAATCCGACGGACCCTCCTCTCCAGTACCCTTGAATAAACCTTCCCAGGGAGGCTGAGGAGTGACTTTCTCTTTCTTTAGATTTTTCTATTTTGTTTGTTAATGAACTCTGTTTTAATTAGATTATTTGTTTCTACTCGTCACACTTTCTCTTTAACCTCTGACGTACTCTTTTGGAACACGTACCAGTATAGTCTACAGTAAGAGAAGACCCACTTCCGTCCTAATGCTCGCCCTGTTTTCACAGAGTTCCCAGTCTGACTTTAACTCGTACTTCAGACCGGTCAGCGTTTTCTCTTTGAATGGACAGATTGGACGTGACTTACACCCCCAGTTGAAGGCGATGGCTGCAGCGATGATGGCGATTCCTCCTAAGATCGAGACGACAGAAAGAACCATGGCGTTTCGGCCCAGGCGGCGAGCTCCATCGATGTTACCCTGCTGCAGGCTGTTCCGGGACTGAACAGAAACAACATGTCAGATTTCAGACATTAAAATGAACTTTTTAAGCTTCTGGATCAGAGTTTAGATTTAAATGTATGTCTTTATTTATGTCTTTTATTATTTAAAAGTGTCTTTTATTGAGGATTTCTAAACTCTGCTGATTCCTGAGGTCAGCTTGTGGACTGTAGCTGGGTGACACTGTTCTCTGATAAAATAATGAATGAGTTAAGAGCCTCCCTTCATCTTTCCTTCATGTTTGTTTTACCCTCCCCCTCGTAAGCAGGGGTCTGCAACTGTTTCTTTTCACCATCTCTAAGAGGAAGGGTCTGTAACCCTTTCTCTCCCTCACCACTCTTTAAAGACACCTTTTTTTCTCCAAAAACTGTAGAAATAAAGCAGACAAGATGCAGATTCTCTCCTGTCCAACAAACAGAGAACCTCCGGGGAACGTTACCCTGAGGTTCCCTGAAGGTTCTCTAAAGGTTAGCTGGTGGTTATGTTAGAACCTAACCTTCTCAGAACGTTGAGAGAACCAAATTCTAAACGTTATGGTTAAAACTAAAGTTAAAGGAATGTTCTGAAAACCAAAAAATAACCTTTAAAGAACCAAAAATAACCTTTAAGGAAGGTTATGCTAACCTTTTAAAAATCTTCTCGGAACGTTCTGGAAAAGTTAAATTGTTAGCTGGGTGGTCTCCGGTCAGTCGGCTGGGGTGGTCTATCCATGTTCAAGTAAAAGAGAGTCCGTCCTTTATTCTCTGATCAGCACTGCTTCGTGATAAAGATCAATAACTTTCCAGTAGCCCGTCTTAGAGACTGACTCTGAGGTTTTTCAGCACATGTAGATTGATTTATTTTCAAAGCACGCTAAGGTGGTGGGTTAGAGCGTTCACCCTCGGACTGGAAGTCCGTGGGTTTGCATCCCACTGAGTTCACGTCTAGGGTCCTTGGAGAAGACACCTAACCCCCCGTTTCTCCCACCATTGACGCCTGCTGCGGTGTAATGCAGCACACAAATTCCCCCTTGATGAGGGTCTGGACGGATTAATTAAACTCAACGAAACATAAAAGTTTGAGAACACGTCTGTGTGACCCCTCGTTTGTCCAGGAGGGATTTATCATGGAAACGGTTTCAAACCATTTTCAATCTTCCGTATGGAAGTGGAAACGTCTCGATCTTCAAACAAACCGTCCAGAAGACGTTTTGAAACTCTTTCTCTGATAAAAGTTTGAGGTTTAGTTAAACCTGAATGTAAAACAGATGAGTTACATGTAAGATAAGCTCGATTATGAAGTATTTGTGTGTTTTTTACATCAGACATAACCATGTGTTTAACTTCTGCTTTTAATACTAGAATGTCATCATTTTATAACCAACATTTCAGCAGCTCTCCCACATACTGTTCACATGAACATTTTTTCTTCTTATCAGACTCGGGACCATCTGTGTGCAGACTGGCTTCAAGGCCACTTTCGGCTACTCCCTTTTGCTAACTAAAGGGAAGAAAGCAGGAGACAGAGAGCAGAGAGTTACTGGGACTAGCAAGAGAGGGATCTCTCTTCTCCTCTCTCTCTCCTGCTGCAGCAGAAAAAGACAATTGTCAATCTCTGTTTAGTGAATTTTTATTGTTGGTTTTTAATTCTGAAAATACTAAATTGAATAAAAGTCTTTTTTTTTTACTTGACATTACACCTCCCTGTAGAGTCCAGACTTAGAAATATTTGTTGAAAATTATCACCATATGTTACGTATTTACAACAGCGGGTGCTACGGAGTGTCCTCCATCTCCTGCAGACACTGAGGTGGAGAGGGATGAGCCGGTCAGGAGGACGAGCTCTGTCTTGGACTGATGTTTGGACTATAGGTCAGAAGTGGATCCGTAACAAACCTTCCCACCCTCTGTGTGAGCAGCTCCAACCAGAGGCTGCTGCACCCACCATGTGAAAGGAGACACAGGAGCTCTTTGTCCGTCAACGGTGAGATTATCGGTTTGTCCAAAAGAAAAAAGATCATTTCCTCTCTCCAAATCCAGCCCTCTGCCCGAATTCAGCACACCCGGTCCCGATTGTCTCTCCCTTATGACTCCAGGAGGGTTCTGTCTTCCTGCAGATTATTGTAGAAAAAGTTTCAAAAAAGTCTTCTGAACAGTTTAATTCTTGAACGAGACGTTTCGACTTCCATCTGGAAATCATTTTCAATCTGAATGAAATGGACTGAAAACTGGATCCATTTATACTAACCTGAGGAGTGGAGGCTTTAGATACATTCTGCCCGGGATTTACAGCAGCCTTTTGAAGCCATGGACTAAAGATGACACCTCGTGACCCAGTTTCACGCCTCTCGTTAGCAGGATTTTCTATTCACTAGGCTTTAGCATTTTTATAATAGGGTCGTTTACTGGTCTGTGGCTACAACAGGAGCCATTCACGGCCATCATAGGTAACACAGGCTCATTGGTTGAGCCCTTCTTACTATTTTTTATCTTTTACTCAGGTTAGTATAAATAGATCCAGTTTTCAGTCCATTTCATTCAGATTGAAAATGATTTCCGGATGGAAGTCGAAACGTCTCGATCAAGAATTAAACTGTCCAGAAGACTTTTTTGAAACTTTTTCTACTATGGATCACTCCTGGATGAATGAGGGACTACACAGACTTCCTCCAGATTATTTAATCCCTTGTGTCCCTCTCTTCCTTATTAGATCATCCCTTGTTGCACTGCGGTGCTGCACCCTGCTCCAGTGGTCTTCATGGCAACTGCCATGACGGTTTCCCTCCATGTCTTGTCCCTCACCCTGCTTCTGGTGCACCCAGTTGTTATGGTTCCTCTTCCTGCTGAACTCTACCTCTGGTTCCTCACATATACTGTTGGAACGTTTCTGACCTGCCAGGTTAGGTGAATAAAAGCGTACTCACCATCACTGAGAAGGTGAGAGCTACTATGTTGAGGGGCACCAGCGGGCAGAAGCATGAGAGGATGGCGAGGAACAGGTAGTCCCTGGGCTTGGATCCATCCCCAGCAGACTCTGTGATTGCGCTGGGCTGGCGTGTGAGCGAGGGCCTCGGCGAGCCCGCCGCTAACGAGCCAGACCGGCTGCCCAAGCGATGCCCGCCGTCGCCATGGCCACCTGGCTTAGCATGAAGCTTGGGCGACACAGAGGACACTGTGGGAGATGTTTCAGCCATGAGCGGAGCCACGCCGTTACCTGGAAAACAACACGGTTCCTGTTACATACAAATAAAAACATCACGGTGTGTGAACAAAGCTCTGTGAAGTTGGCACCTCATAAAAAAAAAGAACAAAAATAAACAAAAAATGGTGTCAATCGTTTGTGCCATTTTAGTTTATTTCAATTTTAAGAAAAACGATTTGAATAGAACAGGGTCCAGCCCCTGTCAAGAGGCCTGGTTCCAGAGCCCAAGCTGTGCGTCGAGGAGAGTCCAACTATATCTAGCCAGAACCGCTCAACCTCGCGCACCAGCCCGGGCTCCTTCCCCGCCAGAGAAGTGACGTTCCACGTCCCTAGAGCTAGCCTATGCAGCCGAGGATCTGACCGCCAGGGTCCCCGTCGTTGGCTGCCACCCATCTCCTCCTTCACCCTACCCCTATGGCCCCTCCTGCAGGTGGTGAGTCCGCTGGAAGGGCAGCTCATGTCCCCTGTTCGGGCTGAGCCCGGTTGGGCCCCATGGGTAAAAGCCTGGTCACCAGGCGCTCGCACGCGTGCCCCACCCTCGGGTTTGGCTCCAAGGGGGGGCCCCGGTGACCCGCGTCCGGGCAAGGGCAACTTGGCCATGTTTGATTTCTTCACAGGGGTTTCAGAGCCACGCTTTGTCTGGCCCCTCACCTAGGACCTGTTTGCCTTGGGTGACCCTACCAGGGGCATTAAGCCCCGGACAACATAGCTCCTAGGATCATTGGGGCACGCAGACCCCTCCACTACGTTAAGGTGGCGGCTCAAGGAGGAGGTCGTTTGTGCTTAAAATTTGGACGATGACGTCATCCAGACCTTTATTTACTTCTGGACGTCGCCATCTTTGATTACGTCGTCGTCCAAATCGTTTTCCTACAATTTAAATAAACTAAAATTTAACTAAAATGGCACAAACGAAAAGTTTTACAGGACAAATGATTCCCATCATTTTTATCATTTTTCGAGCATTTTTAGGCGGAAGGAGGGGCTGGATGACGTCACCGTCCAAATTTTAAGCACAAACGATTGACATATTTTTGTTAATTTTCGTTTATATATTTTTTTAAGAGGGGCCAACGGAGCTTGTGAACAAACTCCTGCAGAAAAACCTGGAGGGGAAGGAATGAAGGGCACAGAGGAGGTATCAGAGATGTCCTCTGTCTGGGAGATAAGGAACTGGCTTTGGTCTAGAAAACGTCTGGAGATCAAACGATAACACCAGAGACCTGATTTGTAACGACTCGTGTGGATCTTAATCTGAGGAAACGCTTTGGCTCGGTTTCTGTAAACTCTAAGATTTACTGATGCTAAAGAAGTTTCTGAACTGCTGAAAAAAAAAGACAGGAAACAGAGATGAAGATGCTGAGGATCTCTCTGGGAGTGACCAGGATGGACAGGATCAGAGGAACAGCACATGTTAGAGGTTTTAAAGTCAGAGAGGTCAGACTGAGATGGTTTGGACATGTACAGAGGAGAGAGAGAGAGTACCGTATTTTCACGACCATAAGGCGCACCGTATTAAAAGGCGCAGTCCAAATTTTGTGTGCTCTGTATTTAACACACACATAAGGCGCACCTGATGATAGGGCGCGGGTTTTATATGCATATCCTCTACTACGTAAGTCCGCCTTACAACAACACACACACACACATAGACGCGCGCATACGCACACACACGTGTGTATTTAAAAATAGATCGGGAGTAAAACTGAGTTTGTTTGGTTTTATTTAAATATTAGTTACAGTCGTCATAAAGTCATTTATTAAATCCATCCAAGTCCTCATCCTCTGTTTCTGAATCTAACAGCTGCTCTAAATCCAACCTCACAGGTTCACTTTCCACGCTGTCAGAGTCACTTTCTGAACCGTGCAGCTCCTCGGAAATGATGCCCGCTTTTGGGAAAGCTCGGACAACAGTGCCAGCAGACACGTTAGCCCGAGCATCTACAATCCACTGGCAAACTGTGGCGTAACTCGCCCGGCGCAGCTGATCGCCATCAGTTTAAACTGAGCTTCATAAGCGTGTCTCTTTTCCATTTTCAGTGTTTTTAAAACAGCAATGTTCTGCATAAAGAACACACCTGTTCTTTTAGACATAATCCACACACACACTTCACCCTTTAACATTCTCATGTTTTCAACTGCGTCCGCCTGATGGTTCTCTAATACGTCCACCAATCACAAATCAGATAGGGTGCACTGTACGATAGGGCGCACCGCTCATTTTGAAGAAAATTTGAGATTTTTAGGTGCGTCTTATGGCCGTGAAATTACGGTACATCAGAAGAAGGATGCTGGGTTTGGAACCACCAGGAAAGAGGACTAGAGGAAGACCAAAGAGGAGGTTCATGGATACAGTGAAGGAAGACATGAAGATAGTTGGTGTGACCGAAGAGGATACAGGAGATAGGGTTAGATCAGGGGGCAAACCTTTTGATTCGTGGGCCACATTGAGTTCTAACATTAGACCAGGGGTCTGGAACAGGATCAGATGGATGGCATGCTTTGGTAACCTCTAGATTAGACCGATAGAATGACGCTAGATTTTAAACAAGCGCTAAATGTTACATCAAGAGCGTTAAATTTTAAATCTAGCGGCGCTAGGTTTGAAATCTAAACGCTTGATGTAACATTTTACTTGTTTTAACATCTAACACGCTTGTTTACGTGTGTGTATTGGCTCCGATGGCTTTCCATATCTGTGCACACTGTTTATTTTGTGGGCATCACGGAGACACACATTTTAATGGGAGCAGTGTTGTTGTTTTCTCATCAAAACCAACATAACTAGAGTGCACCATCTAGTGACGAATCAACAGAATTGCAGAGAAATAAAACATTAACAAGGTTTATTTATTTAAAATATTTTCAGTCTCAACGGGCCGGATTAAAACGTTTAACGGGCCGCATGTGGCCCACGGGCCGTAGTTTATCCACGCCTGCGTTAGATGGAAGAAACTGACTTGCTGTGGCGCCCCCTGAAGGGAAATGGAGGAAGGAGAAGGAGGAAAAAAATGTGGATTTTTTTATGTTTAGAATCGAATCCACAAACAAAATAAAATCCGACAAATATGTACATCCAAGATATCATTTGGTCTTCATGTGATTTGGTACCGCCTGTCCTTACTCATGCAATATGCCGATGTGTTGCCATGCTGGAAAAAAAAGTTTGGAAAAAAATTGACAAACAAAGAGAGTCTCACTTGTTTTTTTAAAGAAAACAACTCACTGGTTTCTGTGGCCTCGCTGATGACGGTCAGGTGCTCCATTACTTTTTCCTCCTTATGTGAATCCCTGGTCGTGTGTTCCTCCTCAACGGCTGATTGGACGGTTGGGTTGGGCGAAGCTCCATCTGGCTGTGCACTGATTGGCTCCTCCATGTTGCTAGACTGGGGTGCGGCACTGGGACTGGTGGCCATCGGACTGGTCAGGGTAAAGAAAAGTTGAAGGCGTGGGACTCTGAAAGAAAGATGGTCGTCGTTTTAGCAGTCATAAACACACATTTTAAACAGCCTTTCAGAATAAAAGACAAAAAGAAAACTGGATTTAAAACAATAAGATGGTAAAAATCTGGAGAAGTTTTAAATTCTAGGACCTCGTTTCTCTCGATCTGAGGTGTAAACCAAATTCTATCTCCATCCTACCTCTGACACGCCCCCAAAACTCCATATATGGATCATGCAAATGATGTGTTGCATATTTATTGATATTCTAATGAGCCGATGGAACCTGAAATTCACCAACCAATCACACACACACCAGATCCAGACTGACCATCACAAACCAATCACAGACCAGATCCAGACTGACCATCACCAACCAATCACACACACACCAGATCCAGACTGATCATCACCAACCAATCACACACACACCAGATCCAGACTGATCATCACCAACCAATCACACACACAACAGATCCAGACTGATCATCACCAACCAATCACACACACACCAGATCCAGACTGACATTCACCAACCAATCACACACACCAGATCCAGACTGACCATCACCAACCAATCACACACACACACCAGATCCAGACTGACCATCACCAATCAATCACACACACACCAGATCCAGACTGACCATCATCAACCAATCACACACACACCAGATGCAGACTGACCATCACCAACCAATCACACACACACCATACAGACTGACCATCACCAACCAATCACACACACACCAGATGCAGACTGACCATCACCAACCAATCACACACACACCATACAGACTGATCATCACCAACCAATCACACACACACCAGATCCAGACTGACCATCACCAACCAATCACACACACACCAGATCCAGACTGATCATCACCAACCAATCACACACACACCAGATCCAGACTGACCATCACCAACCAATCACACACACACCAGATCCAGACTGACCATCACTAACCAATCACACACACAACAGATCCAGACTGATCATCACCAACCAATCACACACACACCAGATCCAGACTGACCATCACCAACCAATCACACACACACCAGATCCAGACTGACCATCACCAACCAATCACACACACACCAGATCCAGACTGACCATCACCAACCAATCACACACACACCATACAGACTGATCATCATCAACCAATCACACACACACCAGATCCAGACTGATCATCACCAACCAATCACACACACACCAGATCCAGACTGACCATCACCAACCAATCACACACACACCAGATCCAGACTAACCATCACCAACCAATCACACACACACACCAGATCCAGACTGACATTCACCAACCAATCACACACACCAGATCCAGACTGACCATCACCAACCAATCACACACACACCAGATCCAGACTGACCATAACCAACCAATCACACACACACACCAGATCCAGACTGACCATCACCAACCAATCACACACACACCAGATCCAGACTGACCATCACCAACCAATCACACACACACCAGATCCAGACTGATCATCACCAATCAATCACACACACACCAGATCCAGACTGACCATCATCAACCAATCACACACACACCAGATCCAGACTGACCATCACCAATCAATCACACACACCATACAGACTGATCATCATCAACCAATCACACACACACCAGATCCAGACTGACCATCACCAACCAATCACACACCAGATCCAGACTGATCATCACCAACCAATCACACACACACCATACAGACTGATCATCACCAACCAATCACACACACACCAGATCCAGACTGACCATCACCAACCAATCACACACACACCATACAGACTGATCATCATCAACCAATCACACACCAGATCCAGACTGACCATCACCAACCAATCACACACACACCAGATCCAGACTGATCATCACCAACCAATCACACACACACCAGATCCAGACTGACCATCACCAACCAATCACACACACACCAGATCCAGACTGATCATCACCAACCAATCACACACACACCATACAGACGAGGCAGTGTGGGGGAAGTATCTTATACAGGGACACAGGGACATTTTAATCTCAGCGTTCGTCCCACTGGAGTACCAGGGGTTCCAGCGGTCTCCCTTCCAAGTACAGCCCGGACCCAGCCTGCTTAGCTTCTGAAGTCTGACCAGGCATTGACAGGCTGTAATGGTAAAATGCTGACACAGACAGAAAGTAGTCACACACCAAGAGTCCATGTCGACCGCTGGAGGCGGTCCAACCCGGTTTAATGTTTCTAAATGAGTTCAAACGAGGTGAATGTATCTTTATTAACAACCTTATCAACGGGCTGTACAGTGGTCTCACAGCAACAAGGTCAGGGTTCGAGTCCAGGAGTGAGGGGCGTGGGTTGGAACACTGGTCTTTCTATGTGTAGTTTACATGTTCTACATGTGTATGTGTGGGTTTTCTCTGGTTTCCTCCAAAAACATACATGCTTGGTTGATTGGCTGCTATGAAATTACCCCTAGGAACGAGTGTGTGTGTGTGTGTCCCTGCAACAGACTGGCACCCTGTTCGGGGTGCATCCTGCCTCTCCTTTACAATCAGCCGGTATAGACCCCAGCACCCCCTGCTGCGCTATTCGGGACAAGTGGTTCAGAACAGTCAGTCACCTTCTTAACCGTCTATCCCTTACGGGGTTCCGGTGGGTGCTGAAGCCAATCCCGGCTGATTCAAGGCAAGGGGCAGGGTACACCCCGAACAGGTCATCAGTCTGCCGTGGGGCCACACACACACACACACACACACACACACTCTTTCTGAGGGGTAATTTGGCACCGGCCAATCAGCCTAATATGCATGTTTTTGGAGGGTGCGAGGAAACCGGACTACCTGGAGAAAACCTACGCATACACGGGGAGAACATGCAAACTCCACACAGAAAGACCAGTGTTCCTAGCCTTGTCTCCTCCCTTGGACTCAAACCCATGACCTTGTTGCTGTGAAGCCCCTGTGCTACCCACTCCTCCACCGTGCTGTCATAACTCTGATTTAAAACGAGGATGAATTCCTCATGAGAGCAGAATATTTCCCTCTTTAAAGTTTGCTGACCCCTCCCTGGAGGAGCAGGACCGAGCGTTAGGAGCGGAACATGATTAAAAATCATTTTTAGATGAAGCTTCGTGAGACCATCTGTTATTAAACGAGGCTCAGCTGATATTTAAACTGCTGCTGTCACCGTGGAAACTAAATCTGGAGACACAGGAACGTTTATCCGGTGGGAGACGATCCAGAAAATTAAGCTGACTTAGAATTTCTCCAGGAGATGATCCGAGGACAGGTGGGTGGTGAGTCAGCAGGATGAGGGTGATGGTTAAACCCCCCACCAGACGAACCACCCGGAAACTTTCCTAACCAGACACAGCTGTGCCCCAGAAGCGGGTGACAGACACTGGACACCTGGAGGGGTTTAATTATTCATCTGAACATTTTCTCCTGCTCAGGTGAAATGAATATTCTGGAAAAGTCCAAATTCAGCAGCTTAAACGTTTGATTTTCAGCCTAAATGTCACTAATTAGATTTTTATTGGTCGGTCGAAACCATTTGATACCATGAAACATGAGACGGGTTCACGTGCCACGTGCAGGATCAGATACCATGTGGCTGGATGTGTCTTCATATATTTCTAAATAAAACAAAGCAGGTGTTTTTTAGCTTCTACAGGTTAATAAAAAACAGCACCTGGGCGTCTCTGAGACGTCCTGGTCCCGAATTAATCAAGTTCTGTTTGATTAAAACGAAGAGGGAACCAGAGGGAGCTGCACCGTGTCTGTAGATCTAGAGAAAGCGTATGACAGGGTACCTAGAGAAGAACTATGGTATTGTATGAGGAAGTCTGGTGTGACAGAGAAGTATGTTAGAGTGGTTCAGGACATGTATGAGGGCTGTAAGACAGTGGTGAGGTGTGCTGTAGGTGAGACAGAGGAGTTCAGAGCGGACGTGGGACTGTTGCTATGGTGACAGACGAGGTTAGACAGGAATCTCCATGGACTGATGTTTACAGATGACATTGTGATCTGTAGTGAGAGGAGGAAAGAGGTGGAGGAAAAGCTGGAGAGGTGGAGGTTTGAAGATTAGTCAGAGTGTGTGAATGAGAGGGATCCAAATGGAAAAGTGAGGTTACAGGGAGAAGAGAGAAAGAAGGTGGAAGATTTTAAGTATCTAGGATCAACAGTCCAGAGCAATGGAGAGTGTGGAAAAGAGGTGAAGAAGTGTGTGCAGGCAGGCTGGAACTGTGTGATGTGTGATGGAAGGTCTAGAACAGGCATGGGCAAACTACGGCCCGCGAAACGGTTTAATCCGGCCCGCCAAAATTGAAAAATTTTAAATAAACAATGTGTTAATGTTTTATCTCCCCTGCAATTTTAAGAGAGATTTACAGACTGAAAAAAAATTTAAGTAAGATTTTGGCCCGGGCGGGCGGTCAGGACTGACATGAGTTTATTTTGGTTTTTTCAATCCGATGCTTTTCTTTGATACCGTTGCTGTTTTTTTTAGGGGGTGTCTTACCCAGTCTGAGGGATGTGGGTACAGGAGGTTGTCTTTAGGGTCCATGTTTGAATGATTTTTAATCAGTTTTGTTACTTTTTATTTAACCTGTTCTGTTTTACTTTTTTCTTTATTTTTGTAGTTTCACTTTGATTTTCATTTTGTTTTTTAAGAGTTTGATTAAAAGTCATTTTAAAATCCATCTTCGTCTCCTCAGGATTCCCTTCAGGTCCAAAGATCGCACGTTTAGGACGGAACATAAAGTCAGTCAGTCACCTTCTTATTCGTCTATCCCTTATGGAGCTACAAAGGGTGCTGGAGCCCATCCCGGGTGATTCAAGGTGAGGGGCAGCGTACACCCCGAACAGGTCACCAGTCTCTTGCAGGGCCACACACATACACACTCATTCCTAGGGGCAATTTGGCACCAGCCAATCAACCTATCATGGATGTCTTTGGAAGGTGGACTATTGGACTGGACCGACTGTACCCTCACCCGTACGGATAAGGTCGGCTCGGACTGTAGAGAGGCTACTCACCCACTGGAGGGGGCGACTCTCTCAGCAAGAGTGGGGTCTGTTACGGGACAATGGCTCAGGTTCTCTACTCCTCGACCCCACCGACACCTTCCCCACCGTTGTCCTCAGTCCTGACCTCCAAGACTCCTCTGGTCCCTTGCTGACCGCTCCTGCTCCTGTCTCTTTGGACTCGGTCTCCGGAAAGTCTCTTTATAAACTGATGGTCCAGGCTCTGAACCACCAGAAATTAAACGGCCGCACGGACACCGTGTGGAGGGATCATCTGGGCTTGGGTCCTGACCAGGGCCCGGCCTGGTCCTTCCTGTACAAGCCCCCCCTCAGTAAGAGACAGGGTGACCTGCAGTGGAGGCTGCTGCACGGAGCAGTGGCTGTGAATTCTTTTGTG
The DNA here is from genome assembly GCA_902685375.1 of Neostethus bicornis. Lineage (NCBI taxonomy): Eukaryota > Metazoa > Chordata > Actinopteri > Atheriniformes > Phallostethidae > Neostethus > Neostethus bicornis. Next base: position 1,007,719 of record CACRXE010000070.1, read on the forward strand.
CATCGTGTAAATAGTTCCGTGGGTGAGGGGTGTCCGTTTTGTGGGGAGAGGGAGACTGTTTTTCACTGTTTTTGGGGATGCGGTCGGCTGACGCGGCTGTTTGATCTGTTGAGGAGGGTGTTCAGGACTCTGGGGGCAGTTTTTGATGCACGGGTGTTTGTGGGAGGGGTTGGGTACTCTCGACGCAGCAGGAGGAGGGGGCGCGTCCTGAACTTTCTCCTGGCTCAATCTAAAATGGCCATCTATGTGAGCAGGAGGAGGATGGTACAGACTGGCAGGAGGAGGATGGTACAGACTGGCAGGAGGAGGATGGTACAGTCTGGGACGGCTTTGTGTGTGAGGGAGGTGTTTAGGAAGATGGTGGAGGCACGGCTCAGGTTGGAGTTTGGGGTGTTTCAGATAAACGGGGACTTGGAGGGTTTTGAGGAGCTGTGGGGGTGTGAAGGGGTTTTGGCCACGGTGAAAGAGGGGGATCTTGCACTTGGGTCTCTGTTTGTGTGAGGGTGAGTGTTTGTGTGAGGGTGGGTGGGTGTTTGTGTGAGGGTGAGTGTTTGTGTGAGGGTGGGTGTTTGTGTGAGGGTGGGTG